>JAYKAV010000778.1:1136462-1153097 GCA_035582835.1 Phoebastria nigripes
AGGTTATGGGGGGCTGCAGGCCGACGGCAGGGCCGGGGAGGTTATGGGGGGCTGTGGTCTCACAGTGTAGTGCCAGAGTTGGGGTGGCCTCATGCAACTGGGGTGTTCATGGGTCACTGCAAGGTGACAGTGGGACTGGGTTGGTTGTGGGGGGCTGTGAGGATAGGTGGGGTACGGGGAGAGGCGGCCGCAGGCTGGTAGTGAGGCCAGGGTGGTTATGAGGGGCTGGAAGCTGGCAGCACGGCCAGGCTGGTTATCGGCTGCAAGTCGAGGCAGCTGTGGGGTACCCCAGTTCCCAGCACTCCCTCCCCCTCTGCCCAGGCAGCACCCATTTTGGGTCTGGGCTTCTCAACCCCAGGGGAGGAAAAAAAGAGTAACCGCACACAGAACATCACCAGCAGCCATTGCCCATGGTCTTTATTTTTTTTTTTTTCCAGAAAAGAAAAAAACCACATTTTACATAGTTGGTACAAAAACAAATTTTAAAAAAAATGAAAGGAGGGGGAAAAAACCTGCAGCAACAGGAACTGGGGATCTYGCTGCAGGGACTCCCACAGGAAATCTCTTTGGAAAGCGCGGCTCGGGGTAGCCCCTCAGCCACATACAGCCACCCCGATTATTCCCTCCCTCCCACCCACTTCATAAAAATTCAAGAGTTTGACACAAACAAGCTTTGGTTGCTAGCAGTAAACATGGATTACATTCTTCCGTCTCCTCGTAGCCAATCTTGTGACTCAAGGCTTTCGCACCAGGGGAGACACCCTCTCGTGAGGGACATCTTTTTCTCATACATTCAAATGCTCCCGTGTTACAGCAGGACCCTGAGTGTGCAGCCTCATCCGCCCGCGATTCGCTGTCCCGTAATGCATAGTGCCCAGCGCCTGCAAGCCGAGCATGGGCAGGGTGGGTGATGATGCAGCAATTTAGTTAATTATTGTCAAGCTACGGGAAGAACCGCAATGGCAAATGAAACGAGAAGATGCAAATCAATCCCATCTTCTCCAATGTGGCTTCCCTTTAAAGATAAAAATCCCTGTTTTCTTGGATCCCAGTACCACGCTGGCCCTGGGGGAAACCTGAGTGATTCTCTAAGCCATTTGCTATTTGCTTTAGCCTAGGACAGGGATAGTTACAGAGCTCATATCCCCACACAGAGTTGCAAGGCAGAGTACACAGAGAAGATCCTGTCTCCCTGGTCCATAACCTATTAGATGCTTTGGCTATTTTTTTTTCTTTTTTTTTTTTTTTTTTTCCTCTTACTTTTGTAAACAATAATCAAGGAGAATACTGAGAGAAAATGGAAAGATTTACAGAGGTATTTACACACACTAGACATCTAGCAGAAAAATCACCAAACCATTAAACTGGGGGCGAGGGGGGGAAAGGTCCTACGCGATTCTTCAAGACAGATACAAGAATTAGGGGGCAGCAGTTTCCCCGGCACAACCGAGGTGCCAGGGGAAGGCCAACAGCCCCCCGCAACGCGGCAGCGGGACCGAGGCCCAGGCTTAGACACGCAGCCCAGTGCGCTCTATTGCATTTACCCCGTTCAGACAAAAGCCGTTTTCCTGAAGTAGTTTTGTATAGATCCCGTTGCTAGTCAAGAACTAAAAAGTCCTTCCCCCCACCCTCCCAAGAAGAGACCACCACCTCACCATAAAAACTACCGGAGCAGGGCCGGCAAGCAGCTGGGGAGCCGCTCTCCATCCCCCCGGTGCCACAGGGCAGAGCAAAGCCTCAGAGGGGTCACCGGGCTCCAGCAGCCTCAGCAAATCCCCCCCCAGTGACCCCCATTGGCGAGAATGGAGTAGGTGCTCCCCGTCTGTTCCAGCCCTGCTCTACATCTAAATCTATCGCTACCTAAAAAACAGCAGAAACCGCACCCACGTCCTGACACGCCAGCACGGCGAGACGCCCTCCCTGGGAAGGCTCCAGCCAGCCCCCGGGCTGCAAAGTGGAGTGTTAACGCCCCAAAACCAAGGATCCCCCGGCCATCGTGAGCCAGCATTTGGGGGAAGCTGGGAAGGAAGGAGAAAGATGGAGCAGTTGCACCTCCCTTGGACTTGGGTCCACCTTGGCACCAGGTCCCTCCTCCTAGGAGGTCACAGGCAGCCAGCCAGCCCTTTGCTCAAGGGCGAGTTATGGCAGGGGATTGAGGATGACCCTCAGTCTCCCAACAACCTCCCTGGCCGCTGTCTGCTCTTGCCATGTCCCCCTGAACGGGCTGGGCCCCCTGTCCTGGCTTTCCGATCCCCAGCCACACAGCACCAGCCTGCTGGGAGCCTGTGTGACATCCCAGCCCACGGGCAACGGGAGGACTCGGGCATGGGGCGGACTGGAGCGTTCCCGCGGGGAGGGGACGTGTGAGCGCAAACAGGAGAGAGAAATGGAGGACAGTCCTCAAAAGCCACCAGGCTGGGAGAAAATCTGGAGTTGGGGAGCCGACACGGGCTCTAGCAGCTGTTCCCTGCCCCGTGGCACTGCCTGGCTTCTCCATCCCCACACACGGATTTACAGACCCAAATTCCTCCTCAGTCCATGGGGAAGGGAAAGAGACTCTATTAAAATACAGTTAAAAAGAAAACAAATCCCAAACATACCAAAAAACACAACTGAAAAGCTCGACAACACATCAGTCCACCTAGCGAACATCCAGTGAGGTAGATCTACGCTTTCAATACAAACTTCGTCACGTCTTTGTGCTGTTAGAAAAAACCCTCCTCTCTGTCCAGCACTGGGCTACAGAGGCATTTTATCCCTGAGATTGCTCGAATACCTGAGAATAAGTTGCAGGAATTATGTCCTTTCTCTCTCTTTTTTTTTCTTTTCTTAAAGATTAAAATATACAAAAATACAAAAACAGAATATTTATATTAAAAAAAAAAAAMCAAAAAAAAACCAACCCAAAACAAAGACGACAAACAAACCCAAAGATACGTCATTCACGCACGTCCTAGTGCAGGTTTCACTTGGCGTTGGCTTCGGCACGGACGGGGGGGCTGCCCCGGGAGAAGGGCTGTCCACTGGGGCCAATAAATAAAGGCAAGACTTGGGGGGGCCGGTGGGGAGGGAGGACAGCAGCTGCTAACGACCTGGGGCACCCTTTTCCTCTGCCCCTGGGGAGGCTCAGCCCAGGAGCCATTGGTTTCTGGAGCATGGGATGGGCAGGAGGAGCAGAGGTGCGTTTTTGTCCTGCGTGGGTTTGATCCACAGCCCGTGGGAAGACCCAGGCAGTCTGGTGTCTGGATCAAGCCACGGCTGGATCTGCGTGAGCCCCGGGTGGGTTGCGTACAGGGCCTCCTCGGGAGCCGGCTCTGCCCTGTGTCTGGTGCCCAAGGCTTATTGAAGGGCATTTCTGCTCCGTGAAGCCCTCCCGCTCCCCAGCTCCGCATTTCGGAGGCAGGGAGAAGCCTTAGAGGGGAAGAGCTGGCTGCATAAAACACTTTGCGCTCTCTGGGCTGGCACTTGGGAAGGCTTGGGGGGAAAAAAAGTAGTTTTCTTTTGACTTGATCTCCCCCAACTCGCAGCCCACGAGCAGGTGGCAAGCATTAGCCCAGCCCCAAGAGATGTCCCATTTCCTTCCAGACGGAGCCCAAATCTGGGCTCTGCTGGTTTCAGCAATGGGGCAACCATGGAAAAACTGCAAATCCTCGCACTGACCTGCAAGTGAGAAGCCGTGAGGAGGAGAGGGACCCACGGGGCCGGCCCACGAGCATCTCCCTGGCACTCTGCAGCCAGCCTTCCCCCCTCGGCTTCCCTCSTTGGGGCAGAGAGGGATGGGGCAGGCATAGGAGCGGGTCCCCAGCAGCTCATCCAAGCTGTGCCAGAGCCTGTTTGAAGCTCAGGAGAACAAGGAGCCATGAGCTCCTCCCTGAGATGTTGCTTCTCTGCTCCTCCTCCCAGAGACGCTACTGCCTGCCTTCATTTAGGAAAAGAATAAAGATGAATCAAAGATGGTTTTTTTTCAGCTGGAAGAGTATTGGGTGCTGCCTCCCCCTATTTTTGGAACAAGCCATCCCGATTAAAGCAGGGCTTTTCCCAGGCTGGGAACAGGGGGGAAAAGGTCTGTGCAGGGACACCAGGTTCCCACTGTTAGCACTGCCGTCTTCCCTCCCCAGTCCTTCACCTTGCCCTCCCTCCTCCGAGCCCCCACGGCTGCCCGTTGACTTGCCAAAGCCTTTTCATCCYGGTGGAAGCCCCCCCTCCCTGCCACCCGCCATCATTCCCGGGTTTCGGGGAGGAGGGTCGAGCTGTGCATGTCCTCCTCCTCTCGGAAGTAGGCAGGTTTTCCCTGGGAGCTGGGGGACTGCTGTGCTTTCGCGGGGCAGTTGGCGACCATGTGGCTGATGCTCTGGCAGAAGTGGCATTTCTTGGGCTGCGGCGGGAGCTTGCACTCTTTGGCATGGTGGTCCAGCCCGCCGCAGTTGTAGCATCTGCGGGGTGGGGAGGAGAGAGATTCGAGGAGGAGAAACAAAATGAGGTGGGATGCTGCCRTGGCCGTGCCTGGGACCCATCTGGCTTCGCAGCCAGAGCTGAGCTCAAAATGGCCCGGCCGCTGCRGGGATATGGGGTCGGCTCTTTGGGGGCGGATGGTGGCCCTGGGTTTGGTCCCTGCAGAGCCCCAGCTCCAGCATGGCCAGTTTGGACCTGGCTCAGTGGTGCTGCTGGTACCCAGGAGATGGCAGCAAACCCCCGCATGGAAACCAAGCACTCAGGGACAAAAATTGGGGACGTCGGGGGCTTCCACCCCTCTGGCTCCATCATGGTTCTGGCTCCTGTGTCTACAGACCCCGCACCCAGGGTTACATGCTACGGACCAAAAGCCTGCGGCAGAGCAGGAACAGGCAATAGGACAACTGACAGCCCCAGCCAGGAGAACGGTTGCAGGGACCGTGACCATCGGTGTGGGGACAACCCCAAACGTGGCTTCTCTCACGGCTGTACCCTTGCAGCACTCATCCCCCAGGTGCCACCTTCGCACCCGAGCGGTGTGGACAGAGGGAGCTGCCTTGTGTCCATTTTAAATCCTGCATCCATCTAGGACGGCCACAACCCTTTTCTCTTTCCTTTTCCTTCCCAATTCCTTTCTGACTACCTTTAAAACCTGCTTGGGAGAACAGCCGGGTGGGGCGGGCAGCATCTGCTGGGAAAGCTGGGACGAGGCATCCCTGGGCAGCCAGGATGGAGAGGATGGGAGAGGAGAGGGGGGACGAAGGGCTGGCCAGAAACTTGCCCTGGGGCTCCCAGCCTCACCGTGGGAGATGCTGCCAGGACGTCCGGCCATTTCCTTCCCACAAGGAAGGGTTTCTCTTCAAGAAAATTACCCCTGCCCAGTGTGGCTCCCCCAGACGAGAGGAGCGGCCGCCCGGGGTGTCCCTGACCTCTGCCCTTTCACTGCTGGTTTGCTGCCCTTTCCCCACCAAGCTGCATCTGCCACTCATTAACCGCCAAAGGAAGCCGCTTTCCCAGAGGAAGGGTCGCTGCCCGCCCCGCCGGACCCGAGCCCATCCCCATGCCGCAGGCAGGGTGCCAGGCAGCTCCTGGTGCCTGCAGGGCTCGGACCCTGCCCCGGATCAGGCCCTGGCCACCCCTTACCGGTCTCCTTTCGATCTGCGTTTCTGGAGGCTCTTGCCCTTGGGTCTCCTCTCGCTGCCGATGCAGAAGACGCCCCCCGGGCCAGTCACTCGGATGGACTCCAAACCTTTGGATGACTTCTTGAAGGTGAACTCGACAGCTTCGCCCTCCTTCAGGCTGCGGAAACCCTCCATGTGGAGCTTGCTCTGGCAGGGCATGGGGAAAAGATGGGGATCAGCACCGAGCCGGGGTGTCTGCTGGGCACACGACAAGCCCCAGCCCAGCAAACACCTCCCGTGGCACGAAAGCTCCCAATGTCCCCCCGTGCCTGCCCCTTGTGAGGGGATGGACATTGGGGACCAAGCTTGACCAGGCACCTTCATCTTCCTAAAATCTCTGGAGCCCCGTTTGATGACTGAACACAGAGCCTTCAGTGAGCTGAGACACCCGGCCGAGTGGGGCTCACTGGTTTGGCAAGCAAGGGCCGGCAGACCCAGCTCTGACCCAAATTTCAGCAGTGTTTGCTGCAAAATACTGGCTCTCAGTGCTGCAAAACAGCCCCCTTCTCCCACCCAGCCCCGCGCTGGGGAGCGAGAGCTGCCCCTGCACCTCCCGACACCCCGACCTGGGGATGCTCGGGGGGAGATCCAAAACCTCATTTTAAAAAGACAAAAGGATCTCGAGGCTTTGCACAGGCACGTGCAACCCCGCTCGTGGCAGGACCTGCAGCAAGGCCAGGAGGCTGGAAGCTGGYGCTGCCGGCCCGGGGTCCCAGCCAGCCCCCTGCACTGCAGCCCCCTCACTGCAGCTCACCTCGATTCAAGCCCTTTAAATGCCCCCAATAATTAATTAAGCAGCTGTTTGGCCCTGGATCATCACTGCTGGGGGCATCTCCTGTCCCTCCCAGGATCGCCACATCAGTCATCACTGTGCACTCAAAACTCGGGAGTTCAGACCCAGGCTGGGGAGGGGGGTTGTGAGATGATAGAAAAATCCACTCTACTTTCATAAGCTCCATTCATTTTAGCAGAACAAATTCATAAGGAGCTGAGATGGGCGATGCAGCCAACATCTCTTGCCCCCCTGTGCCAGCAAGCGCTGCCGTAAGCATCATTGCCTGCTCCGCCGGACCAGGACCGCAGCATGCCAGGCAGTGATTCGAGCAGGTCTTTCGCTCAACTTCGTTAGCAGAGCCCAAACGAGCGCGAGCAAAGAGTTAAGGGGGATTTGCTGGCAGAGGGAGGAGCAGCTCCAGCGGGCTGGGGATTCCCGGCAGAGCCGGCGCCAACGCCTGCGCAGCTGCAGCAAGACCCTGCATTTATGAATGGAGCATCTCCCCCATTCATGGCCCGGCGAGTTCCCGTCACGTGGGCCGTGGCCACCCATTCTTCCCGCACCGAGCCACCGCGCGCATGCTGCCCGGGGACGGGCAGGCCCGGCCAGTTCCCCTCTCCATGCCCCTCTTCCACCCCCAAATCTCCCCAGGACCCACGTGGAAACACCCCACATAAAAGCAGAGAGGGAAGAAATGGAGTTGTTGGGTTTTAGGAGTGAATTTTTTTCAGTGGGGTCTTGCAAGACCTGTGTGTGTCCGTGGGCACACAAGGGAAGTGGGAACACAGCAGAGCTTGAGGAACAACCCTTGAGGCCCCTTTTTCTGCTCCTTTCCCCCCCCATTTCTGTGTCTGGGGGCCCAGCTCCGGGTGGGACAGACCCCATGGGCTGGGCCAAGTCACCCACATCCACCCGGTCCACTTGCCTGTGGGACAGGGTCCAGGGTAGTCTGGATGGGATCACCAGAAACCTTTGCTCTCTGACCTGCTCCTGCTCCCAAAAGGGAGAGCCAAACCATGAGCTACGAGGTCCCCAACGACAAGGAGGATGCGACAGGAGCTCAGCAGCAACCTCTGCCCATCCAGGGCTGGTCCAGGCAGTCCCATCACCACCTACCACTGGCAAACACCCTGCCACGCTCAGCGCAATGGCCAGACACTGCTCCCCAACCCCAACTCGGCTTTCCCCTAGCGCTGAGCATCGCTGGGAGGATGCTGAGCATCGCCCAAGCAGGAGCTCTGTGTCCAAAGCAGCTGCCAGCACAACACAGGAGGTGCACAGCTCAGCCTTGGCACCTTGGGGTTGGCCACCAACCCTGCCCTGTCCCCAACGTGCCACCCCACCGGCCCCCTCAAACCCCGCCACGTGAGGCGGTTTGGGCAACAGGGGCTGCCACGGACAGTAAATTTGCCCCACTCAGGCAGCAGCTGTGGCATTTCAGGGGCAAGGAGGAGCTGAGCATCACTCCGTGGTGAGCATCACTCCATGGCACAGGAGGCAGCTCCGGAGGCTGGGGGACGAGAGCCAGAGATCCTTATCGGGGGTGTTTACAGCCCCAGCCGGCCCAGCTGTGTTTACACTGTGGAGATGAAAACTCCCAGGCGCTCGGCCCCAAGCTTCGGGACAAAGCCGATCCGTGGCAGGGGGGACCCTGGTGCACAAGCTGGGTCCCCCGCAGCTCAGCCCACACCTTGGGCACCATCACCCATGGGCAGCCAAACTCCCCCCCCCACGGGGGTCCAGCGCCTTCCCCCCGTGAGCCAGTCGTTACCCCCATTTTGAGGAAGAGGAGGGCTGGGGCAGAAGCTGCCGCAACATGATGGGGGAAGCGATTTATTTTCCAGGAGCGGGTGAGGATGACAACCGCCGCCCCGGCCCCCCGGCCCCCTCCGCCAAAAGGCCAAAGGAAACGCCCTCTCCCCGGGGAAGAAGGGGGGGCAGCGGCCGGGGCGCCCCAGCTCTCCCCCCGCCGTAGCCTTTTGATGTGAGCTGCAGAGTGGCTGGTGGTCCCTGCGCATCCCCCCTGCCCCCTTCCCAAAACACACACATTGCTGGCATTCCTCTGTTATCAGATAGGTAATCAAACTGCAGCCCATTGAATTAGCTGCATACCTCCTGCATCTGAAAGGAAGGGGCCCAGAGCCCCTGTCCCACACCACACACAAAGCCGGAGCCTTCCCAGGCCTCCACACACACACACACACACACACACACCCCCCCCCCCCCCCCCCCAAAAAAATAAAGAGAGGAAGGGGGGGATTGGAGCGAGCTGGGGATGCTGGGGATGAGGGGGAGCGCAGGGGAGGGCCAGGGCCGGGAGCCACCGGCCAGCGAGAACAAAGGGCTGGCGGCGGCCGCGCTCCCGCTGCCCAAATTCCAGGAGTTCCAGGCCACGGCGGGGGGAGGAAGGGTGGCCGGCACGGCCGCGGCCCCTCTGACCCCCTGCAGCCCCTCTGCGCACCAGCCCTGCGCCCAGCTCGCCCGTTGCGGGAAAGCCGGGTCTCGCCCGTCGGGTGCTGGGGTTTGGGGTCTGGGTCCCGTGGCAGAGCTGAGGGGTCGGTCTTCGGGGGATAGTTTTGGTACGGGGGGGGGGTGTAGGGTGACCCGGGGCTCGGGATCACAAAGCATTGCCATCCTCGTAATAAAACTGTTTTGAAGCATATCCTATCACAAGGATTTCACTTGTCATCATTAGGGTCCAGAGTTAACCAGTGGGATGAGGAACAGAAGCAGAGCTGGCGCCGCTTCGCCCAGCTCTCTGCAGCCCCCCGGGCACCCCCTTGCCAGGCGTCACAGCGGGCACCTCTCCGCTTTTCCACCCACACCACACCCTGGCAGCTCTGTGGTTATTTACAGCAGACAAAGACGCAGCACGAGCGGCCGAGCGCTGCCCACCACCCCCCACGGCGCTGGGTGTCCCCCACCCTCACCCGTTCCCCCTTCCCCACCTGCACGTGGGTGCCTTCATCCCTCCTCTTCCCCCCACCCAGCAAATCCCTCCTCACAGATCCCAGCGTTAGAGCTGCTTCCCCTCCCGTGGGGTGACACCGTGGAGCACCCCAAATCCAGCGGTTGCTCCCCAAACCACCGGGCTCCGGTTCGCCCCCACCCCACCGGGCTCCGGAGAGGCTCAGCCAGCCCCGGGGTCACCATTGTCCCCGCGGCCTCCCCAGCGTGACACAAGGGGACGTTTATTCCCAGCCAGCCCTGGCCACTCAATCAAACCATCTTTGTGTCCGGAGGGGCCTGGGGCGGAGCGGCCACTGCACCTCGCCCTTTACCAGCGCGGGAGCATTGCAGCCGTTTAAACTTAAATCCCTCGGAAAACAAGCTGGGTTGGGATGCTGGGTTAAGAGCGGCTGCAGGAACGCGAGCGGTGGCGCTGAGCTGTGCCAGGAGTACGGCCAGGCCATGCCCAGAGTGTTTCGGGCAGCCCGACCCCACTGCAGCTGGTGCCCATGCCTCAGTTTCCCCCACTCCGCAGAGGTGAAGCAGCCCCATGGGGGCCAGGGAAGACGGACCCCCCGGCAGGTCCCGGCATTAGGCACAGGGATTGCTGAGTCCCCAGAGGGTCACTGCACCTGGTCACTGCACCCCATCTTCGCCCGCAGGCTGGGGGTACCCCGACTGTGGTCCCCTCTGCTCAGCCTGCACTCACAATGGTGCCCAGGGCACCCTGGCCACCGTACTGCCCCATTCGCCTCTGCACCCCTCTGTCCCCCAGAGCCGCAGTGTCCCCATYCCCCCAAATCCCTTGTTTTCTGCCAGCCAGCCCCATGCTGCTGTGGTCGATGCAGCAGCCAGCCTGGCTGGGGTGCAGGGAAGCCCGCAGAGCCCCGGGCATCCCGGCCACCTTTGCCCCACCACGACCCCTGAGGACCCATCCCGGGGGGAACGCACATCCCCAGGGGAGCAGCCCCAGCCCTCAGCCACCCCCGACCCTGCAGGGCTCAGACTTGGCACAGCCGGTGCAGAGCAGCCCATTCCTCGGCTCCTGTGCCGGGAATAAGCTGGTGTGCAGGGGGCTGACGCTCGCCCAGTTTTTTGGGGCATGGCTCTGATGATTGCTACCAGGCGATGCCATCGCTATCCCGCTGGGACGGGGCAGCCTCAGCCCAGCTCCGAGCCCTGTTCCAGCAGAGCAGGTCTCCTCTTGCAAACAGCCCCCAAAACAGATTTCGGCAGGGTCAGGCTCTGCCAACACGGAGCAGTGACCCAAGCCCCTGTGCCGCAGCAGGGCCAGCTTAGCTTCCCACCGCCAGCCACGAGGCCAGCAGAGAAACGTCCCTTTGCCTTCACAGCCCGTGCCTGCATCCATCCCCGAGCAAAGCCCTTCCCTCTCCCCAAATCACACAGCAAATCTTTTCCCCGTGCCAGCAGTTCAGGTGCTGGGGACTGCGCTGCTGCTATTTTCGGGCTCATGCACGTACGGCTCAGAGCAGGAATCGCCCCGCGGTCCCTTCCTGCGGCTCAGCCCCCGTACAAGCGGCCGGCGGATGCTGCTCGGGAAAGAGGGTCCTCCCTCAGCTCCCAGAGCTTGGTGCAGAGATAAAGAGGGTGATGCCTGCGGGACCCCGTCAGGGAGAGCACAGAGGGTTTAACAAAACATTACCAGGGCTTTCCAGTCTCTCCCTACTGTCATCTGGAGCAATATCCTGAAGGATTTTTTCCCAATTTAAGTAAAACCAAAATAAAGCCACTTTCCTGCCAAAGTAACTACGCTTGCTCTTAATTTTCCACCGTAAACCAGCAAAATTAAATGCTAGATACTAATTCCGGGGAAAAAAAGCATCCACCAAGGAGTTTAATCCACCAGCTACCTGCCCTAAATCCACACCTTCAGCTCCTTCAGTTGTATTTTTCCCCACCCTGAGGGTGCCAAACCCTCCCACACATCCCAGGGGGCAGCTAATTAGGATTAGCTGCTGCGTATTAATTTCATACTCCCATATTAAAGCAGGGGCACGGCCGGGAGCAGCAGCACACCTTCCATCGGTGATTTCAGCTTCATCCCGCTTATTCTTAGGACCAAGTAAACAGGGAAAAGGAAACACCGGAGCTGGGGGCGGCAGGGAAAGGGGCTCGCCAAGCCAGCGGCTCCATCCCAGTTCTCCCCGGCTCCAACGGGAGCAATCCCATTCATTTGGGCCATTTTATCTGGGAGATCATTTAAGGTTGTTTTCTCTCCCTGCCCCTCGCCCTGGGGCTGAGAGGGGGAGCTGGGGGAAGGGATGTGCCTGCAGCCATCAGTTAATCTTTAGACAGAGACAGGAGGCTTTTTTTGTGTGCATCTTGAGGGAGTTTCAGGGGTGGAATAAAGCCCCTCTCTTTCACTATTTGCCATCAGGATGTGGCGCGCAAGCGGTGCGATACAATTTTATTCCAGCAGTTATTTAAAAAAAAAAAAAAAACAAAACAACAAAGAAATTTCTCCTACCCCTCTCCCCCCAAAAGCAGGGATGCCGACCTGTGTTTCTACCCCAGGGGCTCCCTTCCCCAGGGACACGCTCCCTTCCCGGGTCCTGCAGCCACCCACGCCGGCCCCTCGGGGTGCCCACCCAGCGCTGCGGGGTGACCCTGGTCCCAGAGAGCAAACGCAGGAGCGATGCACATGAGAAAGCAGAAAAAGTGAGATATTAAATGTGTCCCATGCCTCTATGAGCATCATGGGTCCAACGCACCGACTAACTCAAATTGCTGCTCTGAGCGGGTTCCCCCTCCCCCTCGCTGCCACCCCAGCTCTGCACAAACCACATCCCCCCGGCCGGATCCTGCCCTGCACCCCAGCCCAGGGGAAAGGCAGCAGGGGACCCCACGGGAAGGCTGGACCCTGCTCCCTGATGGAGAATATCCTCTCTTGTGCCCCTTCCTTTGCTCTCCTGCGCAGTCAGAGATGGAGCTGCCTCCAAACACATGCTTTACTATTTTTTTAAGACCACATGTCATGCTCGCGTCTTGGCTGGCTCTGGCCCTGGCCGTGCGCCGGCACAAGCACAGGTGGGCAACAGCCCAGGTCAGTTCAGCCGAAACCCATGGCTGAACGGCAGCCGTCATCCCCCTCCGCCCCATCCCTGAACAGCCCCTCCACCAACCCTGACCCCCACGAGGCTCCCAGGGACAGCAGCACCCAGGGGACCATGGGGAGACTGAAGCCCCCCCGTGCCCACACTGCCCTGGGCACTCGGGCAGGGCAGGAGTGCCACATTCCCTTCCCAGCAGGTCTAACCACGGGCACAGCCTTACGTTCCCACAAGGACACGCGGTACCACGTCACTGAGATGCCAGCGACCGAACGTCCTGTGACCAGCGGTGCCCAGAAGCTCTCCTTGCCAAAAAATCATGAGAAGGAACAAAAAAAAAAACCCCAACTAACATTGCCGTTATCAAAGATTTAGACCTGTTGGCTTGGAGAAACACTTGGAGACACAGAGCCGAGCTGTGCGGAGCAGCAGTTCCCAGGGGCCAGGCAGCCCCAGCCCCTTCCCCTCCACTCTCAGCCAGGGCTAGCAGGGCCAGGTTTGGGGATGGGCTGCAAACCCCAGCACTGCTGGGCTGCGTTCGCTCTTTCTGCTCCGGCCGGCGGCACTGAGCCTTGGGGCCACCGTGTGCCCAGATTTCGTCCTCTCCCTTTCCCAGGTTGCCTTCCCCAGCAGCCCCACACTCCTGTAAGTGATGCCCACAGCCATGGTGCGAGCCCGGGAGCCACATCCCCAGGGGACCACCACAGCTTTCGGGTCTTCACCAGCACCAGCCTGATTTCTGCCACCTCGAGACCCCCACCCTTTCATGGGTGCTGCTCAGCCCTTTGCCTCCCCGGGACGACCTGCTCCGCTCCTCCCTGCTTCATCCCCCCTGTCTCCTCACAGCCCCCAAATGAATCCATCTCCAGTGTCCAGGGGAGGCGTTTGAACCCAAATGCCTCATTTTTAGCTCACAATGCGAGGGAAAGGCAGCCCCGAGGAGCCCTGTTAGTCTCCTGTCCTGCCGAGATTTTAATCTCTTTGTGATCAGATAAAGGGAGAGGGAGATGGAGACGCGCTCCCTGCGGAGAAGGGCCATTCAGACCTGGTTCCTGTAATAAAGTGATTTAATAGATCTAAAGAGGCCAATTCCCTTCTTTCTCCCACAATTACTTCCTGTGGGTCATCATTCACATATGTAAATGAAGAGGGAAAGGAGCGGGTTATGGGGGGCTCTGGGGTGTTAAACCCCAATGATTGCTTTGGGGCACCCTGTGTGGTACAGGCAGCGGGTGCTGGGCACAGCACCCTGAGCCCTGTGTGTTGCCCCCCCCAGCCAGTGCTGGCTTTTGCCCTCCCAGGCCTGACTCCCTCCCCGGGGTGCAGAGCCAGCACCGGCTCTCGGGAAGCGCCCAGATGCCGGGATGGGGAGAGCAGCGGCAGAAGGGCCCGTTTCCCTGCGAGCCACCCAAAAGCAGCGAGGCTGGGGTGGGAGCGTGAGTTTGGTCCCTCTCTGAGGAGGGGCTGGGGCTGAGCCGGCGCCGGGATGCTCTGCGGTGGGAGAGCCGCCGGCATCAGCCCCGGGTGTTTCRCTGCAGACGAGCAGCGACTTTGTGCCACCAGCGAGCGGGGCAGGAGGTGAAGYCCGACCTGGAGGAGAAAGACTCAACATCAGCCCAAAGCCACCCCGCTTCTGGTGGTGCAAAGCCCCACACTGGGAGCACCCTGCCCTTCGCTGCGGCAGGGGAACCACACACACACACGCTGCCCCTCCGCTACCCAAAATAACCCGCTTTTACCCAGCGTTCACCGTATTTCCCGTACGCGGCAAACCCTGCACATGGGACCCCATGGCTCCCCCGGCCCTGGAAAATGGGGGACACCGAGAGGCTGCACCTCTCCCCAGGCGGTGGGATGCTCCTGGCAGAGACACCCCAGCTAATTTTCTTTTTCCTGCAGGAATGCAAGCAAGAGCAATCAGGAAACCAGACTGTCTGRGGGCAATAAACCCCAAGGAGAAGGGAGGGAGGGCCGGAGGCTTCCCCCCACGGGCACTGGGTCCTGCTGTGCTACATTGAGATGCAAAGACCCATTTGCTCTCCCGAGAGCACCAGGATTTCAGTTTTCCCTGGCTGATTTGGAGCCCTCACCTCCAAACCCAGCTGTGTTTCTGGCCCGGGACAGTAGCTCCGACCAAGGTGCTTTCACCACGCTGCAGCTGAAGAAGAAGGGATTTGCTTCTCCCTTGGTCATCATTCACCCCRTCCCTTCACAGCCCCCAAATGAATCCATCTTCAGTGTCCAGCACTCCCAGCCTGTCAGCAGACTGTGGGACAGACCCCAATTTGGGGGGATTTGGGCCCATGGAGAGCAGCAGCCACTAAAGCCGGATGGTCCGGGGGCTCCCTGGAGCCAGCCCTCACAGCACCATCCAAAATCTCGTGCAGCTGCTCCCAACCATACCCACAAAACCACTCGTGTTTGCTCCAGAGATGCCCGAGCCCCTTTCGCTTGTCCTCGCTTTGCTTCCCAGCCCCAACGGCCGCTGCTTTCCCGGGGCGAGGGGGCACGGCCCACGATCATCACACAGACCCCTTTCCACGCAAGCCGGTGCCGAGCCCCACATCTCCCTCCCAGCGCTGGCCTGATGGCCCCAATTTGGGCACCATCTCCAAACCCATTCCCCCAGCCCCTAAATGGGGTCCCCCAGCAGATCCTCCCCCGTGAGCCGGGGGGGTTCAAGCAGCCGCAGCCCTGAATCCACGACTTCCCTTGGCACAGGATCACCGACACATGTGGGGCTTCCCCCTCAGCAAGGTGTGTGTGGATCAAATCTGGACACGAGACTGTCACTATCGTACAGGATCCATAGGGGCATGTACGCGACCCCGCATGTCTTTGTGCCAGCCGCAGCTGAAACAAGGGGCCCGGGCAGAGATCCCCCCTACGGGGATGAGCCACCGGCTGGGGAAAGCCCAATCCTGCATCCCTGCCTGGCTCAGCGCTCCCAGGACCCAGTACCCGGGGGAAAACCAGCTCTTCCCCTGGTCCCTCCATGGGGTGAGCAGCATCCCCGCTCCGGCACGTCCTGCTCAGCCCCGCGGGCACCTGCTCCCGTGGATCTGGCCCCGAGGGGCTCCCCAGGGAACCATGATGAGAAAATGAAATCGCTCGGGGATCAGTTTACAGGACCGGTCCCCGGAGAGGAGCCCCGGGCTGCGGCGGGGCGAGCGGCTGTGCCTGCCCTTCACCACCCGCCTCGCTCCGGGGAAACGAGCCCGGGAGACCCCGGCTGCCCTGGGATACCGGGCTGGGATGCGGGGAGCCATGGCCTCGCGTGGAGGCGGCGTGGGGGGTCCCCATCCTGCCTTGCATCCTCCCGGAGTGGGGTGCCAGGGACTGCACCCCCTTCTCTCCCCAGGACCCCACGCGGGATCCGGCTCCGTACCTGGTGCACGAAGACATCGACGGGCGAATCCAGCGTCGCGCCGCCCTTGGCGGTCATGGAGAGGAAGCCGAAGCCCATGCGGACATTGAACCACTTACAGATGCCGGAGCCGTGCAGCGGCTGGGACTCGTTCTCGGCCTTGGGCGAGTCTCCGGCCGGCTCCTCGCCCGGCTTCGCACCTGGGGAAAGACCCACGGAGCCGCTGAGCCGAGGGGCTGGGGGAGCCGCGGGTCCCCACCCCCGGCCCAGCCGCCCCGCACCCAGCCGGGTAGCCCGCAGCAGGAACCCCAAATCCTGCTCGGGTTCCCCAGGCTGGAAAAGGCAAAAAGAAAAAAAAAAAAAAAAAAAAAAACAAAAAACACCACCCCGAAAAACCCCCTCCAAAAAAACCCCAGAGCGGTCGGCTCTGCCTCCACGTGTGCGTGGGGATCACTCCAGGAGCGGGGGGAAATGAAGGCAGGTTCTGCCGACACGACCCAGGCGGTGCGTGGGGTGGGGGCCCTAAATCCGTTCTCCCCTCAAAAACGTTAAAAACGTGGAAAAAAAAAGCCCAAACAAACAAAAAAAGCCAAAAATAAAAAAAAATAAAATTAAAAAAAAACAAAACYAAAAAACAACCAAACCATAAAAAACACAAAAAAGGGAAAAACTCCCCCAAAATACCAACCCGAAATCCCCCTGCCCCCAGCAAGCCACGCTGGAGAAAGTCTCTCCCCTGCCGTCAGCATCCCCCCGCTGCACGGGGACCCCCCCCGCTCCCAAACAACCCCAGCAGCCGCCACCGGCCCCAAACTTCTGGATTCATCCTGGGGCGGGGGG
>JAYKAV010000778.1:1154446-1214142 GCA_035582835.1 Phoebastria nigripes
GGGGGGGGGGGGGGGGCGGGACACGTTTGCGCTGACCGCGGCCGCCCCACGCGGGACTCGCCCCGCGTGGTACCATTGCGCGGAGCGGGGACGGGGGGCATCGTGCGGTGGCTGGGCACGCTGGGGACCGCGGTGTCACCCGGGGGGGACTCCCCGGCCCGGCCCGGTGCTGCCGGCAAAATCCCGCGTGGGGAAGCCCCGCGCGAGGGCTCCGCCACCCCCGGGGCCGCCGCGCCGCCGGCGCTGGCCATGGTGCTGAACGGCGCCGCCCCTGTCCAGGGTCCTGGGCGGCTGCCTTCCTCCTCCTGCCCTTCCTCCTGCCCTTCCTCCTCCTCCTGCCCCACACACCCCCCCGCCCGCCACCGAGGCTACCCAAACCCGGGGGGCTCCGCGTTGCCCCTTCCCCGCGGAGCCGAGCAGCCCCGCCGGACTCCCACCCCACCCGCAGATCTGGGGTGACGGCAGAGGAGGAGGAGGAGGAAGAGGAGGAGGAGGATGGTGTTTTCTCTGCGTGGGCACCCCGAGGGCAGGGAGGCGGGTGAGCCTTCGGGAGGAGGCGGCCGGGGCAGAGCTGCCCCCGAGCCTGCCCCCCCCAGCCCGTCAGGGCTCTGCCAGCTCCCTCAGTGCGCATGAACCAGGGTCCCACGGGGCACGGGTGGAGCAGGAGGTGCCCGTGACCCGCCCACAGCAGCGTTAATAATTCCACGATGCTCATAGGGTGTCACTTCATCTTTACGCCAGTTTTAACAGGGATAGACAGGGCGGGGAGGAGGAAACTCCACTAGCCTCTTGTTCACATCAGTCTTGAGTCGAGTCCCTGAAGCCAACGAGCAGCCCCTGGTCTGTGACAGCAGGAGAGCAGAGTCCGGCCGGGTGCTTCCCGGGCACCGACCGGGATCCCCGCTCCCACCCGCGACCAGGCTCCAGCAACCTGCAGAGCTCCCTGCCCGGGCTACGGGGCTGGCGGAGGGAACGCCGGGCTGGGGACAGTCTTGGCAAGAGAGAAACCACGGTGCGTGTTCACACTTGCTCGTCTTCACGCTCCCACACTCCCTGCCAGCACCCACGGCCGTCCCGGGTGGGGATCTGCTGCGGGACCATTGCGGCGGCTGCGGGATGAATCTGGCACCCTCTCCTGGCCAGCGAGGGCCAGGTCCACGGTTTGTGTATTCTCGTTCTCTTCTTTGCGGGATAATCGGGGGCGAGAGGAAAGAAGGGGGAAAAAAACCCCAAGACTTGGGGGACACTCCTCCGTTCCTCTCGGCTCATCCCTCCTTCCAGCCCATCTCCTTCCCTGCTTCCCCCCTTTCGCCCAGTATTTGGGGAGGGCAGAGCCGGCTGCCTGCATGTTTTGCTCCTGTGCTTCTGCAAAAAAAGCCCACGAGTGACCTCAGCCCACTCGTGGGGGATAAGGGGCACCTGAACAAGCCCCCGGCGCTGGGCAGGGCCGGGGCCAAGGTTTGCAGAGCAGTGCTGAGAAACAGCTCTGTCCCTTCTGTCCCCGGAGGGGACACCCCGATGCCAGTGCCCACATGGCCTGGGGACGGTGTCCCAGGGCAGACAGGACACTCTGCAGCAGGGCGAGAGGTGGGCAGAGGCGTGGGGGTACCAGGGGAAGGATGTGGCGAGGAACCAGCCCTTGCTTTCTCCAAAACGAAAGAAAATAATCCATCACTGTGCACCAGGTTCCTCCCCCCAGCCCCTTCCTGATCGAGGGGAGGGACCGGCAGCCCCCAGAGATGCTTTCCTGTAACTCTGTTCAAACTCAGCGGCAAGTTCCTCAGCATCCCCCAATTTCTGCCCATCCTCGGTGACTTTCCATCCAAGTGACGCAGCCACATCCCCGAGCACGGCACTTCCAGGCAGCTTCCTTTTACGTCCCCTGGCCCCGGTGACACAGCCCTGCAGCAGCGACGGCCCCGCATCATATTTCTGTGTGTGGTGTATTTGTTTTTGGGGCCTGTTGAATGGCAAATGCGAAAGGGAAGGGGACTCCTTCCTGTTCTTTCAGAGCCGGTTGCTGTGCCCTGCTCGGCTTCAAGGGAATAGCCGGCAAAGCGGCCGCTTTCACAAATAATGGCTTCATTAGATTGAAAGAAGTGGACAGTGACCTCGCCGAAATGGACTTTCTGACCCCTGCTGACCTCTGGCCCCAGCTCTGACAGCCTGTAAATCTTCCCTCTCGCGGCACGGCCGGGGCAAGGGCAGGCAGTGCTCTGCCGGAGCCCAGTGCCAGCGGTGCTGCCCATGGTCCGGCATCACAGACCCCCATGCAAGCAGCACGGTGCTGCCTGGGGGCTGCCTGGCTCTGGCCCCACTGCCAGGTCCTGAGCCCGGTAGGATGAGGCCCCGGGGGTGCAAAAAACCCAGGTGCATGGGTCACAGCTTTGGCAGAGGCGGGGACTGGTGTCCTCAATGTGCTGCAGACCCCATCAGGGGCTGGTCCYGGGGAGCTGAAGGGCCCTGGAAATGGTGTTATCAGGGCTGTGGCTCCAGCACCATCTCCCGGCACAGTCACCATCACCATCTACCCATCAGGAAGGTAGAGACCAGCTCAAAAGCAGCCTCTGAGTCCCCATCGGGGAACGCTGAGCCCATTCCCTGCCCATCCCACAGACACAGCCCTCCTGGCTGCACACAGACATGCACAAACCTCCTCCACCYCCCACAGCACCCATCTCCACCTCCCTCCCCCCGGCACAGACCCTTCCCTGCAGCCCCCAGCCCCTCCTTCCCCACCCGCACAGCCCAGGGTGCTGCTGACCACCACACAGCCTCGCCACCCGATCTGCTGGTGGAGAAACTGAGGCACGATGGGGATCCGTGGCCAGTGGGTGACTGTGCAACGGGAACCCATGCCAGGCTCTCCACGCTGGCTCGGTGCCCTGTGCTCCCCAAGGCTGGCACTTGCCCTCCATGGCACAGCCCCGGTGCTGGCAGCGAGCCCCTCGCATCCCAGAGCCACCCGCCTCCCTCCTCCCCGTCCTTGCACACTCGCTGCTGACCTTTGGCTACAAAGCAATCAATAACGGAGGCCGCGGTGCCCCTCCTCCCCCTCGCCGGCCCCCTGTGCCCCCCGTTCGCCCCATGCCTCTAATGAGTCCAGCCAGGATTGAGGGATGCTCTGGTACCTCCCAGCACTGGGGACACGGGGTTGGGGGTGCATTGATCTACCGGAGACACAGGTGTGCTCCCAAAGGATGCCCTAACCAGGCACCTCCTTCCTAACATCCCAAAAATACTCCCCTGGGGCTGCTTTCCAGCTCTGGGGTGTCGGTGGGTGCCCCACACCTCTGGGTTTGGGGCTCTGGGGTCCCCATGGTGGGGATGGAGCGTGGCCATCCTGCTGCCATCAGAAATGGGGCTCCCCGGGGCATCGGCACTTGACAAGGGAAGGGCAAGGAGCGTGCCTGCGGGGTGACCCGCTGGGACGCTGCCTGGTGCCAGGCTTCCCCGTGGCTTCACTGCCTTTCAGATAAGGCAGGAGGGTATAAAGGCAGGTAGAGACGATCCTGGCCTGGAGCGATAGGTTGTGTCCAAATTCGGCAGCTCCTCTTCACATCCCCAGCTCCCTTCGATAAAAGCCCTTGGGCAGCAGCTGATCGATTGGCTGCAGAGCGGGGATTGATCAGGATTTCAGCCCCATACATATTCCTGCTCTCTGATAAAAGGAAATCAATAGCTGAAAGAGATATTCCTCTGAGGCAGCAGCCTCCAGCAGACCAGGGCTCGCACGCCTTCCCTTGCCCCCTAAATCCCCCCACCCCGGTTCAAGCCTTGTTGCCCCTGACAGCAAACCCAGGCAGTGGGAGAGAGAATTGCTTTGGGGGAGCCGGGCCAAGGTGGGGACCATGGCAGGACACTGGGGAGAGGAGGAGGCAGAGCCTCTCCTCCCATGGCTGAATCTTACCTCCCAAAGCATCAGCCTGCCTTGCATCTTCCTCCTCTCACCGGTGGTCTGGCAAAGGGGGGTTTCCTCCTTCTTGGGGTGCTAGAGACACCCCCCCCCAAGCGCAAAGCCCTGGGCAGGGTGACCCTGGGGAGGCCGGGCTGGCTGGCACATCCGCAGCCCATCACCTCCAAACGCTGGCAGCTGCGGCCGACATCGCCCTGCCCTCAGCCCCTTCCCCAGTGCTGAGACCTGGAAACTCATTGCAGGTGTGGCCAGAGCAGCACCCTCCAGGTGCCTGTGCCATGGTGCTGGGGTGGGGGCACCCAGTGTTCACCAGGGAGGGGGGAGCTCTGCCTGCAGGCAATACAGCTCTGTGTGCCCATGGGTGCCAATGGGAACAGGGGCTCAACCCACCCCCCCCCAAAATACAGCCCAGGGGGATGGCGTGGGTCTGGGTCAGCCCAGATGGACCCTTCTCCTGCCATGCCTCAGTTTCCCTAACAGTAAAATGGGCCTCGTGCCCAGGAGCTTTYGGGTGCTTTGAGACCACCCGCAGGGAGATGCCCTGCGCCAGCACCCTTCATAGGGACAGTCCCTAGCTCAGCATCACCCAGGGGAGCCCAGGGGCTGGGGTGGCTCTGTCCCTGCCACCATGGGTGCCCCGAGAGCCCTGGGGACGTGGGCAAAGGCCTCTCCTGGGCAGGCGGTGTCAGAGCATCCCTGTCTCCATGTGCTGCTGCAGAGATCTGACGCGCTCGGTGCACCTCAGTAAGCCCCYGCTCTCCCCGCCGGGTGCCAGCTGGGCGGCCAGACCCAAAGCTGTTTCTTGTCAACACCCTGGGTTATTTTAAGCTCTCGGGCCCTTCCAGGAAAACCCAACTCGAGCGAAGCGAGAAAGGGCCGGGAAGGGCTGGGGGGTGTTTCCGAAAAGCACCCGCTGCCAGGGCCGCCCCTGCACYGAGAGCAACCGCAGGCCAAGGGGGAGCATGGTGGGGTTTGGGGACTCCCTGTCCAAACCCTGGGCATGGGGATGCCACCAGCACCCTATGCTGCCAGGAATCCCGGCTCCATTGATGGTCCGGGGACCAAAGCTGGATGCTGCTGCCAGGACCCCAGCAACATCCCTGTTTGCTGGAGGAGTCGAGGCGGGGGGGATATGGGGGTGTCACACACAGCATGAGTGTGTCAGGTCTCAGCTTCAGCCGTGTGCTGGTGAGCTGCTGCCACCGGAGATGCTTATCTTGAGCCATCGAGGGCAGGCAGGGAAGGTGTGAAATTTTGGAGGGGGAGATGCTCAGGCGCTGAGCAGCACCAAGTGGGTGCTGGCTGCTGTGAGCCTGGGGTGCAGGCAGGGGGGATGGTGGTGCCTGCTGTCTTTTTGAAGTGCTGGCAGGGAGGAAGTGGTGACATCTCGCTGYGGTCCCCAAGCACTCGCTGTCCCAACCTCCCCGTCCCCAGCACCCAGCATCCAGTACCCCGCTTCCTCCTGCCTCCTTCCCTTCTGGCGGGTTGCTAATCATCGCCTGGGTGCTCGTAACGCACCCAAAGACCTGCAAACCTACCCCCCGGGCACTCCTGGGCACCCAGTCATCCCCCCAGCACCCTGCCACCCCCTCCTTGGGCACTCCGTCATCACCCCAGCATCCTGACATCCCCCCCGTGGGCACCCTGCCACCCCCCTGGGCACCCCATCATCCCCCTAGCAGCCTGACATTCCCCACCTTCGGCACCCTGCCACCCCCTTGGGCACCCTGTCACCCCCCCAGCACCCTGTCATCCCCTCCAGGCTCTGCAGCACCCCCCCAGCTCTCCCCAGGGCACTGGGGTGCTCTGGGGTCCCAGGACACACGTCCCCGCGCCCCCCCCGCCCCCCCCCCCCCCCCCCCCCCCCCCCCCCCCCCCCCCCCCCCCCCCCCCCCCCCCCCCACCCCGGCACTATTTTGGTCTTGTCTCTCTCAACCTCCTCTTACTTTTCCTTTCCCTTCCCCTTCTCACTGTCACCTTCCAGTTTCCCCCTGCCTGGAGGGAGGGTGACAGTGGGGACCCCCGTCCAGCCCCCCCCACCCCCGGGTGCTTTGGGGCTCCCTCCAGCCCCGTGTCTCCCCAGCTGAGCCTGTCCCTATCCCCGCAGCCTGCCACATACCGTGTCCCTCCCTTTGCACATAGTGACTCAAGGTCTCGGCTTGCCCCAGTATCCCTCCAGTTCCCCCAGTGCCTGGGGAACTGGTTTGCCCTGGGGAGGACCCTCCCCAGCGCTGACTAAATCCTCCCCAGCCAGCCCCGGCGGTGCTGGGGGACGCGGCAGGGAGCTCCCACTTCCCACAGAGCCACGGCTAGCTGGCTTGGCTGGTTTGGCATGTACACACGCTTGCACATGCATGCACATGCTTGCACACGCTTGCACACGCACACACACACATTGCAGCCAGCCCCGCTCCTCCCGGGACCTCCCCATTGCTGCCCCTCACAGGCGCTGGAGGGATGCAGGGGCCAGATCCTGCTCCTGTGCCGGGGCCACGAGGATGGGCAGCCGGGCCCCGCGTGGGCATTCAGCCACCCTTGGGCTCCCCGGGGCCGCTGGGGACCCCTCCGTGTCCCCTCTGTCTCTGGGGCTGTTCCCAAGGGGACTCAACTGGTACTCACTGGTACCACCGTGGAAGCGGGGCCGTGGCCCTGGGGCGGCCGGGCCAGAGCCGCCGGTGTTCCCCTTCTCCAGGGAAGGGCTGCGGCTGTGGGACCCCACGCAGGAAACTTTCCTCCTGAAGCAAACTGGTGTGAAAGGAGGTTTCTGCCCCAAAACCCTTCCCCTGCCACTCCCCACCTGGTTGTGTTTCGCACGTGGTTTCTCAAGCCACTGCGCTCCTCRTGAAGGGTGCTGGAGGGAGGCCAGAGGCTCCGGTGAAACCTGGCAGAGAAGGAGAAAGCAGCTTTTTCTCGTCTTCCCCGGTGGGGCAGCTTTTTGGGAGATACTGGAGTAGGTGTGGGACTCGTCCCCTCCCCACTGTCACTGTGGGTCAGGGTCCCCACCCAGGGCTGCCATCATTGCTGGGAGCTGCTGTGGGCGCTCACTGAGCACTTCTTCAAAGTGGTGACCATGTTAGCCACCAGTAGGTTTCAGAGTTAACACCCTGTTTAAGGGGAGCCATTCATGTGGTCTCAGGCTCTTGGCCAGCCCCGGCCGAGGCCGCTGCCACTCCTGGCACTTTTCCCTGTGCAGCTGGGGCCGGTGACACCAGCTGGTGGGTGGCCGAGGTCCTGCCATCCCTGTGGTGGGTGGTGATGGCACATTTGCCACCCCCCCGCTGGGGCAGGAGAGCCCGACTGTGCAGGGCTTGGGGCCCTGCTGCATCCCCATCCCATCCCACACGGCTCCCAGTGCCCCCAGTGCCCCAGTGCCCCCGGTGTCCCCAGTGCCAGGCTCAGTCCTCTGTCCCCATCCCTGCATGGGGTGTTTCTGCTGGCTGTGGTGGCAGGCGGGTGGCCGGGGAGGGGACAGTGACCTCCCTCTGCTTTCCCAGGGATTTTCTGCTCGGGGGAGACCCCGTCGTGGTATCACCGGTGGCATCTCCTGGTGCTGGGCCATGCCCTGGCGAGGGAGCTGAGTCCCCGGCCGCGGGGCCATGTATATTAGAGACAACCCGGTCCCACCTCCTCCTCTTCCTCCCTGCAGAGCTGCGAATGCCGAGGTTTCACACCTCACCTCTCCAAATTTAGCAAAAGCCCCCGAACCCAGAGGTTTCCTGTTCACTCGCTCCCAGCAGCCACTGAACCATAACGCGGTGGCGGCTGGGGCTCATCGGCGGCTGCGGTGCCGGAGCGGAGCAGGTAGGAGCCACCACGCTGCCGTGTCCCACAGGGACGTCCCCATGTGCGGGCATCCCTGCCAGCTTTTCTGCCCTTTCCGCCTCCCCTGCAGACCCAGCTCCCATCGCTCTGGCTCGGGGCTGCCATCGCCGCTCTTTGCCATTTTACAGGGCACAGCATCTGCTCAGGGGGGACAGAGCTCCTCGGTGCCGGGACACGGTGATGCCAGGACATGGTGATACTGGATGGTGTGCAGCTTTGCTTGCCAGGCTTTGGCTTCCCCAGCCTGTGCCACAAACCTGGTCTTTAGGTTTGACCGTTGCTTTGGGTTTAGTTACCCCAAAAACAAGCAAAAGGGGGAAAAAAATGTCTGTTTGCCTTTCAATGGCTGGGGAAGCGGGGCCGAGCTGAGGGCATTGCCCTGCCCTGATGCACCCCAGCCCCAGCTCTGCTCCCTGCTTGGCTCTCAGTTTGTGCTTGGCAGGTTTGGACAACCCTCCTGTAAATGCCATTTTTTCCCCCCAAAGATGGCTTTTCATGCTTGGGATCGGGGTCGGTACCAGGGTGCCAGGGCTGGGTGCCAGAGCTGTCCCCAGCGCACTGGGACATGGCTGGGCTCTGCGCAGCCCCAAGCGCTCCCCCAGTGTGTCCCCTCCAGGATGGGGTCCTGCTCCGCTCCCCAGCCTCACCCCGCTGTGGGTGCTCAGTCTGTTGGGTCTGGGGGTGTGGGACGGGGTGAGGAGGTGGCAGAGCCCCCCCAGCCCCCTCTGAGTGGTGGCTGGTGCCCCCCCAGACTGGCCATGGGGAGCGGCGAGCGCATCCCACAGGACACACAGGTCCGGTCGCCGCTTGGGGACATCTACACCAAAGGGGACACCTGATGGGCAGCCCTCCTGGTGGGTGCGTACTGACCCCGCTGCCACCGCTGCGGTCTCCCATCACCCCGCAACCTCCCTCTCACCTCCGAGTACCTGTGGGGACACCCTGACCCCCCCACCACAGCCCTGGGCTCCGTGGGGAACGGCTCAGCCCTCCCCAGATGCYGCTGCAGGGGGGAAACTGAGGCATGACTGGGGTGGGGCGGTGGCAGGACGGTGACAGCCAAAGACCCTGCTCCACAGGTGGGGGGTCCTTGGCCACCCCCCTGTTTCCAAAACCACTCCCCCACCCACAGGGCTGGGGTTTGAACCCAAAACCCCTGTGCTGAGAACTGGTGTCCGCAGGGTCTGGCCCCATAAATCTGCTCCAGGTCCCAGCTCATGTGCCCCCCCTGTAGGTCTCCTGGCCAGAAGGGACCCCCGGCCCCCACCTCACCACCCTCAGCCCCCGTTGTGGCACCTGGATGTGCTAGGTGAACCCGGGCCCCGTGGTCCCCAACCTCCTGCTCTGCCCCAGTGGCCTTGGCGTCTACTTCTGCTGCCTGTGGCCGCTGCCTACCCACCCCGAGCTCCCTGCGGAGTGCAGCCAGGAGCCCACCCAGCACCCACCACCACCACCGTGGCCCCCATGGCTCCGTGAGGATGCAGCCGGGAAGGGGATGGTTGCTCTCTGCTCTCCTGTGCTCCTTCCTCCCCCTGCTCTTCCTCCCTGCCCTCCTCTGCCTCTTCCCTCCGGTCCCTGGGATGTGGCTGGTTTCTCCCACCTTGTCCCCAGGGGMTGGGGCCAAGCTGCGAGGGCGGAGGGCTCGGCAGACCCCCCCCAGCAGCAGAGCCTCCCCTGCCTCCCCTCGCAGCTGCCTGCACCCCTGGCCCCACAAATCCGGCAGCGGGTGCTTCTGCCTGTCCCACAGACACAGCTTTGCTCCTGCCTGTGTTGGGCTCCCCACCGCCGTCCCCTCATCCCCAAGCTCCCCGTCCCCCTCCCCGGGCTCCCTGCTGACCTCCCGGCTGCTCCTCTGCCCGCAGCCCCCGATGCCACCAGGGCCACCAGCTGCGGGACCCCCGCGGGACTGGACATGGCCCCTTCACCAGCGCGGCTGCTCTGCACCGAAGACGTCCCCACCGGCAGCACGGAGGAGGAGGAGGAGGCGAGAGCCAAGGCCGAAGAACTGCAGGGAGCTGCGGAGGGCTGGAAGAAGGAGCTCTTTRGCCGAGCGGAGCCGGTGCTGGCGGGGGCCCGGCTGCCCCCGCCGCTGCCCAGGGAGCTGAGGGTCCGCCTGGGCAGCCTGTGCCCCCTGCTCCTGCCCCAGCCGTGCCTCTGCCTCTGTGGCACCCGCTGCCCCCTGCTCCTGCCGGCYCCACAGCCCGCACCACCCCTCGCCCACCTGGGTGACACAGGGACCCCGGTGTCACCTTCACAGGGCTGCAGCGGTGCCTTCCTCCAGCTGCCACCCTACCTGTGGCCATGTGGGACCCTCCTGGCCCCTGGGCAGGGTGCTCCCGGGYTGCCGAAGCCACTGGTGGGATTTCTCCATCTCCCCCAAGGGCCTTTCCTCTTCCCCGGCTGTGGGGCACGGGGGTGCCCGCTGCCATGGGGGGCGATGCCCCGCTCTGCCCTGCAGCCGGACGTGCCCAGCCATGACGTGGCCAAGCCGCCCACCGGCACCGGGCCGTGCCCGCTGGGGAAGGACGTTGGCAGGAGCAAGTACGAGTGCAATGTCTGCGCCAAGAGCTTCGGGCAGCTCTCCAACCTCAAGGTACCCAGGGTGCCCCGGTGCCCATGCTTCCCCCCCCCAGCGCACCCCTCCTGCATCCTTAGGGTCAGCCCATGCTGGGGACAAGGTGCAGCAGGGGCTCGTCCCAGCTGTGCGGGCAGGTCATGGGCCTCTCCCCGTGCCTCAGTTTCCCCCCAGCAAATTGCCCATCGGCGTGAAGTGCTCCGAGATGGGCTGCGGATAAAACCCCCTGTGCTCCAGCCATGCCCCGTGCCATCCTGGGGGTTGCGGGATGCTCCCAGGAAGTGTGGGGGGGATGGGGCAGCCCGGAATCCTGGGTTCCCTGGGTGCCCCTCTGTAGCCCCGTGCCCCCCCCCGGCAGGTCCACCTGAGGGTGCACAGCGGCGAGCGGCCCTTCCAGTGCCCCATCTGCAAGAAGCGCTTCACGCAGCTGGCACACCTGCAGAAGCACCGGCTGGTGCACACCGGCGAGAAGCCCCACCAGTGCCCGGTAGGTGCCGGGAGGGTAGGTGGGGGGTCCTGAACCAGGGTGCAGCACCCACYCCGAGCCCCCCATCCTCTCGCCCCTGCAGATGTGCCACAAGCGCTTCAGCAGCAGCAGCAACCTGAAGACCCACCTGCGGCTGCACTCGGGCAAGAAGCCCTTCCAGTGCCACCAGTGCCACAGCCGCTTCTCCCAGCACATCCATCTCCAGCTCCACTGGCGCCTGCATCAGCGCCGGCACCCACCCCCTGGCCCCCCGGCCCCCCGCGGCCACCTCACCCCAGCCGGTGGGTGCTCCAGCCTGGATGCCGRCTGGCCGGAGCAGGAGGAGGAGAAGGAGGAGAAAGGAGGGAGCCAGCCTGGCCGGACTATGGCGCTGCTGCAGGGCTTTGTGCTGGGGGAGGTGGGGAAGGGGCTGCCCGGGTGGGCAGGGTGGACGTGGGGACCCACCACGGTGTCCCCAGGCAGCAGCAATGTCCCCCAGCGGGGCCTGTCTGAGCAGGGATGGCCCCAGGGGCTGCGTGGGTGGGGGCTGCCCCCCAGCCCCAGACCCTCAGGGCCAGGAGGAGCCACCACCATCACCCACTGCAACCCTCAGCTCCATCAACGCTGCCCCAGCCTTGGGGACAAGGACAGAGGAGGGTCCCCCCAAAGCACCGAGCAGCCCCCTGTCCCCAAAGCCCTCRGGGAGGGCATCGCCCCAACCGGCCCCACGTCCCAGGCCATGCCCACACGCCCACCCTGCAGCATTACTGCCCCAGGGCTGCGCCTGGGGTGCGACAAACCCTCCTTTCCATGGCAAAAGCTTTAATTTCTCAGCCCCCCCCAATCTCAGGCGCACCCCGAGCTCCCAGTGTGCCACCACCGTGGCATCATGGGGACACAGCTCTGCCTGTCACTGCTTTCCCTGGCTTGGTGACACTGCTGAACTCTCCCGGGGCTCTGTCTGGGGGTGCCATTGCCATGCCAGGGTGGGCATCTCCATCTCTGATACCTCTGGGTGCTGCTCCCTGCATCCTGCCAGCACCCCGAGCGTCTCGCTGACCCCCAAAGGACATGACAGCCCCAGCTGTCCTTGCCTGCTGCCGAGGTTGGAGCCGGTGAGTGGCATCCCTCCCGTGATTTTATTCAATAAACATTTCTGCCTCTGCAGCTCACCCGCCCTCGGCAGGGCCCAGCCCCAGCTCAGTGGAGCTCCCCAGGGAGGGGAGAGAGGGTCCCCAGGGTCCCAGGGACATCGTCACCGGTGTCCCTTGGGAGGCCATGGGCCATGGGACGGAGCCGCTTCCTCCTGTGCCAGCGGGCAGCACGGCTCGGTGTCCTGCCACCACGACCCCCTGGGCCAGGGGTCCCTGGCAGGGCTCCCTGAAGCCCCCCCGTCCCCATGGTTCTGGGGCTCAGTTGGGCTGATCCTCCCCATTGGGGACCAGCACTGGGGGTCTTCAGAGACCCTTCTCCAGGCGGGATCGGGGACACAGCCCCCACGGGTGTCCTCACTGGTGCACAGCTCTTCTCCTGGGGGTTTCACAACTGTGTCCCGCCGGCTGCGGCGGAGTCTGGCCAACCCGCGCCAGCCCCCACCATGACCTAGCACATCTTCGGAATGGGCAAAGCCGGCACAGTGGTGGGCAGAGGACGGCCGAGCCGTGAGCTCCCCATCCCCGGCCAGACCCTGGCGCTGCTGGCTAAGGTCCGGGGGGAGCTCAGCTCTGCCTCCATTTCCCTGGTGCATGAGTGGTGACACCCAGAGCTGGGTGGCCCCGGGCACCCCAACTGGGGCCGAACTGCATCCACTTGTGCCGGGCCAGCAGTGGCCGAGGAGGCTCCTGGGCTGGGCCGGCAGCTGGGAGTGGTGGCCCTGGGGCGAGGCTGGTACCATGGCAGGGCACCCATGGGTGCTGGGGAGGAGCGGGAGGGCAGGGCGAGGGTACAGGGCGGGTGCTGGCTCTGCTGTTGCTCCGAGCCCTGCTGGGAAAGGGCCCTGTGCCCCGGGGTCAAGTCTCCCGCAGTGGCCCAGGGCCACCATTACCCCCGCTCCATCCCCAAGCCAGCACAAAGCCCCCCCGAGAGCACCAGCTCTCCGAGACCTGGCAGACCTCCCAGCGCCGGGAGCCTCTTGGGAACACGCTGCAGTGCTGGGGGCTCCATGTGGGACCCCCACGTAGCCGATGAATCCAGGTACAATCATGGCCCTGGGGACCCCCAGCCCCTCACCGCAGCATGTTGGGACCCCGCCAGCTCCGTGGCCCAGCYGAGCCCGGCCGACGCGGTGCCCTGGCAGGCTGGCGGTGCAGAGCCGGGCATTGAGATCCCCTCCAAGGTTACGATCACCTTCACCAAGAYGGGTGGTGGGGAACAGGCGGCCGGGCAGGGGTCTGAGGGGGACCCAGAGCCACCCAGGCCAGCCGGGCTCCCTCCCGGCGCTGCTGAGTCGGAGGAAACGGAGGAGCCGGGTGCCGGGGAACCAGCCTGACCGGCTCCCCGGCTGTCAGCACCTGAGGAATGACAAACCTCCGCTGCGCCAGGGCTGGGTGCTCAGGGCTGGGTGCTCGGCGAGGGCTGGGTGCTCACCGGGTGACTCTGCCGGTCCGCCCAGCCGCGGCGTGCAGGGAGCAGCACCCCCAACCCCGCTCAGCACAGCACGGCACGGCACCCCGCTCACCACTCGGCCGGCGYGGCAGGACCCTCAGCCAGCAAGGTACATGGGGGTGCAGGGTGGGGAGCCCCCGGGCATGGGGTGCTGCCCGGGCTGGCCCGGCTTGCATGGGTGCTGGCAGGGAGGGAGGCTTTGCGGTGCTGGGAGCCAGAGGGCACCTGTGCTCCCATCCTGGCTGCCACCTGTGGGGGCTGCCCGGTGCTCGGACTCACGCCCCGGCTTGGTGGGTGCTGGGATGGGTCCCCGCTCACCCAGGATTGGGATCGGCACTGGCCAGGGAGGTGGGACAGGGCTGGGAGGTGGGGGCTGAGCCTGGCTCTGCCCCTCTCAGCTTCAGCCCCCAACAYTGGGGGGCTGCTGGGGTTGTAACCCCGCTCCTGGCACCAAAGTGCGTCCCCAGAGTCACCGGAGCGAGCCGGGGCTCCTCCATCTCCAGTGGCCTCATGACCTGGGCTGGGGGGACAGCGGGGCTCCCCTGTCACCCCTGTCCCCCTCCTCCCCGCAGGGCACGCGGCCACCTGTGACACAGCTTGGTGGGGAGAGGCAGGGGCAGCGAGGGGAGATGGTGGTTCCCCTGCCCTCGTTATGAACCCCAGCCCGTGCATCAGCCGCCCAAACCAAATCCTTGATTTTCCTGAAGGCGGCAGGTCCGCTCTCACCCCGCGGCAACGGGGCTCAGCCCAACGTGGCTGGAGGCTCGGCTTAATCCGTGGTCACCGGCTCAAAGGYAGCCGCAGCCGCTGCCCTTGGCCCCTCTGTCTCTTCTGAATATTAAACGGCACCTTGCGCCTTTTACTTGGGTGCTGGGAGACCTGGGCTGGGTGCTGGGAGACCCTTTGGGATGATGGGAGGCAGCAAACGAGCTGAGCGGGTTGGCTTGGCTTGGCCAGGGGGCATTAATTAGCCGTGTCGGGTGCCCCGGTGTGGCAATACTGCTGGGATCCAGCGCGGCATGTCCAGGCGGGCAGGGATGGCCGGCAGGAGCAGCCGGCAGGCTGCAGGGTCTGTGTCCTTGCGTCTTTGTGTCCTCATGTCCTTGTGTCCTTGACCCACCATTGCAGTAGGAAATATTTTAGCAAAAAATGGGGTGCCAGGGCAGAGCAGGGCTCTGGGTTGAGCTCCTTTCCCAGGGCCGGTGGGGCACCGGGTGGCCCAGGGTGGCACTGGGTGCCGGATCCAGCTGCAGGGACGGGATGGGAAAGACAGACCTGGAGATCTTTGGAAATCCAGCTCCGGGCAAGAGGTAGACGTGATGCTGAGTCAGCAGCTCCCGCCTCCCCCCAGCACCCTGGTGCTGCACGGAGCCGGCGTCCCTGTCCCGGTGCCACCCTGGGGCCACGGGCACGGCGGGGCCAGGCATCACCAGCGAGCRCTTGAGAAACCAGCGCTGAAGCAAGTCTGGGGTGCAAACAGGTGCCAGGCGGCTCCGGCTCCAGCTCCGGTGGGACGGCAATATTGCAGGGCAGAAAGGGGCCACAAACCGCCCTGCCCTGGCACTGCCGGCCCTGGCAGGAGCTTTCCCGGTGCAGGGGTCCCCATGTGCCACCATGGAGCCTCCAGCTTGGGGCGCTGGGTCTCCCTCCAGCCTGACCCTTTGCTCTGACACCCATCTTGTCCCCAGCACATTTAAGCAGCTTTTCCTCCACACTGCCGAGTGCACCCATCCCTCTTCCTCTGGTGGGTGCTGTGACCCTGGGGATCCAGCTGTGGCTTTACCCATGCAGCTGTGGCTTGGCCCATGCAGCTGTGGCTTTGCCCATGCAGATGTGCGGCCCCACCCAGGCTGGTCCCAGCCTCGAGCGGCGCTGGCTGTCCCAGACGAGGTCTCATCACCTCCTGGAAAATGACACAAACTCTTCCTATCTGTACCGGAAAGACCTGCCGGGCCGGGGAGAGCAGGACGCGGAGGGCGCGTGGCGGGCTGGCAGAAGGGGCAGGCAGCTGCCTGCACCCGGTGCTTCTCTGCCTGTCCCCGGCCTCCCTGACCCCCCTTAGGGACTGGTAAAGCCCAACCTGGAGCTGTTAGGGGATGACGGGGTTGGAGGGGACCCAGCCCCAGGTGGTGCAGGATGAGGCCCTCTCCTGAGATGTCTCCTGAGGAAACCAGCCCTGGGGGCTGTGCAGGGAGATGTCCCCGTCCCCGGCCAGGGGAATCCAAACTCAGCCTGTCCTCGGGCTGAGCCCAAAGCCTCATCCCTGCCGCTGTCCCCGTAGCCGGGCGGTGACACCAAATAGCTCTTAATTGGGAGATGCCGAGATGCCGGCGCGCTTCCGGCTCCCTCCCCGGCACCTGCTGCGTCAGCTGCTTCCCAAACCCAAACCCAGCAATAAAACCCTTCTGGGGCAGGGACGCAGCCACGGCACAGCGACGCCTCCGCTGGCGTCCCCCTGAGCCAAGGCGGCGTGGGTGGCCCTGTCCCCTGCCCTGAGCCCCGGGGACCACAGTGATGCCCACCCTGCAGCACCGAACACAAGGGCGCGGGAGCTGAGTGCTGGGTACCAGCTTGGATCAGGGTGCAAGCGCTGGGTGATTTGTGCAGCTCGTTTTCTCATGCAGATGAGGCTGCAGAGGTGGACGGAGCCATCCCACCTTTGCTGAGCAGCAATAGGGAAGGGTCAAGGGAAGATGCTGCTCAGGTCCCCACCTCCTCCTGCGAACCCCACAGCTGCCCCGATCCCGGTCCCGGCCAGGCCCTTTTCCCCTGCGGAGCAGCTTCCCTGTTGCTTTTTGGGCTTGTTTGTTTGCTGCATTTGCTGACTCGGCGCAGCCCTGCTGCCCGCCTGACTCATCCCGCAGCTTGGGGCATGGCACAGCTCGGGGCATGGTATGGCCCGGCCGGATCCTGCACACTCACCTGTGCTGTGCCGGCCCACTGGGCTCTGCCAGAGCCCACCTTGGCGGCGTGGCGGAGCTCCCCACCATCTCTGCTGGATGCAGAAGCCTTGGCACAGGCAGGCCCACGGTGCCCCCCACGTCCTGCACATGCCAGGATGGATGACATGAGCACCCCGAGAATTGCAGAGAGCCCCAAAGCCACCTCCTGTACTCATGGGACCACCCCAAAATGTCCTGCAGGATCAGAGGGAGGTTTTAGGGTTTGGCTCGGGGTCCAGGGCTGGTCCCCGCAGGGCGGTTTCTGCTCAGCTCTCCCATGGTCTCCTTCTCTCCCTGCAGCTCCGCCAGCCCCAGCGCGGCAGCTGTGGGGGCCGAGCCCGGCAGCGTGGGGTGTTACGGGGCCGTGGCAGCCCCCTCCCCGGCCCCCCAGCATGGATTCGCCGTTCCGGCATGCCAAGGCCAGGGGCTTCGTCTCCAGCGCAGAGCTGAGCGTGAAGCAAGCGGGGCCGAGCACGCCGGGGCCCGAGGGCAGGTCCCGCTTCCAGAAGGTCTCGCTGGTGTCACGGCAGCTGGAGAGCGCAGGGAGCACGCGGGGCCGGGAAGGGAGTCCCTCCCGTGTCTCCCTCCTGCTGCAGGCCTGGGAGAGGGAGATCGTGGAGAAGACGGCGACCGGCCCCAGCACCCTGACACACCGGGAACGCTCATCCTCCGTCAACCTCCTCAAGGACTTCACCGCGCACGGCCCCATCTTCTCGCAGGTGTATTCCCCCGCGCAGAAGCCCCGGCGACAGGACGAGAGGGGGAAGGCGGGGGCCGGCAGTGGCGGTGGTGGCATCCCCCCACCGGTGGGTGCCCCCTGTGAGATACCTGTGCACAGGGAGAGCTACGTGCACGGCACCCTCCTCCCCACCCGACCCGCCGAGCGCCCTGCGGGGGGTCCCGGCGAGGGTCCCAGTGCCCCATGCGGGGCCGAGCCCGGCTGCGTCTCTGCCCTGCCCAGGGCCAGGAACGTCACCGTGCTGCGGACAGGCAGGGATGCAGCCAGGCCTGATCCGGGGCTGGCGGAGGGAAGGGAAGCCCGAAACGGGATGCACAATGTTGCCAGCTCCACGATGGCCCTGCTGCAGCGGGAGAGCCGCGAGCAGGACAGCAGCAGCTTTGGTGGGGCCGCAACGGGCAGCGAGAGCTCGCCGGGCACCGCGGAGGCTGCTGGGCTCCCGGCCGAGGGATCCCCCGGGGAGAAACACTCACCACAAGCCGAAGCCGCGCCGGCAATCACAGCCCTGAGAGACAGCGACAGGCCCGAGGACCCACAAACCAGTATAACCAGCTCCCCGCAGTGTCCCTCAGCGGACGCCGGCGGCCAGGCTGATCTGGATGGCACAGGAGAGGGAAGCGCGGCAGACGGGGATGGCACCATTTCAGCCATGCCAGAGAGGACAGAGAGCCCCTCGGGAGCTGGCAGCACCCCCGAAAACTCGTCCTCGGAGGTGAGTGATGATCCAGAGCCCTCATCCGAAGCACCAGCATCTCCAAAGGCTGAGGTTGAGTTGGAGGGGGGCGAGACGACGGGGGACCCCCAGAGTCCAGCCCAAGAGCCCGAGAGCAGCCCAGAGCCCCCTGCCGAGCCCCCAGCCCACGACCCGCTGGCCGAGAGCCCCCCAGACATGACCGAGGAGGACCCCGAGCTGCTGGTGGACATGGAGATCTTCGTGGACACGCTGCGCAACATGGAGCCCTCGGAGATGCGGAAGGCACCCAAGGTCCCGCGCCAGCCCCGGCCGTCATCGCTGGGCCGTTGTGCCGCTCTGCCCCCCATCCAGGAGGACCGCGTGGCCCCCCGTGCCCCCGTCTCCCTGCCCGAGGCCCTGCGTGAGCTGCTGGCGCGGGGCCCGGCAGGGCGGCGGGAGGAGAGCCCCGAGGAGGAGGTGGAGATCGAGAACCCCTACCTGAGCCCTGATGAGCAGGCGCCGGTGGGGACCCTCCATGGGGCACCCGGGGACAGCACGGCCAGCAATGGCTGGGTGGAGGGGGGCTCGCTCCTGGGGAAACCGAGGCAGGTGGGAGCGGAGGAAAAGGCCAAACCGGTGGCCGGGAGCTTGGCCGAGCGGAGCGTGCTCTTCCGAGGGAACGTCCTCAAGGGCATGGCGTTGCTCTCCCACTTCTTGGAGCACCGGGCGGCTGGGGCCGACGAGGGGAAGCCCTACTCACGCCTGGACAACAGTGTGCTCTACAGCCGCTTCGTCTCCCCCAGCACCGCCCCGCTCGAGCTGCCCGGCAGGGACGGTGGGGGCACGGGCTCACCCACCCCCGGGGACCACAATGGGCTGGGCCCTGGTGACCACCCTGGCCCCGAGATGGCCATGCTGGAAGACTTGAATCCCGGCTGCATCCCTTCTGTCACTGAAGAGCCAGAGAGCGCCGTGGCCCTGTGCCCCACTGATGTCCCGGTGAGTGAATCCCGCAACGCGGCGCCTGGGGAGATGCTCTGCCCTCCTGGGCATGCGGGGAGGCGATGGGGTCTGAACCCCCAGAGCATCTTTCCCTGTTCCCAGCACATAGCTTGTGCTTTCCCACCTGGTGAAAAGCTCCAGTGCAATGGGAGGGTACTGGGATGGGTGATGGGAGGGTACCGGGACGAGTGACAGGAGGGTACCAGAGCGGGTGACGGAAGGGTACCAGGTCAAGTGATGGGACGGTGCCACCATGGATGATGGGAGGGTCCCGGGGCAGGTGACAGGAGGGTCCCGGGGCAGGCGGAGAGGCTGATCCCCAGCAGTACAGGAATGCTCGAGGTGTGGCTGCTCCGGGCGGTGGGAGGGATTGGCAGTTGCCAGACGCGAGGCTGCGGCTGCGGCTTCCTTGGGCTGCGGGGAGATGGCTGGTGCAGCCGATGTCCCTCCGTGCTCCTCACGCGCCTGTTCCCTCGGGTGTTCACAGCAGGAGGACAAGGAGGGCTTTGAGAAGATCAACATGAGACCCGGCAAGGTACAGGCAGCGTGGCGGGGCTGGGCTGGACTGGCCGGCCGGGGCACGGTGCGGTGCGGTACGGTATGGTAGCACCTCTCCGCTGTGTCACCCCCTCCCAGATCATCCTCTTCTCCGAGGCCGGCTTCGTGGGCCAGAAACGGGAGATCTGGGGTGACATCCCCGACGCCACGTCCTGGGAGCTCTCGCACACCATCTCCATCCGGGTCATCCGAGGCGGGTAGGGGACGGCAGCAGGGCGAGAACATGCGGCGAGGACGCGGAGGGAGGGCTTGGACGGGGCTCGCACGCTCCCTGTGCTGGGGATGGCGGCCGGCTCCCAGCCTGGGGTTCAGGAGTGACCATCCTGCCAGTACTAATTACTGTGGCTGCGATCCAGCATYGCGGCGGTGGCAGGATGTCCCCACCCGTGCACTGCCCCAAGGCTCCTGACGGCTGTGGGGCTGCAGGTAAAAGCAGGATTTTCCCCCGCTTTGCTCCCACCCCGCTCCCAGGTGGGTGATGTACGAGAAGCCGCGGTTTCATGGGCGCAAGTGTGTGCTGGCCGAGGGGGACGTGGAGATCGACAATCCCTGGACGGCGTACGGGCAGAGCGGGAAGCCCTGCGGCAGCCGGCCCTTTCGCATCGGCTCCTTCAAGAGGGTGGTGCGGGTGAGCGCATGGACCCCCCTGAGCCTCCCACTCCCTTCCATGTCTCCCAGCACCCAGCAAGCAAGGGGTGCCGGACCCCCGTAATGCTGCTCTGCCCTATACCAGGATTACCGCACCCCCGAGATCAGCTTGTTTGCGGAGGAGAACGGCGAAGGCACCCGGATGAAGTTCACCAACTCGGCTGAGGACACCCGCACGCGGGGCCAGGCGCTCACCGCCGCCTCCATCATCGTCCACTCGGGCCTGTGAGCAGGACCGTGGTGATGGGTGGGTGCAGGGTGGGCTCCAGCACGGGCTGGAGCAGGGTGTGATGCTTTCCCCCTCTTCCCCAGGTGGCTGGTTTACTCCAAGCCTTTCTTCGACGATGATCCCTATGTTTTGGAGCCGGGCAGGTACCCCAATTTAAAGGCTTGGGGAGCAAAGGACCCATCCATCTGCTCCATGCACCCCATCAGGCTGGTGAGTGCTGGTTGCTGGAGCATTACTGGGGTGCCAGGGCCATATCAAGCCCTGGGCATGACAGGCGAGGACATATCCCAGCGGTTCCCAGTTCACATCAGTGAGAGCTCGGTGTGGAAATGTGCCAAGCATGGCTCTGGAAAGTGCTCCTGTGGGTTAGTGGTGAAGGAAAGCAATAAAACAAAACCCAAAAGGCTTGTTCTTGAATGAAAATGACCCAAAAAACATCTCAGGCTTTAAAGGGGGGGATCGGATGCCCCCGCACTGTCCCCTCCTGCCACCGCAGCCTCACTGGGGCTGCTTTTTCTTCCAGGGCTGCCCCGTCGTGGAGAGACCCGGTGAGCCGCAGGTGAGTGCCGGGCCAGCGCCCAGGGAGGCCGTGGGGCCGGGACTGCCGTGGGACCACACTGACCCCGCCATGTCCCCAGGTGCTGATCTACGAGGCCGCGGGTTTCCAGGGCCGCAGCTTCACCATCAGCCGAGACATTTACGACCTGAAGCACCTGCCCGGGCCAGCGCTGCCCACCGTGGGCTCCCTGCACGTCCTGGGTGGCTGGTGAGTGGCATGGGGCGGGCAGGGCCAGCATCCCGGCTGGAGCAGGCTGGGAAGGTGACAGTCACCCCTGGGAAAGGGCTCGGAGGAGCTGCCCAGGGCTGTGGGATGTCCGCGGGCAGCTTGGGGTAGAGGGTGGCACTGGAGTGGTGTGGATGGTGTCCCCGTGTCCCGGCACGTGGAAATCCTCTGCTCTGGAGACCTCACTGCCCGCGTCTGCCTGTGCCGCAGCTGGGTTGGCTACGAGAAGGAGGGTTTCCGCGGCCACCAGTACCTGCTGGAGGAAGGGGAGTACCAGGACTGGAGGCAGTGGGGCGGCTACAGCAAGGAGCTGGTGTCCTTACGGCTGATACGGACGGTGAGGGCAGGGGTGGCGGCATCGCTTGGGGACAGACCCAGTGTGGGCAGGGAGATCCAGCCCCCCAGGTCCCATCCTCATCCCCCAAAGGGACCCTTCCCTGCCTGCGTCAGGCAGCTGGGCATGGCCTGAGTTCCCCCAAACTCATCACACGCAGAGGTCTAGGTGCCCAGAGCTGCTCCCACCCTCCCTGGGGTCCCTGAAGCCAGGCAGGACCCCAGCTGTGTGTGTGGAGAGCGCCTGGCCCGCAGACCCTTCCCCCCGACAGACCGAGGGGCTCGGGGGGGAACTTCTTCTCCCCACAGGACTTCTCCGACCCAGCACTGGTCCTGTTCGAGGCCATGGACTTCGAGAAGGGCCCGAGCGTGGAGCTGAGCGAGGCGCTCCCTGACACGCAGCTGGCCGGCTACGGCACTGTCACCCAGTCCATCCACGTGCTGAGCGGCGTGTGAGTGCAGGGACGGGGGAGAGGGGCGACGGACAAGGGGGCAGCTGAGCCAGCACCCACATTTTCCTGGCAGGTGGGTGGCCTACGAGGGCACCAACTTCTCAGGCGAGCAGTACATCCTGGAGAAGGGTGTGTACCGCARCTGCGAAGATTGGGGTGCCACGGATTGCCGCATTGCCTCGGCACAGCCCATCCTGCAGGTGAGAGCACCGGACATCCCCCCCTTCACCGCGGGACCTGCCGGTGCTGGCACGCCCCGGGGCTGGTAGGGGCCAGGCAGGGGCAAGACACCAACCAGCCCCGCTCTGTCTGCTTCCAGGTCGGGGAACACAACCTCCATTTCGTCTCCAAGGTCAGGGGCKGTGGATGGGGAGGGGGACGTGCCCCCCTGGGGGACGCAGCCCCTTGCGGGATGGTGGCAATGCTTTGCCCCCCCTCACCAGGCCCGCCCGCTCCCCCTCCCCAGATCCTGCTCTTCTCAGAGCCCGACTTCTTGGGGGATCACATCGCCTTTGAGGAGGACCAGGACGCCCTGCCTGCCGCCTTCGTCCCACGCTCCTGCAGAGTCCGCGGGGGCAGGTAGGGTGTCCTGGGACCTCGCTGCCTCCGGCTGGGCATGGGAACAGGGACATCACCCCGGCCGGCAGCCCCGCAGGTGCCCGTGGGGTCTCCCCGGGAGGGTGGGCAGGATGGGGGTGCTGGGGGGCTACAGAAGGGGATGGATGCCCACCATGATGGCCGAGTCAGCCTGGGCTCACTCCTCCCCGCCAGCTGGATCCTGTTCGACGGGCAGGCCTTTGCGGGGGAGCAGCACGTGCTGTCCGAGGGCGAGTACCCCACGCTCAGCGCCATGGGCTGCCTCTCCTCCACCACCATCCGCTCCTTGAAGAAGGTCCCGGTGGTGAGTGCCGCCAGCATTGGGGCAGAACCCCCCCAGGAACCTCCTTTTTCCCCTCCCGCGGGTACCCCCGGTGCTGGCTCTCCAGCCTTGGAGCCCTTCTGCACCCATGGGTGCTCGCTCCTCCCGCTTGCCCCCCTCACGCCTCGTCTCTTCCCCCATCCCACAGTTTTTCTCGGAGCCCTCCATCTTCCTGCACGGGCTGGAATGTTTTGAGGGGAAGGAGATCGAGCTGAACAACGAAGTGCGGAGTCTCCAGGCAGAGGGTTTCAACAACCACGTGCTGTCGGTGCGCGTCAAAGGCGGGATGTAAGTGAGCCCCAGCCCTGCTTTTCCCCGGCCGGTGGGTGCCGTCTGCCTGCCCGGAGGTGACCACACTCTGCCCATCCTATCCCATCCCATCCCATCCCATCCCATCCCATCCCATCCCATCCCACCCCACCCCATCCCATCCTGTCCCCCACAGCTGGGTGCTGTGTGAACACGGTGACTTCCGAGGGCGCCAGTGGCTACTGGACTGCACCGAAATCACCAACTGGCTGACGTACAGCGGGCTCCAGCACGTGGGATCCCTCTACCCCATCCGCCAGGTGAGTGCTGGGACGCGATGAGAAGCTGGCACTCGGGGGGGTGAACCCCAAAACCCCGAGGCAGGCAGCTCACATGGAGCTAAAGAGCTGCCGGTCCCGATGGCTGGGAGGAAGATGTGGTAGTGGCTCCGGGTGAGCTGGGGGAGGCAGCGGGGCACGGCCTGGAGAACAGCAGCACGCTGCCGACAGCTCTGGCCCGTGAAAGGTGCCACCAGCCCAGCACCGTCACCCCCAGATCCCTGTCCCCCGCCCTGGGAGTGGCTGCTGTGGTGGCAAAATGTTCCCCGTGGGCAGGCGCCTTGCAAAACGCCCCAGCATCCCGGCAGGGAGAGCCGTGCCTGTGCCAGCTACGAGAGACAGGCCAGGGCCACAGCCGTCGCCCTGGGGAGAGGCAGGGACCTCCTGAGGGGGACGAGGGGGATCCTCCGGGCAGCTGCCCCAGGGGATCAGGGTCCTGCCTTCCCAAAGCCACAAGCTGGGTGAGGTCCTTCCTCAGCCAGCCGCAGCGTGTRGGGCCGGAGGTGCAGGCGGCAGGGCTTCTCGGTGCAAAAAAGGTTTCTCTCTTTCCAGAGACGGATCTATTTCCGCATCAGGAGCAGGGAGCTGGAGCTCTACCTCTCCGTCCCCGATGATGTGGAGGACATGAAAGCAGGACGTGTGGTGGTCTCCAGCCTCAGCGAGCAGAGCAGCTCCGTCTGGTACTATGAGGACGGGCTGATCAAAAACCAGGTCAGGGCTCAGGTGTGACAGCCAGCGCTGCGGAGGAGACCAGGGGAGCCCCTGGCTGGGGTACTCCCCACCCCACAGGGATCTTTTAGGGTTTATAAGAGCTTGAAGCATCTGACCTCACCCTTGTCCCCAAAGATCAGTTGATTCTCTCCTCCCCATCTCCTCTGGAGACGTGAAGCTACCTCTGCCTCCCCTGAGGGGTTTTCATCACCCTAATCATCCTCACCTCTTACTGAGAGGTTTTCCATGTCCCACTCCAGAACCAGCTGCATTTACAGGGAAATCCCTCCGAGCTCCAAGCCTTTGCGCCAGGCAGAGGCAATGGAGAAGAGCGGCCTGACCCGGCCACCGCCATTCTTTGCAGGTGGCCCCCAACATGAGCCTGCAGGTCATCGGGCCAGCCGGGAAAGGCGCAAAGGCCGTGCTGTGGTCCGAGACCCGGATGCCACGTCAGACCTGGAGYGTTGATTCTCAGGGACGGATCCACAGCCAGATGTTCGAGGACATGATCCTCGATATAAAGGGTGAGGCCTCAGCGCCGGCACAGAGGCTGCTTTCCCAGGACCCCCAAAACCAGGGTGTTTGGCCGTGAGATGGGGCACCCACCCCTTCACTGCCATCATCCTGAAACCCTCCTCTCGCCCCGCAGGTGGCCGATCCTATGACCGGGACCATGCCATCATTTGGGATGTGGCTGAGGAAAGACCCACGCAGATCTGGGACATACAGGTGCTATGAGGGGGCGGCGTGTGGCCCTCTCGCCCAGAAGCACCACGGGGCAGGACGGGGACACCCTGCCAGTGTCCCCACACCGGGGCGGGAGGCCTCCTACTCCACGCACGCCACACCCCAAACACCCCTCTGCCCCGGCTGCTGGCGTGAAGGATGCCCTCCATCACAAGGGGGAACCACCCCACCTCCCTCCCGGGGAGCCCCATACATGGCTCACGAAGGACCCCACGGACACAACTGGCGCGGGACCCTCCGGAGAGCGGCAGAGCCCCTTCCCCACCAGCTTCCCCCTCCGAACTGTATTTATGTACGTGTGTAAGATATGGCCCCCCTTGTCTGGGCCAGCTCTGCCTGCRTGGTTGGTGTCTTTGTCCTTGTCCTTGCACTCGCCACAGCCTGGCAGCCCCCATGCTGAGGAGCTGCCCCCCATCCCAGCACCTTGTCCCCTGCCAGCCCCACAGCCCTGGGCCCAATCCTGCTCCCAGGATGGGAGCCCGGTGCCCTCTAGTGTCCACGGGCCACAAGCAGCACCGGGGCCCTGGGTTTTGAGAAGGGAGGCGCAGGCCAAGCTGTGCCCCCGGGAGCACTGGGGGCTGCCAGACCCCACCAGCCCCAGCTCGGGGGGGGAGCCCAGCCTGCTCATGCTGCGGGCTCAGGGGTGTTCCAGTTGTATCACCCCAGGTGAGCTCTGCTTCAGCAGCGTTCGGTGTCTACGCTGCAGAGCTGCATCATGGCTCAGGTCACTCGTCTTCGAGGTCCCTGGGACAGAAATCTTCTCCACCTGGGTGAGGGCAGGAGCTCCCCGGGGATGTGACTCAGAACCAGAAGGGACGTGGGGTGAGAAATCCACACACGGAGACATCAAGCGCTTCTGTCCTCACTGCTGGGGAGAGGAGACGGCTGCCGGCAAGGGCCCGGTTTGCTGAGCAGGTTGAGCCCAGTTTGGGGAGAGTCACTGCAGTCGGGCAGTGATCACTTATCAACCCCGCAGCGAAACTGGGCTGTTCTGGCAGCGACACACAGCGCAATGCCCCTCTGGGAGGTTTCCTCGGCGGACTCGGGTGCACAAAAGTCCTTACATCAGGCGTCTGCAGCTGGCCAGTGACTGCTCTGGCTTTCGGCAGCAGCTGTCCTCAAATGCCCATCTTTATGCTGAAACGTGTCCCCAGTTGCCCCAAGACCTGTTCGGGCAGGAGGACACGTAACCACAGGACAGGAGAGTGGAACGTGCTGCATAGGGACGCCCAGCTCCGATGTGCTCCTCTGCCAGGCCAGCGGGCAGGCAGACTCTTGCTGGCCAGAGCCCAAACCGCTGCCTGCAGGCAGCGGTGACAGGCAGGGCAACAGGCAGGGCTGCTCGTAGAGGGCAATGCCAGGCCTGCAGAGCCAGCAGGCACACGGCTACCGAGTGCCAGGGCAAGCACCACAATCCCACCCTCATCCCATGAAGAAATGCTAGTGGGAAGGCAGAGGAGACCACGAAGATGGGGGGGGGGGGGGGTGAGGGCCCAGGAAACACTGCCAGCCTGTACAGTCTGGGCTGGGCCTGTGGCACCACTGAGGCGCCTAAAAGCCGCGGAGGGAGGTCAAAACACACAAGCTCAGCTCGGCTGCGCAGGTAGGGACGCTGCCGAGGGGGGAAATCCTCTCAGCGCGGCCCCAATCATGTAGCAGAGACCCCGGGACGAAACACTCCCTACCCCAACACACAGCCGCGCCTGACAGGACGCAGATACCCCACTCATCGTCCTTATATACCCCCCGCCAGGCCGGGATTGGCTACTAGCGGGACGTTTGGCAGCGTCGGATTGGTGGAGAGCACAAATCCCTGCCGTAGGATTGGGCAGGACTCACCGTGGGGCTGAGGGCGGTGCTGCGGGGGGGGGGCCGCCCGGCCGGCGGGGGGCGCTGTGTACGCGTGTCGGCACTGGGCCCCGGCCCCGGCCCCGAGGCCCGGCCCCGGGCGTAGACCCGGGGCCGGGCCTCGGGGCCGGGGCCGGGGCCGCTGGTCCCTTTCGGCCCCACAGAGCCGGGGAAAGGCCTCGGTAGAACCAGGCCGCTTCCCCGCCTCACCCGTGGGGCTCAGGCCTGGCTCCACCCGGCGCCTCCAGCACCGACGATTCAAGGCCCCGGGTAAAACGGCCGGTGCTGGAATCCCCCACCAGCCCCTCAAGCCCCATTACCGAACCTGCCCCGGCCCCACAGCAGAGACGAGCCAGAGGCCTCTACACCAGCGCTTTATTTCTCAGAGCCTCACAGTAGGCCTGCTCCCAAGCCGGCCCCCAGGAACTTGCTTCAAGCCAGGGCAGCTTCGGGGTTTCGAGGCCAGAGGACGAGGGGAGCGGGAGCACCGAGCAGAGGGAGGCAGGGACGGGAGTGATGGCATCGTGCTGGCTGGTCCTCCATGCTGCGAAGGTCCAAGGAGGTACTGGTGCAGGGGACACCATCCTGGGGGTGTCTTCTTGGGGGCGGGGGGGTGCACTGTGACCCTCTCCGGGTCAGCGCAGCCGCAGGAAGAAAGCTGCAGCCAGCCCCAGGGTGAGGGAGAGGAGGGGTGGGCTGCCGCAGGGGGGGCTCAGGCTGCTTGCAGGGTTGCTTTGAGTGGTGGTGGGAGAGGTCAAGGCCACGTCCGCCTTGTCTGCCTGGCCAAGGGGCTGGAAAAGAAAACGAGAGAGTCAGGCATCGCTCCAAACTGGAGCAAACTGGAACCCCCCTGAGACCCCTCGCCTGGCTGCCCTGGGGGGACACTCCGGTGCCCACGCTGCTTCTTCCCAGGGGGGACACGTGGCCTCCTCTCCCCCGGCAGGTTCTCCTTCACACCACACAGAGAAATCACTGTTGGCTTCTGGGTTTTCCCAACACAGGGAGTGAAGCGAGCTCTCCCTCACATCATTGCCCTGTTTCTAGCCAGGGGCTTTTAGAAACTGGGGGGAGGAAGGAGAAGCCAGGGGGGTGGTCTCTGCTCCTCAGACGGCTGTGAGAAAGCGGCTGGGGACGTGGCAGCCCATGGGCCCTGTGGCAGAGGACATGGGGTGCAGGAGCAGAGCTGGGAAACACCCGAGCTGGAAGCGAGGGGAAGGAGGAAGAGGAACCCCTGTCCCCCTGGCGCCGTGGGCTGTCGCAAGCAGGGACATTGCAGTCAGTGTGCGAAATGTAACATAGCCAGGATGGTGATTTCAGGGCAGTTTCCTTCCGTCTCTAAAGATCGGCACCTTCCAAATTAAGGTGTTTGCGTGAATCCCTCCTGCCCTGGCTGTGCAGGGCTACTGTCGCTGGGGTTTTGGTCCTTTCCTGGGACTCCTGGTGTAAGCGGCTGTGCGTTACACCTGTGAACAGGGACTGCAGCATCAAGCGCTGCCCTGGTCTGCTGGAAAAGGGACGCCATTTCCCTCCGTGAACCAGCCCCCACGCTGGTTTGCACTGCTCCTCGGGTCCCTCCGGAGCCAGGAGAGGGCCAGGGATGGGGTCCCAACGCACAGCTCTGCCCCTTCACAGGCACTGTTGAGCTATGAGGGTTTTTGGCTGGTTTGCCCAGCCACAGAGCGGGACTCCCGAAACGTAAACGCACACCGCGGAGCCAGCAGCAGGTTGCAGATGCGTGGAGTTTGTGAGCAAAACAACCACAGACAAATCTGGCCCCGTTACCAACACGCTGTAGAAAAAAAAATCATCCCGAGAGCTGCTCTAAAGATCATCACCCTCCCTGAAAGTGCCGGTGTGTTCATCCCTCCCACACACCGGTCCTCACCCAGGAGAGAACTGACACCCACCCAGCACGGCACTCAAACCGAGCGCCCGTGAAGCCACTTGGCAGGAAGCAAAATAACCTCCAGCGGGGAAAGGCGAGAGGAAACCACGCAGCTGTGCACCCACCCAGTGTCCCCACAGCCCCACGGCCGTGCCTGGTGTCCCCAGTGTCCCTACAGCCATGCTCAGCATCCCCACAGCCATCCTCAGCGTCCCCACACCAGGCACAGGCTGGGGACAGGGCTGGGGCCCGCAGGCAAAGGAGRGGCTGCAAGATGGGATGGAGAGCTAAGTGCGAAGGTTACAGATATGCATGATGCTCTTAAGTAAAAAAATGCTTTAAAAAAAAAGCAACATATGGAAGTATTTAGACCTTACAGACCACAGTGCAAAGCTCCTGGTAAGACAGCCAGGGTTAAAGTCAAATAGAAAGTCAAATGCTCAGGTTTCCAGCTGAAGTTCAGCAGAAATTCTCCCACCGGTTGAACCCTACAGCCCCCCGACTGCCGTCACACCCATGGGACAGAGCTGGATGGACCCCCCGGCCTTCACGGGGCCCCACGCCGTGAGATTTCTCTTACCATGCAGAGGCCAAGCAGGGCGAGCAGGAGGAGCAGGTGGGCGCGCTGGAGGGGCTGCATGCTCAGCTCACAGTGTGCCGTGACACTTCCTCATCTGCTCACAGCGATTGCGGTCGGAGGCTTTAAGCGCAGCGGCGGCCCTGTCTCACCAATCACACCTTCCTTCCCTGCACCGGCCCCACCGCCCCAAAGGGCCGTTTGAACCCAGGGTGATTTGGAGAAGTCACTGCCAATGATGCTAGGGAGAAAGTGCAAGATGTGGCGTGGGGGACATGTGGCATGTTTCCAGGCGGGGACAAAACCGTACAGCCCGTTCGGCCTCACTTCTCCGGAGCCGTCGATCTATATCGCCTGGCACGAGAGCAGGTCCTGCTCCCCCTGTTCCCTGGCATGGCTGCAAAGCCAGCTGCAAGCGGCACGTCCTAGCCACCATCTCCAGCAAAGGCAGCGAGCCCCTCGCCCTGCCTTTTCCCACATCACAAAATACCACCTGCAGCATGAAACCCCCCCAGGCTGAGCTCTGCTTCTCCCCGGGGGCTCCCTGTCCTGTGCCCCACACCCATGAAGGACTAATAGTGGTTATGGGTTAAAACCAGGAGGGTTTGCAAATTGCAGTCAACGTTTCAACAAGGGCTCTGCATTGCACCGTGTAACAAACCTCCCTGCAACTCGGGGCAGAAGCTGGGTCCAAGCTGTCCCTCTGAATTTCAGTTACAAGCCTGGGGTAGTCTGATCCGGGTAGTGGATCAGGGAAACGCTTCCTTCCAGCCCCCCAACATCTGTCTTCTCACAGCAGATCTCTGAGCCCCCTCACCCACCCAACTGCAGCAGCAGGAAAAAAAAAAGGGATGTGGTTCTTTTAAGACAGTCTGAAATAAGTAAAGCTACTGATATGCGCTGAGCACAGGCAACACGTATCGTCTGGTTCTCTGTTGGTGAAGCGCAGCGAGCCAGCCACCAGCCTCCGCYCTGAGCTGAAAGCTCCTCTGTGGCAAAGCTTCACCAAATTTAGTTAATTTTTGCACTTCATAGAAATGTCAAAATGAAAGTCTCGTGGGGACAGCCAACATCCCATAAAAGGTGCTAAAAATCAGCCTGTTCTGCTCCTCTCCGACTGGCGAGGCTGAGCTCTCGGGAGAGTGGAGCAGCACGGCAGCAGCGGGGGATGCGCAGGGAAGGCTCTCTGGATGGTGGCAAGCGCTGGGTGGAGTTCAGAGCATCAGTGAGGCAAAACGAGCGTGCGGTAGTGCCCGGGTGAGGGAAAGCATTGCTAGAGAACAGAGACAAAAGAAGCAGGTGAGGAAATCAGGAGCAGCTGTACCATGTATGATGCCTCAGGTCAGGCTGTGCCACAGACCTGTGTCGACAAGCTGAAGCTAAGGGCGTGCAGAGGGTGGCTGAGGAAAGGAAGCGTGGCTGCCTGTTGTGCTCCTGCACCAGGTCCTGCCCCAGCACCAGGAAACGTTTGAAGCGTGCTGAAGTGAACAGAGGTCGAAAAAGCACCATTTTGCGGGCAGGTGTGCAGGGCAGAGAACAGGCAGGGAGCGGTTCGGCCTGGCTGGCGGCCACGCAGAATGGAGCCTGCCAGCAGCCCGGGCCTCCCTCCTCAAGCGACAAACGGAGGGGGCTTCMCCCGGCTTATCCCTCCTCCAGACGCCGGTTCGGGGAGCAGCCAGCAGCAGAGGCCGGGAAGGCCCCGCCACGGGSCAGATCACCCACAGTGCAGGCCCAGGTGGCCGGGCAGGCCGGTAGGGCCGCGCTGGGGCCCGGTGGCACCAGGAAGAGCAGCAGGGACGACGACGGATCCCGTAGGGGCCCTCGCAGGGCCCCGGGCCCGGCCCCCAGCCGGGGTCCCCCCGGCGCCCTCCCGCCATAGCCGGTGTCCCCCGCATCCCCCGGGGGAGGGGGGCATCGGAGCGGTGCATGCTGGGATGTGTAGTCCTCGGGCTGCCTCGCCCTCCACGTGACTAGGGCTGAGCCAATCGCAGCGGCCCTGCGTCGCCGTGGCAACCGCCTGTAAACAAGATGGCGGTAGCGCGCTGAGCGCGGGGTGAGTGCTGCGCCAGCGCGAGGGGGGGAGCGGGGAGAACCCCCCCCGCGGTTTGGGAGCCCTCACACACCGTGAGGGTCCCCCCAACACACGGTGCTCCCCCGCAGCACACGCCGGGGTGCCCCCAGAGCTGCCACCCACGTCGGGCCCCCCCAGGGCCCAYGCACACAGGCACCCCCGGGCGGTACCCGGTTACCCCCGTTATTTTGAGCCCCTTTTTGCCAACGATCCCTGAAAAAGCTGATCGCTACCGGCCTTCTGGGGACCCACAGGGCTGCACATGACGGTGACAGGCTCAGAAACAACACCAGCTTGAATAAAACTCCCCAAATTTCTTATCTGCTGCCTCCTGGCCGGCATCGCTCCCCAGCAGGTACCAGGGATGTTGGACAGTCATGTCTTGCGCAGGTTCGTATCGCGTTTGCGTTTCCTCAGTTTCAAGCGGAGAAGAGTTGCTTTCTGCAGCTGCAATGGCATCACAAGTGTCAGCTCTTTCACCCACTCCTGCCCTGACGCTGCGGGCACTTCTGCACCTCACTCACCTGGGTTTCACCCCCTCTGCTCTCAGGCAGCTTCCACAGATTGCAACTCAAGGATTTTAACTGTTACTACAAGTTGTGGGTGTATGAACACCCACTCTACCCAGAAAGCAAGGATGTATGGACTGGGAAGATGGGTTGATGAGAAAAATGTACAGTTTGGGCTTTTTTGGACAGCCTTTTCAATTACATTTAAAAAAATTTGCCCATCAAGCAAATCCTCCCAAAGTTAATGAACCGATGCTTTATTTTTACATATTATCCCCCCTTATTTTTACTAAAAGGGCAGAGCTGTCCAAGTTCATTGCCTCCACTGGTAAGGCTTTTCTTACCACCTACATGTTTTGCAATGATTGTAGCTCTTTCTCTCCTAATCAAAATCTGTCCAAAATCAGATAAGTTACAAAAGGTTTCCACATCCTCAGTAAACCCTAGAGCACATTAGAGCCTCATCTATTTTTACAGTTCCATTTTAGGTCACATCCTTCCTACTAGATCTTAGAGCAAAAACTCCCTTTCCACTCCCAATGAAGTTTGCTGCTTCTGTTGATCCCAGTGTGTTGTGCTTTTTGTTAAAAAAGCTCAATATTACCACTTTCTGCCTTGCTGTGCAGTGGAGGATGCTCTGTACTAGTGTCATGGTCTCCTTCTGCAAGCCCCATTTTGTGTTCACTCTTCCCAGCTGCTGAGATTGTACCTTCCCTTGGGTCCTGGCTTGTAACGAGAGCCCACATACACTCATTAGTCAGAGAGCGCTAATGGGATTGAATGGACTGGGCCACCCTGCTTTCTCCTGCTCTCTCTTTCCCTCGGCGTAACCCCAGTATTTCTTTACCTGCTTTTGGAGAAGTTGTATYCGAAACGCTGACCTGTTTTCTTTCTTTCATGCTCTTCGTGCCTCTTCTCAGAAGATGACAGCCTGTCTCCTAGGACAAAGAATCCAGTGCAAGGCAGTCTCCCCTCCTGCTCAAGGGGGACACCACTGAAGAAGAATATGCAGGGTAAAGTCCCTCAATGATTAGGGGATTCTGGGCCATCACAGTTTCTCAGTGACAGTCTGGTGGASTCAATACCCCAGGCCAGGGCTAATTCCTGCGGTCCCCCTCTCGCATACACAGCATGCTGTCGGTGACACAGTCATCTCCCTGCCGGTCGCGAGCCAAGGGATTTCTACCCAGTACCCCCAAAAGGTACCCTTGTCCTACCTGCTGTGGCAGAACAGGAATTCTTGTGTGGGGTCCCCTGTGGCGCAGATGAGCCTCCAATACCGATCGCCATTTTAGAGAGGTAACACGTATTTGTGCTTTCAGGCGCAGCTCGCGCCGACACGGAGCTCATGTCCTCCATGAAGCAAAAAATCACTCTGTTGGAACAAAAAATAGAGAAACAAGCACAAGAAATCCAACTGAAGGTAAAAATCCTGCCCCTTACTGAACCTGTTCTGTGCCCTGCTTTGACAGTTGAAGCCACAGTAGCATTACACCTGCTCAGACCTAGTTTGGGCTAAAACAAGTTAATCTGTAGCCTGCTCTTAATTACACAAACAAGCCTTTGCAAAGCAACAGAGCAATTGTATCAGTCCTTGGGGTGGGAGAGTGGACAGTCCCCGCTGTGACTTCTTAAAGTAAAGACTCTCAGCACCCTTTCACTGGTATCATTAGCTGTTTGGCTTCAGACCTTTCTTTTCTTCCTTTTGCTTTCTGAAACAACAGCTGCTCATACAGCAGAGTCATCCTGGAGCAGACCTCTTTGCATTACTGCAGCTTAAAATAAATACCCTTTGTTTTTTAAAGAGGTGGCTGCAGAGATGGTGGTTTCATTTCTAGATCAGCCACTTACTGCAGGTCAGAGCATAAGCTGTGCCTGGGCAGGAAGCACAGGGACACGAGTCCGTGTGTCTGCCTACAGCTCTTGTGCAGAGGGAGGAGGGGGAGATAGGTCAGCGTGTCCCTCACCTATTCTTGGAGCAGTGCATTTATATCCCACCCCTCATTTGAGTCTAAGTAAGGTATTTGTGGGGTGATACAGCCTTTCTGACCCTTATTTTGCCTGTCTCTGAGTGGGGTGAGAGTACGTGCACCACTGACTCACGCAGCCAGGACTAATTATGCCAACTGTGCCTCAAGGTCCTGAAGGCCAAGGAACTAAACAAGGTCATTATTTGTTCTGGTCCTGAAGGATAGGAGGATTGCTGAACTTGAAGAGAAGATGAAGACTTTTCAGAAAGAAGAAGGTAAAAATTGTTCTGCCCTTGGCACCTTGCTCCTACCTATGGGAGAGCTACAGAGCTCCTGGTACTGCAACAGAGCAGGCTTGGAGACCTCCTCTCTGAGCCATCCTTGCCTTAAAAGCCCAAGAGCCTCTTCAGTGAGTGGTATCAGTTACACACACGTGGTACTGTTTGCCAAAGCAGATCCGCACTTTATACTTGCATCTGTTACTCGGCTTTTCTGGTGCAGCGCAAAACATTATTTCCTGACCTATTTTCTGTGGGTTATGAAGTTTCCATGAGCATAGACCAACCACACAGATACCTGAGGATGGTCAGAAAAAAAGAACGGTAAATACTGCAGAGTTCAAACAGGCTGGAAAAAACAGGGCCATTCACAGCTAAGTGAAACCAAAAATCGACTTGGGGTCTCAAACAGTATTRCAGGTCCAGGCTCACTTGTTCCATAAAGCAGCCTAACTCTAAATGGAACCCAGCTTTGAGTGAGTCACTGAAGGTCTTCCCCTCCATTCTGTTCGTTGGAATCCAGCAGCACTCCAGCTGAGCCCAGACACGTTTCCTGCAATGGCTGAACTATGTTGTTAGCACAAAGCTGTGGTAAGTTCTCCATTTCCTGAGCAGAGAACAAGAATCTGCCTGTCAAACCACAAACGTGTTTTTACCTCATCATGCATTGTTCTAGCCATTCAGCCTAGGTTTCTGGATCCAGCTTTAGTGGACACCTGCTCATTTTTTTAATAGGTCCCTTAAGACTGAGTAAGCCAAGCAATTCTCATTGTATAATTGTGAACAGCACTGCTCCCATCAGCATAAAACTTCACCAGTATTGTTCGCAACTATCTTTTAGTCTGTCAGCATCTTTATCAAAGTGCTGCAGGTTGAATTGTCAGGGACCAGCATGCAGAGCTCATGTTCAGCTCCTGGGTCGTACGGGCTTGAGTCACTTACAGTACAGGCAGGTACTGCTGGGGCACCTGCGCTGTGTGACACGGGTTATCTATAGCTCTTCTTTAAGGCTGTACATAGAAAAACCAAGTCTTCCCTTTCAGATGATCCTGACTCATCCACAGCAGAGGAACTGGAAATTAGGTGCCTTCAGCTGCAGACCCAGGTCTGGGAGATGGAGGTGAGACACCTGCTTCACTTGCCCTAAGCCATCTGCACCTTTGGTTTGAGATCATTGCAGTCCCAGGCTACTTGGTCTTTTTCAAGCTGCCACTTTGATCATCACAATTCTTCACCTCACCCCTCTGAAAAGAAAGAAGAGGTTGGATGTAAGCTACAGGGCAGTAGGATTTTTTTTAATACACAAACATTTGTGCCTCCTGCAAGCCTCTTCATTTTGATTTCTAGGACTGTAGAAATATTCTTGGCAGCTACTACAGTCTTGGGAGATTACTGTGTCACTACAGATACTTTCATTCTTCCTTTTGCCTACTACTAGTAGAGCTGCTACTACTACCCTGCCAGGGAGTTTGTCTGTCTATCAGGGTCAAAGAGCCCCAAGACAAACCTTCTCTTTCATCTCCCCTTCTGCTTCTCATGGTCACAGCTGACCACTCTCAGGCTTCCATTTCTAGTTTTCTGAAGCTCTGGTCTGCAACGCTGACTTGTACTCTCCTCTTACAGCGGTTTCTAAATGACTATGGTCTGATTTGGGTTGGAGAGAGACATGAACAGCTGGAAGATTTAGAATCGCTCAAGGATGAAGAAGAGCTGCCAGCAAAGAGCCTCTGGAAGCCAGGTAACGCACCAGCACTCTTTGCTGAAGCAGCTATCCTAGCTCCTGCTGCATGCTTAGAGAAGGTATGATGCTCCCCAGAGTAGATAAGCATCAAAGACTCAGAATTTGGGTCTTTAGAATTTGTGATCCTGTGCTGAGGTCTTCACATCAGTCCATCTCGGGGACAGAGACATAGAGCAATTTAACAGGAGCTAAGCCAGGCAGAACGTTGGTATTTGTAAGCCCCGTCTAGGGGAAGAGGAGAGAACCCAATGGCTCAGCCATTTGGAAGAATACCCTTGCAGCAGCTGCTTCCTGAAGAGTTCACATACCCTAAACATTTGAAGCTTGATTGCTCTAATAACATTGACGTAAAATGGGTGGAAAACAGAATCAGATGCTTTGTGTATATAGTAGCTGTAGTAACTTACCCATATTGTCTGGCTCCATCAGAGAGTATTGTTTGCCTTTCCTCCTAACTACCACGTGAGTGGTTTAATTGAGACCTGATTGTGCTGTATGGGGTCCAAGCATATTTGGCAATGGCTTCTTAGGAACTGGTAACAGAGAAAAAGAGAATAATACTTGGGCTGTACAGCCAATGCTGCTTCCTAACCACCATGCAAATATTAGCTAACTAACCCTTCCCTCCCTTAGACGCAGGAGGGGAGAAGACGGGGGAAGCAGGAGAAATAATCTTCATTGTTTTCAGCTCACTTCCCGTTTTTAAGGGGTATTTCTCCTGCCCTCCTTTATCAAATCATAAAAAAGCTGAACAAAAAATATCAGGCTTTACTTCTGCCCACATCTCTTCTTTCATTTCCTCTTCTGATTTCATTATTCTGTCCCATCACAACTCTTTTACTGCTTCACCCTACCACCCTCCTCAAGCACCCAGATAAACATCCTCAGCAGTGTCCCAGCAAGGGAGAGCAATCTGTTGGTAGCAAGGAGCAGGCAGCTGGCTGTGTTTACACTGGCATTTCTTCAGCGAGTCTGCCCTGAACCATTTATCCAATCTAGTTAATCCAACTATTTAAATTCCTCACTCTGTGCATTTTACAGCACCACATTAAGGGACAACACAACGCTTCTGAAATTACAACCAAAGACAAAGAGCTGAGCACGGTCTCTGAAGAGCAGGCTGCACCTGTAGCTGGCTCTGGAGTTATATTACCTTGTAGCAAGAGGGCTGTTTCCCTGCTGCCCTGCCCTTGTGGTTTTGCACACACCCATGTAAACCTGGCAGCGCCGCACCGCAAAAGGCGAAGCATGGAGAGGCAGCACAGACAGCCCAAAAATGTTAGGACTCAAGTGAACCTCAAATTCACACAGAGGTGAAAGCTGCTTAGCTGGGATCCCCTTCCCCCTGTAACTCCGATCCCTCTGCCACAGGTGAAGCAGTTGTTTCCAAACACCAGATTGATTTCGATTTAATCTTGGAAAATGTGAAGGATTTGAATGTGCTGGCTGGAGAAGGCATTTCTCAAATCGAGCACACGCCTGGAGGTGCTCGGCTGAGACAGCCAGAATCCCTCCCTCTTACACTGTATCAAAATGGGATCGTCATGTTCAACGAACCCTTTCGGCCCTACGAGGACCCATCCACACAGGTATGGAAAGGTCTGTAGAGGAATTAGACTTAGAGCCATCCTGCTATCATTCACAAAGCCTCAGGAAAGGGAATGTATAGGAATAGGGCTTGTGAGCTCATCTCAGCCCTAAAAAGGAGCAGCTACGGAGACCTCTAGCTTCTCACCTGTGTTCCCATGGTGCCTTTAAAGACTAGTATGTCTAGTAATTTTTAGAGATGGAGATTCTGGATCTTTTATGCAGACTTTTCTGCACGGCAATAACAACACAAATAGGAGCAGCCCAGAAAGAATGTATCAGTCACGAGATAAATAGAAAGTCTGAGGTATGACCATGAGCTCTCATTTTGTTTCAGCAATGCCTGCAGGATATTATGGATGGCTATTTCCCTTCAGAGCTGCAGATGCGCTACCCAGACGGCATCCCTTTGCGGGTAAGCAGTGCAAACCCCTATTCATCAGCTTTTTAGAAGAAATTGCTCTCTTGCTTCCCAAGAAAATTGTTCAGGTTTCCTTCACCAATCTGCTGGACGCTCCCCACAGCAAATTACGTTTGAGGTTTCTGAACACAGCATACATGCAGCTTAATTCTGTGCATGTGTGTCTCGGGGAAAGGGTGGCTGGGAGCACACCTGCTAGAGCCGTTACAGGAAGTAAGTGAGCATTTTGGCATTAGGGCTGAATGGTTTCTCTGCCTTAGTGACTCTTGGTTTGGAACAAGACTTCTAAGAGCACAGCGGCTTTGTAGAAGAGAAGTAGTATGTGCAGCATCTGAAGAGCTGTGTAACAAAAAGGAGAAAAAAAGTTCTCAAATAGTTCCCCTGGAAAAGCTTTTAAAAACAGATTGAACAAGTTTCTCTCAAGGAGGATGTTGGAAAAGTTTATTTTGCCACAATTTAAAATGATTTGGCCACCTGAGGTTCTTTTGGGCCCCACTTTTTGATTTCTCAGAAATGGCAAAAAGCCAAGGCCACATTTTCAGGCAGAAAGCAGGCAGAGGGCCTCAGAGGACTCTAATCTAGGTCTTTAAWTGCATCCAAAACGTAAGCAGGCACAACCAGAGGGGTACACCTACCCACTGCCACAAAGAAAGCAGGGCACAACTGCACAGGCAAGTATGAGGTCAGGACAGCCAGACTGAGGTGGTAGGTGTGGTAGTTAGAAAGTTAGATGGAAGAAGGATTGTGCAAGGCTCTTGGGGCTGTGGTTCACTATAATCCATGCATAGCTGGCCACGTCTGGAAGCCACAGGACAGTACAGTGATCTGGGGTAAATACAGACAGAGAGTGCATCCACCCGTGATATGGACAGCCAGCGTAAGAGGAACATAATGGAACCCAGACAGAAAGACTGCCCCTATTTTTACAGCTTTCCCCGCTTCTGGGGGCCTCAGGGTAGCACACTGCCTTCCTGGGTTTGTTAGAGCCATCTGACAGTCCCCACTGCAGCTCCTTACTGCCAAATCCCTCTCCACCCCCAACCTGCGGCTTTCCCATCACTTTCCACCCGGAGAGCGTTTTCAAGTGTGGAAGCAGACACAGAGGAAAGGTCAGGTCCAAGCACATTTCTYACAACTTGTGGAAAGGAGCAGCTGCCCAGTGCCTGTTAAGATGGATGAACAACTACCCTGTGGTCTGGGTGGGCCATCCCAGGGACTTGAGGGATCCGCCAGGATTTGCTTTGTTAGAGAGCCTATAGGAGCTGAAAATGCATTTCATTGAGTTTGGCCAGCTGGAGCAGCTTCCAAGGAAGCAGCTCTCTTGGTTTCATTTGAAGTTTACAATTCTTGGTTATCATCACTGTGGTTTATTGTGCTCTGAGGCAGTGAGAACAAGCTTGTGCAACAGTCAGATTTGCTTATGGCGGTCGGCCTTAATTCAACAGGTCACTGACAGAAGGGACGTGGTATTTCAGGAGAGACACCTTCCAGGGAGTTTTCCTGGCCACGGCCAAGTGGTTGGCCATTCAAAATCAAGTGAGGTGCAGGAAACCACCGAGATCCCAGGTAAATTCTTAAACCTGCCTCAAAAATGCAGCTAACTCCCAAAGAGTAGAATCAAAACCTTACTGGGGAAGTCCGGCTAGCAGGAGGTAAATGTGTAGGGTCTCAGAGAAGAAAGCAACACTGCTGGGTCAAAGCCCTACGCTTGTAGGCCCAGTGTTGCTTCAGGAGCTGGGAGCCAGGCAGCACACGTGGTGTCCTCTCATCATTAAATCCTAAAGAATGAGACATCACAAGACATAAAAGACCAGAAGATCAGCAGGTTTCCAAAAACATATCAGCCCTGCGCCTTTCTGAAAGGCCAAGCTCCTTCTAGCTTCACCCTTATCAGCATCAAAGGATGCCGAGAAAACCACGCAGCTCTGGGGGGAGTAGCTTGCAAAGAACCTTCGGTTCTTCTACAAGTTCATTCCATAAAGGTGGACATTTTCAAGCCAGACCGATCTTAACTGTACTGAATATGGGCTGTTCCCTCTTCAGACTTCCATAAGAGAATATGGGACATAAGGTCAGGCCACATCCTCATCGTGCTTCTAGACTCTAGCAGTCTGCGTAAGCAATACCTGTCAGGGTTGGAAAGTCAAATGCAGTCAGTCATATAGACAGAAAATCATGGGTCTGTGCATGCATAAATAACCTGAACACGTGCATTGCCCATCAGCAACATCTTCCTATTTATATAAAACTGTACTACTTGCTCATTCATCTCAAGGCCAGTTGTTTGGACTTGATGATCTTAAAGGTCTTTTCCAACCTAAACGATTCTATGATTCTATGATTAATTCACAAACAGAAGCTGTGCTAAATGTTTCCTTTATCCAAGTAGTAAAAAAAAATAATTGCCCAGTGACACCACAGAAAAAGGAATGGACACCTACAAATACACCCTCACAAGATGAAAAATTTTTTAAGTCTGTAAAAATTGTCATAGTTTCAGTTTTTCCTGTTCACAGCAGGGCTAACCAGGTTTCTACCTGTTGTGCATCTCAGCTGCGTGCTGAACAGGCTGCACAGTTGCTCACTGTTGATGCTGACAATCAAACATTTAGTGGGCCAGGAAGTGGGACAAGCTTCAATGGGGGAGACCGAGAGCCAGTCTCAGCCTTGCTGGGGAGGTTAGACTGTTGCACACTCTCATTTCACCAAATCAGCCTATTCTGGGGGAAAATCATTTGTCAAAAAGGTCACACATGGACACATCTCCCCTCTGCTCTGGCAGGTCCCAAGGTCTCCTTGGAGCAGGTTCTCAACAAGCCCTTGAAACACAGAGGAGAAGCGATCCGTGTCCGAGGCTCAGCCAGAGCAGCGCAGCAGGTATGAGTGAACCTCCCAAACACCCACAGGGTGAGGCTGGCAGCAATTCCCTGGGCTCAGCGCCCTGCACAGCACCGGCACCCCCTTCTCAGGCTTCTCAGCTCTGCGTAACCTCCTCCTCCTCCCAGAGAGCCTCCACCAGAGCACACGTGGCTCCTCTCTGTGCAGAGCAGGCAGTGGTGACGCTCACCTGGTTTGGTTTCAGGGCTCTGGTGGGGTGCGGAGCAGCAAAGAGATCCTGGTGGAGACACCCAGGCTGTCTGCCCCGGAGAGGTACAGGCACGGCCCCTCCATCCCTGCCCTGTCAGGCTCCCATCTTCCCTCCTGTTTCATCACTGAGGGTTTGTTTCAGGGATTTCAGTTGAGGAAGTCAATGGACTTGCCCCTTTTATCTTATACCTTAGAAATAATTAGAAAAAAAGGCCAAGTTTGGTCTTTTGGGAAGACCACTGAATTGTTCATGGTGAAGTTGCCATCTTTTACATCTCTAACAAAAGCTTCTGTTGTTCAAAATATTACTTATTTACTGCTGTGAAATACTTTTCCCAACAGCAAGCCAAGGCCTAAGAGTTTGAAACCATCTAAGAAGCTGTTTGTGGTCATGTTAAATGGGAGAATTCATCCAGGAAACTGATGCCCGAGTGGGAGGTCACACTAACAGCACTTTTCCACTCATAGTCTTCTGGCAAGACAAGACCCAAATAGCTAATGAAAAAAACCCCAAGCAGATTATTTTTAATCAAAAAAGTAGGGCAAAGTACTTACCAGACAGCCCTGATCTAAAATGAAAAAGCTAAAAAAGGTCAGCAACCCTCTTTTTCCAAGGCACCTTTAAGCAGTGGAAGCAGTGCAGCAGTTTGGTCTGTGGGTYGGTCTGCTCGCCTGCAGTCAGATGGGGCCTTGTTCACCTCAAGGACGTTCCCAAACGTGAAACACCTCTCCCCCATTCGGATCACCCTGGCAGCTCCGAGGCTCTGCCCGCTGAGTAGAGCACAGCCTCTGCTGCCRTTAGAGCCCTCACTCCTCAGCTGACGAGGTTTTCTAACCTCCAGGGTGAAGACAGCTGAAGAGGCTGAAACTTCTGCCCCTGACATCTGCACTCTCCGCATCAAATCTGAGAGTGGGGAGCAGACGTACATTGTAAAGATGCTGTTCACGGAGACCATAGGGGACCTGCGCCAACACCTCGCCCACACCAGGTAGGCCTATGACTTCCTCCCCTCCTCGCTCCCCACCCAGCTCCGTCAAGCCCCAGGGAAGGTTTCTCGGCTGCTGCTCAAGGCCCTGGAGCTGTGCTTCAAACAGATCAACCTGAGCTGAGCAGGGCTGAGGGTTACAGTCCCAGCCCCAGGAGCTGCTGGGCACCCTGTGCTGCTTTGGCTCCACCACCAGAGATGCTCCCTGGGCAGCACTGCCAGGGTCACGCTTAGCTCAGAGCATTTCATACCCACCTTTGCCAAAAAGCAGAGATAAGCCTCTTTTGTCCTCTCAAAATTGCCATCTGACCCAGGTCCGTCACTGCCTTTGCCTCCTTCCAGCTGCTCAGCAGCACTCGCCTGACTATTGCCACCATTCCCAAGGTGCTGGTGCAGCCTGGAAGCTGAGCTGCAGCCTTCAGCTTGGCTGATGGATCTGCTGCTGGACAAACACCACCCTTTGCTCAGCCAGCTCTATATCCCAACACATTTAATGCTGCCCAAGGGCTCACGCATCCCTTTGGGGACAGTTCCAGATGGCTGAGGGGACCCCTTTGCTCTCCCCTCTTCCCATTCCTGTTGCGGCCCTCAGTCTGAGCCCACGATGAGTTCACTGCTGTTGGGATGCAAAAGCCTCCTTCCCCACTGCAGCTGCGCAGCCTGGATCAGCCGCTCCGTGCCTGGCTGTTTGCAGTTTGGGCGGGGAGCCCTTTTTTCTGCTCAGCCTGTGCTTGTGAAACAGTCTCTCCCTCTGCTCTTACATAACCACAGCTGGATCAGCCAGAGCATCTCAGCAAAACCTTGGGGGATCCTGTGTGTAGGAAAGATTGTGCTGTTCTTTCCTAGGGGTGGAGACTCCGACTCGTATGAGATCATCAGTACCTTTCCCCAGCGGGTGTACACAGACAACTCCAGGAGCCTGCAGGAATGTGGCCTGATCCCCAATGCCTCCTTGCTGCTGCGGAGAAGAAACCCCTCCCAACAAGAGGGGACTGTGCTGCAAACAGTTTAACAGCTCCTAGCAAGAGCTGCTCGCCCCAAGCTCTGCAAGAGGAAGGAGCTGCCTTGCACCATTAGCTGTGTTATAACCTCCCCTGGCCGGGAAGAGAGGGGAGGGGTGTCTTTCCAGATTTAGTTTCATTGCACCATTACCTGGGATGGAGAGAAGAGCTCAGAGGCAGCGGTTTGGCCTCTCCCTTCGGCAGAGGGTGCCAGGCCCAGTCCTGCTGCCTCACGGGTGGATGCTTTTCCCCAAGACGGGTGGGCTCCTAACACTGGCCAGGGAAGGCCACCAGCTTTACACTGGTACTGGGCAGTTGCTTAGCTGGGCACAGGGATTCTCTATAGCAGCAGGACAGACAAACAGCCAGGGTCAATTTGCTTTCCACACACAGCTGCTCCCCAGAGGTTTCAACTGCACTTACACCACGAGAGGAACAGGCTCAGTTATATGGTCCTTGGTGAAGCTAAACCAAAAGCTGTTGCAATGCTGGGACTGAGCCAGACTCATCTCAGCCAGGAGATCCTGCTACTGGGTTTCCTGTACGTGAACAACTCCTTCCCTTGGACAGCCCCCAGCTCCAGCGGGGCCCAGGCTCGCAGCCACACCAAGCCTGCCTGCAACAGCCCCGAGCTGCCAGCCTCCCTCCCTCCTTCGGCAGCCTGCTGCAGCTGGGAGCTGGATGCTGCAACAGGACACCATGTCATTGGAGAAGAGCATAATCCTTTTGCTGCTTCTCTGCTGAACCCCGAGTAAAGCATCTTCCTCCCTCTTCCATGGGCTAGGGCTGCGCAGGCCCCTTTCCCCAGCACATTCTTTCTGTTTCAACTGTGACAAGCTCCCACTTGACTCCCAGCTGACTACACTCCCACTCATGCGAGGCAGTGCCTTCTGGCAGGCTCCCTTTTAGCAGAGGCCCTGCACATGCTGCCACCCAGCCCTCATTAAAGGCTCCCAATAAAACCATGTATTTAAGTTGCAGTTTCCACTTCCATCAAGATTTCAGAGGCGCAGTTGCTGTGGAAGGGGGCAGGATGCCCAGAGCACTTCTCAGACCCCTCCGACCAGAGCTGGACCCTGCACAACTCAAATACAGGAAGCACCGCTCATGCAAACCAGCCACTTCCATGGGCTCCCCATCACCAGTGACTCAATCCCCACAGCTCCAAGTTAGCTTCCTCCTTTTTCCACCTATAGCAGATATAGGAGCATACAGGGGACCCTCCTATAGGGCAGCCTTTTCCACTGCCCCTCTATATCCTGGTCTATAACCAACCAGGTCATCTTTGTGCCAGGGGTTTGTTTTTCGCTCACGTGTCTGGCTGAAGCTGTCCCTCCCCCCAGCCTGCCGTTCTCACCACGCAGAGGAGAGGAACGCTTGAGAGAGGTACCTGTCACTACCGCACTGTAGGATATTCAGACAAGTCCTGTCAGCCTTTGATTAGCAGCAGCAATCTAAGGTGTTAAGATCTTTGTGTCAGGCTGCAGCAGCGAGTACAACTGACTCAGCTTCTCTGAGCTGGAAATGACTCAGAATCGTTACGTAGGGTGATGTTTAACCTGTAGTCAAAATAAAACCAAATTTAAAAGAAACCCACGAGTACCAATGTGAAAGGTACAGTAACATTTAATAGCATCTTGGAAGACAACACTGGTTATAAACTTGCTTTTTGGCAGGAAAACAAAATGCACTTGGTCCGGGTTGCAAAAAAGCCAACTCAAAGAGGAAAGATAAGACAGCTGGAGCATCAGCTGTTCTGGAGCAGCCCTGAGCCATTAACGCTCACAAGGGAGCCCTGGCACCACATCGCGGCAGTGGGCAGACGGAGCAGCGCGGGTCCCACTTCTAGGCCCATCCATCCCCCCCAGGCAGCTGCCGAGTGACACCAGCCTTCGCCCCCAGCCCTGGCCTTCTCCGTGGTGGGTGGTCAGACCCCAGCTTCGTGCAGTATTTTTGCATTAAAACAAAACAAACAAAAATCAACTTAGTTGCCATAATCGCTGCAGTTGAGATGAAAAAAAACAAAAGAAAAAAAAAAAAGCAAGTGAGGCAGCAGGATTTATAATTTTAACAGCAACTGGGAGAAGTGGGAAGTAACATGCAACCCTAAGCCCTTCCCTCCTGAAGCAGAAGCTCTCCCTGCAGAGGAGAGGGCTGACGGACGGCTGCACTTCGCACAGCCCCAGAGGTTTTGCTGTTTACAGAGGCACTGGAAGCTGCGGTGTGAGCCAGGCCCAGCTTTGTTCAAAGGCCATGCGCAGCGAGCGTCAGACTTTCTTTGGATCCCTCTGAGATGATATCAGGGTTAGGCGGGAGGGAATTGCAGGCAGCTGCAATGAGTAGTTTTGGTCATGGGATTCCCTATGCTGGGATACAGGTCACGGTGCCAGGACAGCGCTGACAACCTGGAAGTGAAGGTGGTCAGAGATGAGGGTGCTCAGGAATGCAGGTAGAGTCCAGGACGGGAGGGGAGCCCGGGGCTCAGGCCAGCTTCAGGAACTCCTGCAGGGTGTTTTGCTCCACCGCTTCCACAAAGAGCTCGTAATCCTGCAGGGAAAAGCCACACAGTCACTCACAAGGCAAGAGCGAGCTGTACGCTCCCGCCGGTCAGGCAGCACGGGGTCCCCTGAGCGCGCAGCATAAACTGGTTCACAACACGGGTGACAGTCACATGGAGTATGACAGGGCGAAGCGGGGACAGCCCCGCAACAGCGCAGCCCCACTGCCCACAGTCACCCAGAGTCCCCCTGCCTGGGTCCCATTTTTCACAAGCCACCATGCTCCAAATGCCCGTTAACCCTGGCAGCGCCTCGTCCGTGCACCTCACAAGAAATGCTTTTTGAAAGGCGTCTTGACACCATTTGTAGCAAAAACAAGGGGACGGGATTATTGCCCACCACCCAACCTCCATGGCGCTTATCCCCAGCGCAGAGCACGAGCCTTACCCCGCAGTAGTGGTCTCCGTTGACGATCTGGGGTGGGATGGCTTTGGGGTTGCCTGCCTTCGCCCTCATCTCCTCCCGGAGAGCGTTGTCCTGGGAGATATCCACCAGCTCGTACTTGATGTTTTTCCCATCGAGGATTCTGGTTACTTCGCTCTGTTGGGATTTGATCTGGAACCCGGGTGGGAAAGGCAGGTTATGGGGAGCTGGAGAGGAGCCCGAAGGGCGGGCACGCACCCCAGCGTGCCAGCCACGCTCACCACAGCGCTGACAGAGCGACCGCTCCTTACGGGCCACGGTCCAGACCCCACCTGGCCCACAGGGCTTGGCCCTGCGTGGAAGGGGGGGACACCCAGCACGGCGGGATGGATTCGGGGGAAGAAGGGGACAGAGCAGCGTGAGCAGGGGAGGGGACACCTGGGATGGGGCGGGGGGGCTTCGCAGCTCCACGGGGAAGAGACGCCCACCCCAGGGAAGAGGGGACCCCGGGGCGCCCAGCCCTGCCCCGCCGGAGCCCCGCCGTCGCTGCCGCTCACCTCCCGGGATCCGGTCACCGAGGTGCTGTAGACCTTGAGGGTGCTCATGCTGCGATCGCGGCCGCTCCCTGCGCTCAGCCCGGCGGAGGGAGGCTCGGAGGGAGGGAGCGGGCGGCCCCGCCACCGCCCGGCATGTGACTGCGGGGACCAATGGGGCCGGCGGGCCCGGGCATGCGGCGTCGGCGGGGCCCGGCTGCGGCCCTGCCCCGGGCAGCCACCGCCCCCAGCGGGCAGCCCGGCCCCGGCCCCGGCCCGCCSTCCGTACGGCACTGCTTCGCACGAGTGGAGCAGAGCAGCTTTATTTTATACTCAAAATACTCAGTACAAACAAGCGGGTGAGACAAAGGCTGGTATAAATACACTGCGCCCAACGCGACGGGGGGGACACGCAGGGAACCGGGACAGGGCGAGAACGTGGGTCAGGGTGGGAACGCGGTGCTGCCGCCCCTTGTCTGGGGTCGATTTCCCCTGCACGGAGGGCGGCAGGCACAGGTACGGCAGACAGGATCACCCTCTTAGCCAGACAGGTCCAGTTTTGCAGGAGGATGAGGTGGGGGCATTTCTCTTCCCCACCCACCCAGCCCAGCTGCTGGGACAGGGCCAGGCACGAGGCTCCAAGCATCGACCAAGATGGGGTTTCAGCCGCGATCCCGTTTGCGCAGCCAGCTCTGCAGGGGCAGAGGGCAAACGTGTTCTCACACGACACCTGGGAACCAGATCTCCTGCTTGCACCCCAGGAGAAGGCAGGAAAAGGGGATGGTGCTAAACAGCACCCTGCTAACCTGTGGGAGGGAGCAACTTTCACAGCTGGTGCTGCTCTGCACCCCAATGCCTAGAGAGCTCCCAGCAGCCAGGACAAATGACTTCAAGAAATAGCTTTGGCCCACATTTAGCTCAGTACATGGCATCAGCAGCCTGGGAACAGAAAGAGCCAGAAATGTCATACACCAGATGCAGAAAGAACAGGGCAGACAGCTGGTTGCCCAGCAGACGCTGCTGCACTCTCTCCCCGTGTCATGCAGGGGATGGCTCGGGACAGCAAACTAACCAATTTGTTGCCACCATCACCCATGGTGGCCAAACGCTAAGAACAAAACAGATTTGGTCTTAAATTTTAACACAAAGGAATTAACGAAAGCATTTTTCCCAAACCTAGGGCTCACAGCTGCAATGCGAACCAAGAGCAACCGAACGGACAGAAGTTTCAGCAGTATTTTCCCCCGTCATATAACCGACTTCTTACCTTGCTCTTAACTCAAGCTGAAAACCAAAGAAGTTCCACCCTCAGCACCACAGCATTGTCACAAGCAAGCACTCAATACTGTAAAGTTGCCACTAAGGTTAAAGAGGGGTGTGATAAAGTGAACTACATCCCATGCTGATTTATTTAGAAATCTCATTATTTAGCAGAGGAACAGGGAGCCCCCAGAGAACAAGAGGCAGGGCTACAACAAAGCCCAAGTGGTCACTGCCTTGCAGGCATCAGGAAGAGCTCTCGGATCCAGCTGTACCACCCTGCCATGTTACAACCAGAATGGCTGTCTCCCTAGCAAGCAGAGCACCAAGCAGAGGTATGTCTCCCCGCTGGCCTGCAGCAGGGTCCCCTGGGGGCATAGAGGCTCTCTGCAGCTCTGGCAGGGGCTGCAGACATTTGAGGCTCCCCAGGATTGTTTGCGATGGCTCTAAAGGCTGCTACAAGAAACAGCAGTTCCTCACCCTGCCAGCAGATGCATTAGGCACGAAGCAGTGCGGGGACAGGAGGTTTTTCTAGCACATTAAGGCACTTCGGCATCAATCCACTTCCTCTGCAGTCTGACTCATACCCACACTCAGAGTGCTATTTCGGGGGGATAAAAGGCTTAAGGCTTCTGGGGTAACAGTGCCCAGGGGGAGCGTTTTTGGAGTCTTCTTTTAGTGTTCCTTTATTCCCCAACTCCTGTTGGCTACTGAAAGACTCCGGTTGCATTTACCTGAGGAAAGCAGGTCCTGCTCCATGAATGGCTRCACAAGCATCCAAGCCAGAACTGTGCACACAGCATCTGAGGAGCCTGTAGCACCTTGATGTACTTAGCAGTAGTATAACTGGCACACCTGCTTGCCTATGAAGTCCACTGATATCCCCTGAACACTCTGATAATCCTCTAGTCTTACTAGTCACACAGGATCTGCACAGAGAATTTATCAGAAAGACCAGGGCATACATTTCCTTTTAGTGATGATTTTAACTGTCACATTTGCACGTTCAGCCTTTGACATGCCTGGAAGGCAATTCAGAATTCATCTCCCAGCATCAGAGACCACACCAGCTCCAACAAACACAGCATAAACACATTCCACAAGATCAAAGCTACTGCAAAGCCCGACACCGAAGCCCTGAACGATTCCAGTTAGCCAGTCAGCAGCTAAACACTTCCGGCAACAAACCCCCTGATTTCTCACAGATTGGATAAGTCACACATCTTGTACCCGAGCAAAGAGATGGTAAAGTGCTGAATAGGTTTTGGGTTGTTAGAGCTCTAGACTCCTGAGGGTTTCAAGTCTTCATTTCCTGTCTTACTTTGGGGAGTGTTCTTTACTGGGTGATGCAGTTGTCTCCCATGTCCTGAGCATATCTGTCAGATATTGCTGTCCTTAAGTCCTCCACCTCTTTGTGAAGCTGTTTTACCTCCACCAGTTTCTTTGCAAGTCCATCAGGGCTCAGCAAGTCGTCCTTCTCCTTAGCAGAGTACTGCACAGCTGTGGAGTCAGAGAAGGGAGTTACCTCACATGCAATTCTTACCAAGGATCACACACATTTCAAAGTGAGCCAGAAAAAACAACACACATTTGCAAAAGAGGTACTACTTAACATTTAGTTATTACAGCACGCACCTTTAAAGCTAGCTAACCACAGAAAGAAGGTTCAGAATCCCAGAAAGATGAGAACCTTCCATGCTATATTATATGTGAGTTATTTAATTCTGCCGCAGCACAGGAACCAAAGGGTTTGCTCTGCCATCACTCTGCATACTCACAGCGAATGCCTAGGAGCAGAGAGAGGTTCGGATCCTTGCCCTGAGCCCTCTGAGTGACAATGCTGTAGACAGACTGCAAATCCTGCAGACAACTGGCTAGCTCACTGTGTAACTCCTGGGCGAGGCGGGCTGTCTCAGCAGGCAGCGGCTGGGTTGTTAGCTCTGCCTGCCGGAGTCGTTCCTGAAGGGTCAGGTTCTTCTCAATGAGATCCTGGTTCTGCACTGAAAGCTGAACAAACGGACACAGCAGGGTACAGAACTAGCACACTTAAAAGCAACTTAACACAATTGCTCAGTGATGATGGGAGCACCAAGGGCAGGAGGAGCTGGTTTACATCAACCCCTCCAGACCCTCGCCAGATGAGCGAGTGTCAGTCCTACAGGGTGTGAGCATTCGGCTTTCCTGACTCAGACAGGAAGCGCCCCATGACACTGCACTGTCCCTGCCGAGGCATGATGCAACAAAATAAGCTTCCAGGAGGTTGTGCACCAGCCACGCACCCCAACACAGGCCATCCCTTCCCTCAAAGGCTGCCATTGTGCTTGGCTTCCTTTAGGCTTGAGAGTGGTGCTCAGCCCTGCCCTTCAGCCAGGGCTGTAGTCGAGTTTGGACTCCTGCTCACTGCCTTGCTGCCCCCAGCTGGCAAGCTCAGCATCCTCCACCACAACCCACAGCCCCAGCTGAAGTTTCCGAGGCAGAAACTGCCTTTCTCCTCCTGCTTTTGAACAGAGAAGAGCTCCTTTCAGAGCACTGACAGGGCAACTGACTAGCAGGAAGCAGGAGAGGTTGTGCTGCTGACTGCAAATTAAGGGCCTTGCTAAAAGACAATCCATTGTTCATTTAACTGCTATGCTTGGGCACTCTAAACGCTTCCACTCTGACCTCTTTCACAGCGGTCCGGAGCTGCTGGAGTGCATTTTCTCTTCTCATTGCCTCTTCTTTCAGAGCTTGGCTTGTCCCCTCTTCCTGGGCCACCTGTTCTTCCAGGTTCTGGAACAGACCATGGGAAAGTAGTAAGTCTAACTCACTTCACAGCAGATTCTCAAGTTCTAGGTCCCTCTGCAATTACCTCTCACCTTTACTTGCAAGGACAACTGCTCCATCTTCTTCTGCTGTTTGTCCACAATCTGGAATCAAAAGCAGAGGCATCAGAAATGACTACAGACCCAGTAATACAAAAAAAAAAAAAAAGTAAATTTCTCCTTCAGTAGGACAGCATCCCCTCTCCTTCTCTTTCCTGTCCACTTACTGCTTTAATCACTGCCTCTGTTAGTAATGGACTTAGATTCCCTGATGAAAGGCACCTGATAAAAGGCACCATTAGAAGTATCAGCTAAAAACAGACTGGAGAAATTGCATTCTTGTGGTTTTCCTCTCCCCTCTTCTGCGTTCTGCAACTTCAGTCCAGTGTTACTGCAGGAGTGCATGGTTATCACACCAAGAACAGCTTTTAAAACCCCTCAGTTTGGAATTCCAGGAACTGCTGCTTCAGTGCAATTGTGACTGCCTACAACTGCAAAAGTCCTTGATTTCATTTTAGTGCCTGGTGTGACTCAGTGGAAGGAAAAATGTGTGATTCCCAGTTGGGACAGCCTGTTACCTTCCTGAGGCAGTCACATTCTTTCTTCAGAGAGTCATTTTCTATTTTCTGTCTCTCCCCATCCTGGGCAGGGGGTCCTCTCTCTGCATTCTTTACACACTGCTGCATCTTGTCCTGCAAGCTGAAATTAGCAGAACACCATGGGAAAACAAGCTTTATTTGGGGTGTTTCCCCTCACTAAACAATATGAGGCAGTGAATGATTTTCATATCAGGTGTTAGTGTTGCACTGATTGCATCCCAGCTTGCAAACTGCAAGGGCTGTGAAGGAAGGATTCCCTCTCCCTGGACACAGCCCTGCCCATGATATTGGCACATTTGCAGAGATGCACCAATTGCAGATTACGTAGGTCCATTTTGCAAGGAGTTATGGTTGAGAGCAATAATCTGAGGACACAGGCAAACCCAGGTGACAAAACAGGGGCCCCCTTTCTTTCAGCCATCTGGTTCTGCTCCCACCCTCCACTGTTGGCACACAGAATTTGAACACGGAGTTTTGGCAAGCGCTCACATAATCCTCACAAATCCATGGTAACCTAGTTCTGACAGGTGGGACAGTGGCTGTGCTGAATCATCACTGTTCTTGTGCAGTGATTACTTCAGTGCTAAGATGAAGCTTATTCTAATCCTCCAGATTTTTTACCTGCGCACAGTGGAAAGCAGCTCCATTTCCTTGTGTTTTTGGGTTTCTAGCTGCATCTCTTGCTCCCTGAAAGCAGCCCGGACATCTCCAAGCTCCGTTTCCAGTGCCAGCACTGTTTCCTGCATAGCAGTACTCTTCAGTTCAGATTCCTTCAGCTGCAACAAAGACCATCACAACACTCTAGAGACCTCCCGGGGGTTTCATCACACACACCATGTTTCAACTACATTCGCAAGGCAGATTTTTACTACCGATGTGGCAATTCTCAGCTGTAGCTCAGAACATTCCTCCTCCAAAAAGGTCAGACCATGACTTTACTTGGGCAGCTGCACAGAGGATTATCTGCAGCTACAGAAAAGCCACCTGAGCAAGTATGTGAAGAGCTACCATCACAACTCAGAGGAAGTTTTACCTTCTCACTCTGTTTCTGGTGGTCCTCAAGGGTTGGTAGATCAGCCAGGTATCGTTCCAGGGTCTCAATTCTCTGTTGTCTCTCCCTGTTTTGTTCAGACTCCTTCTGGCATTTCTTTTTAAGATTATTAATGTGTTTGTCTCTTCCCTTTACCTGCAGTGACAGTTATATACAAGTTTAGTTTATATAATTTCTTGTCCATTCTTCAGTCCTCTGTAAGCCCACTCATTTACCTTTTTGTACAGCACAACACCAAAATACAAGATCACTAACTCAGCAGCATTTCTGCTCACTTAGCTAAAGACAGGCTTCTTCTCTGGTTAAAAGAAGAGGTACTGAAATACTTCTAACTGCAGGAGGAAGGGCTTTTGCTTATAAACTAAAGAATTCTACAAGGAGATCAGAAAATACCTACAATAACACATTGCCACAGAAAACTTTCACCTAGGCACTACATTGACTTTTAGCTTCTCGAAGAAAAATCACCTTCCCATCTCTAGAGCACTGGCATCATACCCTTTCTTCTTGTTTCTTTAATTCCTCTGCATGTTTCTGCATAGTTTCCTTCAGTGACTCCCGGATCAGCTTTGCATCCACCTCTGCAGCAGCCAGTTTTCTCTCCAGTTCAATCTTCTCCTTACTGAGGGATTCAGTCTTCTCTGCGAACTGTGCTCGAAGAAACGTGTTCTCCCGCTGCAGCTCCTGCAAACAGAGACAGCCTGTGAATTCTGTCCGTCAGAGCTAACAGTTAGTCACAAACTGGCACTAAGCAGCTGCGCTGTCTCAGAGCTGTGTTCTCAGCCCTCCTAATTCCCAAACATCATTCAGCCCATCTTATATACTGCAGTATCCGAAATAGCACTTGTCAGTGCTGTCAGGCATTTGCATCACTAGCACAGCTTCTAAACAAACCATTGTACTTCAGGGCTTGAAATCTCAAGRGTCACAGAAGATCTCAGAGATGACAGGTAATCAGGACCCCATACAAAGGATAGTTTTACTCTGTATAGTCCTCCTACTCGGGAAACACCTAATGAGAAGTGGTAGAGCCGTTGGATTCAATATGTATTTCTTACTGACACCCTGTTGCACCCAATTACCTGCATTCTTAACACGTAGACATCTCCGTAGGGTGCTGGACAGCCAAGCAGGGCACTGTGAACCTGCAGTTCACTTTCACGGACCTTCTGCTCCAACTGGGATATGTGTTGTCTTTGTCTGTTTAAAATAAAAAAAAAACCCACACCAAACAAACAGTGGGTAATACACTGTTCTCAAACATACAGTAGAGAGCAATACAACATGAACAGTGCCACCACAACTCTAATGTTCCATACAGCGACAAGCAGAACAGAAAGACAACTCCGCAACTCGGAACTGACCTGCAGAGAAATAATCCAAAAGATGTCCATTTTGACTTTTTTACAATTGATACTAACTTTTCTTCCCTCCCCTCCCTTCAAAGCCTCCCTCTCAGCAATGATTATACATAAAACACACAAGCCTTGCGTGCTTTGGAGGATCCAGCTTGGCTGCAGAGCTTACGAGTAAAATGAACAGACAGAGGACTCAAAATGAGCAAGCAGAAAAAGTATTTACAGTTCAAATGCTGAAGGTAGTTTTCACRAGGACTTACTTTTTCAAAAAGCTTATGGACCACTAGCGTTAGGTATGAGAAGTGTTGTTTGCCAGCCCAAACTCGCAAAGAACAAATTTAAAATAAAGATCTCAAAGAGCTCCCAGAAAGTCCTCACACAAAAAGGCAGTAGTTTTGACATTCCAGATAATCATGATATAAAGAGAAATCTTTATCCCTTATAAAACACAGAAAACCATAACCAAAATTGATTTGAACCCTTCAGGATCACCATCCTAATTCCAAGAGGAAGGGGAGGAGAGCTGTTCTCAAAGTTCATTATGTTCTTTGCAATAAAAAAACCTCAATTGGGTAAAAGGGACTCTGCGATACGAGCTTTCCTTGGTACTTTCAAAACCCTCCCTTTCCAAAAGGAAATGCACTGGAGTCCTTAAACCACATGTCAGTATCAAACTCTCACCTGTCAATGAGAAGCTCTTTCTCCTTGAGTAGGTTTTCATTGGAGTTCAGGATATTGATCCACTGGGCTGGATCAGGTGTAGGCAGCGAAGGAGAATACATTGAGGGATGGTGGCAGGCGCCTCCATTTTGTAACTGAAAGAGGAGACAAAAATGAGGAGGGAGAGGTTTGTGCTCCACAGAGGTAATTGCAACATTGCTAGAGCTATTTTGCACACTGTGTGCTCATCTGCATGCCAGGACATAGCTATTTCAGTCTCTGTTGATGTCCAAGAACAAGTAACTTTGCCCAAGCACAACTGGAGATTAACAAATAATTTTAGATCACTGTGCTAGCTCTCTGGAAACAATTTGTCTCCATTAGGGTACAGCTGGTGGGAGGTGATAAACAAACTGTTTCCATCTAATAAACTGCAGTTAGACTTTTTTGGAAAGATGCATAAAACTGTTTCCTAACTCTAGATACAGAATACAATTATTCTAGAAACTGTTAAGAACTTCTTGGCATGCTTTTTCTTTGCAGTTTCTAGCGGACAGGATATTTCACCTCTTGATCTGAACCATTGTGCAGTTCTGTAACATAATACAGGGCCACTCTACATCAGCAGCATGTCAAATGATACCTGTGACACCACATGATGTAAAAGCAGATCATTAAGAGACTTTCAGTGTAAGACAGGGTGAAGCATGAGACATTTTCCCCCTTGCTTCATAAGTCTGGGACAATGATTCATGACTAAAGAGACAGGAAGGGTTTCAAACTCATACGTTCACACAAGCAGCTCCCTACCTGCATTTGCTCTATTTGCAATCGCACTTTCTCCAGTTGTTGTTTCCAAGCACTGAGCTCACAGACCCTCTCGTGTGGATGTAGCGTGCAGGCTTCTTGCATCCATGGTCGAGATGGAGTTACAGGTTTTGAAAAGAAATTGTTGGCCTGGAGTCCCGTTGGCATCAGTCTGCTCCCACTCAGCCATGTTCCATCCTGGGGCTCACAGGCTCCGTTAGCCCCTGCTGCTTGCTTACTCTCTGGCAGCACCTTATAATGGTCCTTTCCTGCCTCAGCCGCCCCAGAGTTTGGATTGAACTTCTGGAACCTGTGGAGAGGGTCAGTGCACAAGCTATCCAGAAAGAGAGACTGGTTAAGGGTGCRCTCAATGGCAGGGGTGTCAAACTTCCAAGTATCTTCTGTTCTCATGTGATCAGAAACAGGATGCCAGGATTGCTCAAAACCATTTTCCCCTGAAGTCCCATAGAGACGCAAGAGATCCCTGGGTGGCACCTGAGATGACTTCCCGGCATTAAAGTCCCCATTTCTCATGAGCCCTGTGTGTTCAGAAGCAGATCCTGGCATAGCAGTTTTTGAAGTACTCTGCGAACAGCTCTGGTCTCCCGCAGAGCACAGCTTGGAGGGTGAGGCACCCAATGTAGAAGGCATAACATGGGCTGTTGGGATGGTCACTTGGGTTTTGATGGGTTGGAATGAGGAACCGTTACTGGAATTGCAAAAGTCTAGGGAAAGAAGAAGAGCGATGCTCTAATTACAACCCTGAAAATATTCTGACACAAACAGCCACTCCTCTGCTGAACTTTCCGAAAGAATTTTAAAAACCAATTCTTTCCCCCCAGACACGTCCTCCTAAGCAGCAGCAGCAGCAAGACTAAGGCACACCTATGTTCCCCCTCACTACAAGTTTCAGGAGCCTGCTGACATTTTCCTACCACTGTAAGCCACAGAGAGAATTCAAGTTTAGTTCAGTACACATTTTTAATCCCTTGTTTTTAAGCTACTCTAGTATAATCTTAAATCAATAAGGTTATCTTTCTATAGGTTTAGAAATCAAGTCCTTTAAATTGAATAAAAAGGCTGAAACTTACTCAGCTGAACACTGAGACCTTGATTCTGTTCTGCCCGTCCCACAGCTCAGCGACTCTGAACCGTAACCAAAGCTAACTRGAGCCTTCACTAAGCCCATGATGAGCTTCAAACATAGCTGGACACTAGATCACCAAGCAGTTGACCTTCGAACTCCTCCAGGACACTGCAGCAAAAGAGCTTTTTCTAGAGGCTAGAGTAATGGCTCTTGCCTTATTGCCACAGGAAATGAGATAGAGTTCAGCGCACGCACCCCAACATGAGCCCGTCCTGTCAGACAGGCACCAAACCTGGCTACATGGAAATACAGGGTTATTCTTAGCAACTCTCAGATTTCAATACAGCAACAGCAAGAGTTGAGAAAGGCAAACAGCAAAGTGCCTGTTCCCACTCCTCGTCCCGATACATTGTGTATCACAGTAATTCTAGGTTTCTCCCAGATACACAAACGTGTTTTCTTCATTGGTTTGGCTGAAGGCCCATCCCCACATGATGTTTCTTTAATCCAACATCAGGACTGCAAGGTCACCCTTCCACCTGTTTGTAACCCCAAAGCATTGTTACAAGAAGGAATAAAAGCTTACAATTTGAATATGACCAAAACCAGATTGTGCAAAGACCGTCAAACTGCAGGAAAGCTATCACAATAAAGGCACAAGACTCCCTCCTCAAAAGTGAGCAGGAGGGGAAGAAAATCCCTTAGACATTATTTGGCTGTGCCTAGGAACTCCAGAGAACACCATGCTACCAAGCAGTCGCAAGCACGCTCACCTTGGCAAACAGAAGAGACAGTACAATTTCCTTTTACAGCCCCTAAATTTATACCCCGGTATCACTATCAGGAACTCGAGTTCTCTGACCAGCACGCCACGTGCAGATGCTGCAATCGGTTCCTTGAGTGTGCTAAGGGTCGTCACAACAACATTTCCGACTAACGTACCGACCTGAAAGTCAGCGTGCTTCAGCCAGCTGTCAGTGCCACAATTCAGCCTCGGCTCTTACAAACAAGGCTACAACATTACAAACGTTCCGAAGGGCAATTTCCGAACAGGCCACCATTACCTCCCCTGCCCTCAGTGTGCAACTGGATGTTTTATTATCCTGAGAGAGGCTAGATGGGACACTTAAACATGCACTCTAGTAATATTTCTAGCAATATTTCCAAAAGCCAGACTTTCTAAAAAGCCTTCATTTCAACTCACACATTATTAAGATCTATGGCTCATTCAAAAGGCTCAAGGCAGCTTGTGAAACACATGAATGTGTGAAGTGCATTGTTTTAAAGAACAACACAAACCTCCTCACTGCTGAAAGAAGAATCAGTGAATCAACAGTGGTTTATGTCACTTTCATGGATGAAGATGAAAATACAGGTGGAAAGGATTGCTGGGACAAGCAATTTCACAGAACATGCCTCAGCTGAGGGCAAGGCTGCAGCATTCCTCAGTGAGAAGCACACAGCTCTAACACTGAGACTTACACACAAAGGCATACTGGTCTGAAGTCTCTAGAGGCACCTATAAATTATTTCTTTAAAAAAAAAAAAATCACACAACAGACTTGCTGATAAATCACTTATTGGTCAATATGAACCAGCAAATCACCAAGGTGGCTCTTTTAGTCAGTTAAAAATGCTTACTACAGTTAGAAGACAACCAAACTAGCCTAGGGAAACAGCAAGTCCCTTAATCACTTGTTTATGTTTCAGGCAGCATATCTGTGTACTGAGGCACTGGTTTTGAAATAGTCTCCAAACATCATTACAGATTCTGCTCTCCCCAAGTTTTACATTCTAGTGTTCAGTAACATCAGGCTATTTAATGCTTGTCAGTCTTCTAAGAAAACTTTGGCTAAGTTTTCTAAGAAGCCTTTTAAGAAGTCTTTGGCTGTTACTGCGTGATCCCACGCTGACCATCACCTTCTGTACTGTCTGAGCAGGAGGTCCCAATGCCCCCATCCCCGCTGTCGGCCACGCTTGAACAGCGACTGACACGGCTCTGGAACTTCACAGACAACATAGGTGTTTTCCAGTCAGTCTCCAAGAAATTACTCTTCTGACTGGTGCTGGGATCTGGAGAGAAAAAGCCAGGGATATTTATGTTTTAGCCAACAGACTGAAAAGCCTCTTAATACACCTAATTAAGCCATATCTAATTACCCGTGCTACCAAAATCCAAACTGATCTTTGCTTGACTCCCCGTATTGTCGCTAAAGAAATCTCTTTAGCAAAAGGAAACGGCAGCAAGCACAGGGAAGTCAAATAACATCAACAGGAGATGGAAAATCAATCTTGTTATGGAAGTCAGAATGCAAAAGCAGTAAATTATATTCCCATTGATAAGTTTGGTGATATTACACCCAGCTGATGCTCTGGTACTCAGACTAAAAAGAAGAGCAGCAGCATTGGCACACAGCAAAACTGGTTAAATTAAAGATACATTTTTGCACTAACTGTTAAGAACTCTTCCCGATTTATCAGTTATTGCTCAAGAGAGAGGTTCGTTATCAAATAATTCTCTATCCTTGCATACCCATGCAATTGTTTTGCAGGAATAAGACATTTTTTTAATAAAAAGCTTTTGGTAAAGAAGTCTTCTCAGGGCCACGTCTCCTCAGAGAAACTGAAATGGGATCCGACAGCAGCACAGCTTTAAAGAAAGGACTGTCCTTACCTGATGGATTGTTCTGCTGGAGCCTCAGGTCTGGATGTTTCTCAAGAGCAGCCATCTTATCTATCCAGTGAACTACAGGGCAATAAATAAAAATCAATAAATAAAAACAGCCAAACCCCGTTCCCACTAACCAAGCGAAGGGTACATACACATCAGCTACTCTTCATTCAGAGTAACACAGTATTTCATATTTAATTAGCCTCTCCTCCCAAGGGTATCTCTGTTTCATCCCCACAGCAACAGAGGCAATACTTAAAAAAACCCTTGCAGTTACTGTAGGTTTTCTTCATGCCTGAGAAACGAGGAGAGTTCCTGTTTGCAACATTCTCCAGGTATGCAGCAGTTCAGCGGCGCCTTTCAACCGGGGCATGTGTTATCCCCATCGTAGTTATTTATAGAGCATCAGTCACCATGGTACCTACATGCTGGCTTTAYGTCTATAGAGACTAAAAATTTCCCTTTAAAAGTCTTAACTCTAAACCAGTTCATTTCTGCCCTCTGTAGAGGTCACTGAGCAACTACATGCAGAAATGCAGTCATTCAAAACTTAGCGTTGCTGTTCCATAAATGGCAATCATTATCTACCCAGAGCTTTGGTTTAATTTATCGCTTATCTGAATATTTCAGACAGTGAATTTCCTGCCTCTGATGATACAAGTATAATTTACAGCTCTCAGGCTTCACTGTGGAAATTCAAGGCCTCTCTCCACTCCACCAGTCAAATACTAAATCCTCGATTGCCAGCTCTTACAGATTTTTGCTTAACTGATTCAAAGAGCTCACAGAAACCATTAATTCTTAGAAAACATACATACACAGATTTTACAACATAGGATAGACATTGGGAATACAATAGGATAACGAACCAGAAGCAGCATTTCACTCAGCAAAGAAATAAAACACTTCTAGCTAAACGCAGTGCTTATTATATTTAATTTAGGTATGTTTCAGAAATTCCCGAGTTTAAGTCTCAGTCTCCAGCACTACAGTCAGGCAGTTATAACAGGGAAATTCAAGCGTGGGCTCTTGAAATAAAATAGACAAAGCAACCAAAGCATTCCCACCTCACTCAGCACCACCCCCTCACAAACATCCCACACGCGCRCACACACACACCCCCCATCCTACAAACCACCCCCTTCCAGCAGCGGGCACAGGGCAGGCCCTGCCGAGGGGGTGGGAAGGGTGAGGGGGGTCACGAAGAGGGGGGGAGCAGCGCTTTACCCGATGGCGGGGGAAGAGCTTGGCGGGTACGTGATGTGAAGCCAGGGTGCGGG
>JAYKAV010000778.1:1214292-1224311 GCA_035582835.1 Phoebastria nigripes
AGCCTGACCCCGAGGGGCCGGTCCCCGAGGGGAAGGGGCCGCCGAGCCGCCCGGGACGGAGGAGAAGGGATGGTTTCACCGAGGGGGGAGCACAGGGAGGGGTGCTGCCCCACGCCGGAGCCCGCCCCGTGAGGCCCAGCAGCGGGACGGCTCCCGGGCGGGCCCGACCCCCTCACCTGGCTCCGCCGCGGCGCTCGCGCTGCCCCGCGCGCCGCGACCGTTACAGCCCCGGGGGGGGGGGGGGGGGGGGAGTGGCAGAGGAAAAGGGGCAGGGCCCCCCGCCCTTCCCTGCCCCGCAGCCTATCGGACGCGCCGATCCCGCCCTTACCCCTCACTCATTGGCTTGCCCCAACGCTGATCCCCCGCCCCTCATCTTCGCGGAGGGAGCGACGACTTCTGGCGGAGGAAAACTGTGCGCAGCCGCCACCCGTAGGGCGGGGCCTGACAGACCGGCACCCGCCGTTTCCCTGCGCCTGCGCAGTGCCGACGGCGGCGGGGCCGGGCGGTGTGTGAGGGCGGGCGGCAGGGCACGGCCCGGCCCGGCCCGGGCTCGTATAGGGCAGCGGGGCCTGCCCTGCCCGCTCCCCAGCCGGGCCCAGCCCCACCGTTGTTTYCACATTCCCTCACCGCGCAGGCTCCACCGCCCCGTCAGGGACCCCCGGTGCCCCCCAGCCAGCCCAGGCTGAGGGGCGAGGCCGGGCGGCTGCCCCCAGCTCAGCCCCTTCATGCCCCTCTGCCCGCTCGGCCGGAAAGGTCAGCGCTGTCCTGGGTGCCGGCAGCAGAGAGGCCGTGGCGCTGGGTCCTTCCTTATGCCCGGCCACGTCGGGGCTCCTTAAGTGTGGTGCGGGGTCACCTTCCCTCCCCGGCTCCATGGGCAGCGCCAGCTCCGACTGGAGCAGCAGCACCGCCAGCAGCGAGGCCTCGCCGGCAACGGGGACCCTCGCCCTGGTGTGGGGTCTGGCACTGGCCCCCATGGGCTGGGTGCTGCTGTTGGCGGCCATGGCCACCCCACGGTGGCAGGAGCTGCCCGAGTGGCCCGGCTWTCCCCATGACCTCTTCTCCAGTGGCGGCCTCTGGGAGAGCTGGGCCCAGCCTGTCGCGCCCTCCCAGAGGACGCAGCCCGTGTGGGTGCTGAGCCACCCATTTCTGGCCCATGTGGGTGCTGAGAGCGGCCACAGTGGGCTCGCTGCTGCTKGGGGCCTTGGCGTATGCCCTGGCCATGCTGGGAGCATGGTGGTGGGCCCCCCTGCCACGGCCCAACCTGGTGGCCACTGCCGGGCTCTTGCTGACACTGGTGGGTGCCGTGTACCTGGGTGCCGCTTCCTACATGGCTCATCGGGTGCTGCAGGACTTGGCCAGCCCACAGACCCCCCCCAGCAGACCACTTCCACCTGGGGATGTGTCTCTACCTGGGGTGGAGCGGCGGAGGGGCAGAGGTGCTGGCTGGTGTCTGCCTGGCCACCAGCTTCTGCAGGAAGAGGGGCTTYGTCGGGGGGCCAGCCGCTGCCCCTTACAAGGTGGATTATTGAGGTGCTGGGACAGACTGGTTCCTGCCGCGAGCATCACGGGATGATGCCGCTCRCTGTGGGGTGGCAGCGGCTCCTCAGCCTCCCGCCGTGGCCGTCCTGCAGCCCTGGACACCCCTTGGACCATCACTGGGTGGAAGAGGTGGGTCCGTTCCCCATCTTTACCTCTTTTCACTCTTAATTTTTCACTTGAAAGCAAGYGTTCTTGCCTGTTACTTGATTGTGCTTTAATCCTTACGCAGGTTTTAGCCTTTGCAGCTGCTGCTAAATAAATAGTGTCCCCCATACCCAGCCGTAGCACRTCTGTAAGGGGCCGGGTGGCACAGGGAGGGGCAGGACCTATCCGCCATTTCCAGGCTGACCACATCTCCTTCCCCCTCCTTCCCCGCGCTCTCCCCTTGCCCCTTGTGAGCTACACAAAGSCCCCAGAGCACCCCAGCCCTCCCTGGGACACCTTCCCTGCTTCATCGCCCTCCCTGGCCTTGCAGTGCCATCGAAGCCCATCCCTGTCCCCCCCACCCCATGGGTGGGTGCCATCACCCCCAAGCTGGGCTGGCGCAGCCCATGGGGAGAGGAGAGCAGGGCACAGAGGGATGCCCCAACCCCTTGAGGATGGTGGCACGTGGCAGGGGTAGGGGCTGGCTGTCACTGCAGGGACATTTCAGTGCCAAGAAAAACCGCRGCACAATCAGCCCTCGTTGACATGGTTTTATTTACAGCAGAAGAGACCCKGGCCAGGATGGCTGGCGGCACCGCGCCGATGTGCGTGGCGGGGGCATGTTCCTCCAGGAAAAGGCCCCCGTTGCCAATATACAGCTGAGGCAAAACGTCCTTGAAAAAAGCAAGACTGTCACTGCAACGTCCCGCCCCAGGGAGGTGGGATGTAGGAGAGGCCAATTCTCCTGCGGCAAGTCCACACTGGGGGCTGAGTCTTCAAAAATGTCGTCAATGCCCCCATGCACCCACCCCAGCACAGGCAGAGCACCCACTTTGCTCCTGCAGCACCGTGATTTTTATTGGCAATGATCCGTGCCAGAGAGGTCTTGRTGGGATGTCAGGGTTCGGCCACCTCTTTGCGGGGGCCGTGCTCGGCCCTGAGCCCGCTGTCRGGGTCCTGGCCCTCCTGCCGTGCCCACCACTCCCGCAGCTCCTGGTACAGCTCCTGGTGCTCTTCCTTCCAGCGCATGAACTTCTCCGAGGTGAGCGCGGCGTCGCTGAGCAGCTGCTCTAGAGCCTGCAGCTCCACCAGCTTCGCCTGCCGAGARGAAGGGCATGTTTTGGCGTGACTGCCCATGGGCAGGGGGCTTTGGGGGGTCAGGGGACTGTGGGCTCCCACCTTGAGCGTGCTCTGCAGGGCCCGCACGGCGTGCACCTTCTCGTTGATGTGGGGGTTCTTGTTGCGCCGGATGAAGGACTTGCGGCACTGCTCCTGCGTCAGGAACCGCTGCCGCCCGATGAAGGACACCCCCCCCTGCTTCAGGCACCGCATCAGGCACTCGAGATCCTCCCCGGCAGGGTCTGGGCAAGGAGAGGGGGCACTGAAGGATGGGGGCAGCCCCAAATCCCAGTGGGGCAGCCCCTGCACGCGACCCTGCCCCGAGAGTATCCCGAGACACTACATGGCTGACACTCAAATACATCCCAACTTGAGTGATCCCCCCTGCACACACACACAAAAGGGTGGCCCTAATTTTGATTAAAGGGTACACACGAGGTGACAGGGTGACGGATATCACCCCCCAGCACCTACCCATGGGTGAGCAGGGCCGGGGGCTGCCCTGGGGGCTGCTGGCTGCACTGCTGGGCTCGCCGCCGGCTGGGAAGAGCTGGGCTTTCTCCGGGGCATTTTGCAGCCTCTTCTTTGGCTGGGGGAGAGATGGGGCGGGAGGTGAGATGAGGCTCTCCCATCCCCTCCCCAGCATCTCCCACAGGGCCACTCACCGAGTCACAGCCGTGCCTGGGGGAGTCCTCATCGGGGTCCTCAGCTTCCGTCTCACTGTAGCAGTCTGGAGGCCACGGGGGAGGATGGTGGGAGTGGGAAGCCCCAGGCTGCCCCCCCAGCCCTCCCCGGGGCTGAGCATCACCCCAGCCCTCCTCTCAGGGAGCATTTCTCACATTTCCCCCAAATCACGGGCAAAGCTCCCAGCGGTCCTACGCAGGGGCCATACCCTGCCCCACCAGGACCCCCAGCCCCCAGCTCCCCATGGAGTCCCCATCTCCCGCAGGGGAACCGACCCCATCTCCCACCCCGGGAAGGGCCCGTTACCTTCCTCCCTGTCCGGGACCAACTGGTGGGCCAGGGCGTACTTCGTTTTGGCTGTTATCAGGTGACTCACCCACCTGGGGAAAGAAAGGACAGACAGACAGACAGAGGGTCATGGCCAGCCCGATGTGGTGGGACTGGCACTGGCTGTCGCTGGCCAGCACATTACTCACATGCTCAAATCAGCCAGTGTTTCTGCAGCGAAGACGAAGGGCTTRTACCTCTGATGGGAGAGCTGGAACACACTGGAGGAGGACAAGCCTTTGCTACTGGGGCTACCCAGCACCGGAGCCAGCCCTGAGCCTGTCCAGCCTCCCCTGCGCCGCAGCCCCCCCATCCTGACCCAACCCAGGGGTTTGGGCTTTTCCCTGCCATCGGAGATGCCCCGGTCCTCAGCCCYGGTGCAGATAACACCAGTAGCGCAATGCACATCTTGCTCAAAGTGTGGGCTCCCRTATTGCAAGATGGGAGGTCCTGCCAGCACTGCAGGGACCCCACCAGCCCCTGGGGATCCCACCAGCCCCGTGGGGACCCCACAGCACGTGCCCTTGGGACAGCATCCTCCCCTTCACCGCCAGCTGGGAGGTCCATGGTGAGACAGACCCCACTCACTATTTCTTCTTCTGCTCCCTTGTGCTCTCCAGGTCGTAGGTGGCCACATTGATGAGACCTGCAGCCTTCTCATCCTGCGAGGGAGACACAGCCATGTTTACCACCCCCCTTGGCTGCCCCAGGTGGGGAYTGAGGACACCCAGCATCCCCACTCACGTTGGGATGGTGGTACCAGTAGAGTGTGTGGCCCTTCAGCACAAACCAGCACCGCTTCCACTTCTGGGCCATAAAGCCCACATGGTCCTTCTTCTTCAGGAGCCAGCCATCGCAGTCCACCCGGCCCAGGTCCCGGCACGAGACCCGCCGGCGGCTCAGCCTGGTCGCCACTCCTGCTGGCCGCAGCATTGGGGCAGGGGGGTMAAGAGCAGGGAACAGGGAGCAGGGGGGAGAGCCCGGGAGAGCCCCCAAACCCGTTTGCCCCAGCCCTGGCAGGGTCCTGCTCACCTTTTGGTCTGCGTCCTGTCTGGGGGCTGCCCTGGATGGGGAGACAGAGACGAGYGGTTAGGGATCATGCAGGGGGGCGAGGGCACTGCAGCATTAGCYGAGCCCCTGCCAAGCAGCACCCACAGCCCCTTAAGGACCCCAACTCGCACACCCCGCAGCAGCAAGCTCAGAGGGGAACCCACCCCAGGGATGGGTGTTTTGCCTCCCAGCTCAGGCAGGACATGAAGTCCTGCATGTCCCCCACTGACGTCCCCCCAGGCACCCCCCCGAGGCTCAGCGCTCCTCTCCCACCAGCTCTCACCTCCCCAGGGAGCCGGCCGGGCTCTGCACCCCCAGCCCCCTCGGCGGGGGCTGATGTGGGGCTGAGCTCCGCRGCGCAGGGTCCAGCAGCAGCAAGGGTGCCCGGGGAGCACGGGGTGCCTGGCAGGGTGGCTGGTAGGGTGCCACCCTCCCACGCTGCCTCCTCCTCCGCAGCACCTGCAAACAGCGAGCGGGGCTGCAGCCTCCCGTCCTGGGGGAGAAACTGCTCCGTCCCCAGATGCCCCCTCCGCTCCCCTCCTACCGCAGCCAGGCAGCCCCGGCAGCTCCCCCAYGGCCACCCCAGGCAGCCTCAAGTCCTGCTCGTCCTCTTCGTCAGTGACGGGGTCCGGTGCCGAGTCTGGCCCCGAGTCCAAGTCAGCAGCAGCACTGGGGGAAAAAGGGATCCCTGAGCCACAAACCCCCTCGACCTCCACGGGGGTCTCGCTATCGGGCTCCGGCCGGCCCCGCACTCGCTTGGGGCACCCACGGTTCTCCCTGCCCGAGGAGGAGTGGGGCTGGAGGCGACGTGGCGGCAGTGGCTCAGCACCAGCTCCACCAGCCTCCACGCTCCCCAGCAGGGTCTGAGCCCAGCCCGGCGGCTCCTGCCCGGCTCGCCTGCGCTGCCGTCGGCTCCGCGCACGCCTTTCCATTCCGGGAGAGGAGAAGGGTCATGTCTAAATATAGTTTCAACCCCATTAAAACGTTACCAAGTGAATGAGTTACAAACACCACCACTTTTTTTTGTTCCTTAAGACTACTGGCAGCTTCCCGGGCYGCTCACAAGCAGCTGCTGTGCTGCCGGCACCTCTCCTCCCAGAAAGAGCTGGGAAGGGGCCTTGGGTGCACCCAAACACCTCCGTGCTGGCCGGGCTGGGGGTGTTGGGGTGTCAGGGGATGGGGCTCACCTGGAGGTCAGGGACACGGGGCTGCCCGGGCACTCGCCGCTCCTGGTGCCGGGGAGATCCACAGCATCCAAAATTGCTCCTGGGAGCTGCGGATGGAGCGTCAGGGCCAGCCCGCATCCCACCATGGTCCCCCAGAGCTTTAGGGACCACCAACGTGATGGGAGATGCCCAGCTCCAAGCATTCCTGCCTGGTTCCCAGCACAGCCCAGTGCGGCACTGGGGCTGTACTGGGAGCACTGGGATCACTCACCTGCTGCCTGGGAGAGGGGGGTGAGCCGGGCAGGTCAAGGGGGATCTTCTTCAGCACCAGTGTCACCCGGCTCGCCTTCTCCAGCAGCTTCTTTGCCAGGTTGACACGTGTCCAACCCACCTGCACACCCCCCCCAGTGAGCCTTGGCCCCCCTCACGCTGCCCCACGGCCGCCCGGCCCCGGCCCCGTGCACCCTCCCAGCCCCACAGCTCCCGCATCCTGAAAACCCTCCCTGGCTGCAGCTCCGGCGTCCCCCACATCCTCCCCGGCCGCAGATCCCACATCCCACAGATATCCCCGGCCATGGCTCCTGTGTCCTGCACATTTCCACACGTACAGCTCCCACGTCCCCCAAATCCTCCTCTGCAGCAGCTCCTGCACCCCCCAAACTCCCCCGGCAGTGGCTCCTGTGTCCCCCAGACCTTTCCTAGCCACAGCTCCTGCATTCTGCAGATCACAGCTCCTCTGTCCCCCCCAAATCCTCCCAGCTGCAGGTCTCGTCTCCCCCCCAAATCCTCCTGCCCGCAACCCCCATGTTCCCCCAAACCCTCCCAGCCCTGCAGCTCCCTGTCCGTGACTTCACTGCCGATACCAGCACCGCCCTCGAGCCCCCGTCCTCCCCGACTCACCACGACCTGCTCATTGACCTGCACGATCTCGTCTCCAGGCAGGATGCGGCCCCCGTGGGCAGCCAGGGCCTGGGGCAGAGGGAGGGTGGGAGTGGGGTGCCCRGCCCCGGGTGCTCACCTCCCCCCTCCCCAGCTAATCCGCACTCAGGAGCTCTCCCGGCTGGGGAGAGCCCGGAGGGGGTTAACCATTAACCGGCAGCCTGACCTTGCACAGCACCGGCCGGAGCGGCTGGTGGGATCGGGGTGCAGAGGGGGGCTCCCACCATGGCCCAGGCTGTGCTCACTCATGAAATGAGTTGCATGGTCTCAGCTGCAGGCAGCTACCCTAAGCTCTGGGTCGGGGTGCGGGGGGGGCAGATTAGGGCCCTAAGAAGCTCGCAGGATCCAGCCGGATGGGTTGCAGCTGGGATGGGTGGTATTCCCCACAGCAGGCGCTAAAAGGGGGTGACTGAGGGACAGGGTGGCACGGGGCGGAGGGGGGTGACAGACTGGGAGGGGCAGCCCCTCACTCACCTCCGAGGTGGTCGCAGACACGAAGTGTAGGCAGGAGCTGGTGGAGGTGATCTCGAGGCCCTGGGGGGGGGACGGGAGGGAGGCATAAGCGGGGTGCAGGGGGTGCCGGGGCAGTGGGGGGCACTGGGGCGGTGGGGACTCACCAGTGGGGCAGTGAGGAGCGGCGGGGGGCTCCCCAGGGGGTCAGAGGGCAGCGTCGGGGTGTCAGGGGACATCGGGGGGCTCCCCCACAGGCTGGGGGGCAGCGTTGGGGTGTCAGGGGATGTTGGGGGGCTCCCCCACAGGCCAGGGGGCAATGTCAGGGTGTCAGGGGACATCGGGGGGCTGCCCAGTGGGCCGGGGGGCAGCACCAGCCCCACGCGCTGCAGCACAGCCCTGCAGTCCAGCAGCGCCGGGGGGCTGCAGCCCACGATGCTCTCGCAGATGCCCACGATGTGCCGGCACTGCGGGTGACAGCGGGGGGCTGAGAGGGGGCCCTGGCAGCACTGGGCCCCCCCCATGCCTGCCACCCCCTCCTCACCCAGCACTTACAATCCGCAGGATCCGGCCGTCCCTCTCAGCCGCAGGACAGTCCTGGTGGGACAAGACATGGAGCTGAGCGGGACGGGATGGGTCAGCCACCCTCCATCCCCGTTTGGGGGGGCTCCATGGGGAACGCCCCCTGTACCACATCCCCCTGCACCCCAGCTCTGGGGGACAGGAGAGCAGATGGCCGGCTCCTCCCCGACACCATGCCCATCACCATGGCCTTGGGGCAGCGTGGCCACCCTGGGCACCCACCGCCTGCAGCGTCTCTGCCAGCTCGGCACAGAGCAGGACGATGTCCCGGCTGGCCGAAAAGTCATTGAGGGTGGAGAAGAGGTACCTGGGGGGGCAGGCAGAGAGCTCAGCCCCAGGTGCGGGGGGCACCCAGCACCCACGGGTGCCCTCACCCACCACAGACCTGTTGAGCCAGGAGAAGAGCCCCTTGGCAGCCCCGACCAGGTCAACAACACGGGCCAGGAGGGCGAGGGAGGGTGGCTGGGGGTCAGCCCCCGCTGGCAGCCCCCCCAGCACCAGGCTCTGGGTGCCCTGCGCCAGCTCCCGCAGCCTCTCCGTCAGTGTCCGCAGGCTGGTGCTCGCCAGCCCCGCGTCCTGGGGGGGACATGGATGCCGGAGGACGAGAGAGCAGAGGGGGTCTCCGGGGTGCCCCCACGTCCCCATCTTCACCCAACCCAGCGTGCCCCTGAATCCCACCTCCACCCAGCCCAAGGTGCCCCCGTGTCCCCCCTCCACCCAGCCCAGGGTGCCCCCACATCCTCCCCCTCCAGCCCAGAGTGCCCCCATGTCCCCCCCCTCCACCCAGTGCAGGGTACCTCCGTGTCCCCCCCCTCCACCCAGCCTAGGGTGCCCCTGCATCCCCCCACCTCCAGCCAAGGGTTTCCCCATTTTCCCCCTTCACCCAGCCCAAGGTGCCCCCACATCCCCCCTTCCGCCACAGCAGTCCCGCAGCACCCATGGGTGCCGGCACTCACCAGGGCGCGGAGCTGCTCCACGGCCTCCAGCAGCAGCTCCTGGTGCCCCAGGCGCCGCACGCCCAGCGCCTCCAGGGCCCCCGCCGACAGCCCCAGCAGCTCGGGCCCCGCCAGCCCCCAGGCCTCGAAGGGGTACCCCTGCACCGCCGCGTCCAGCCCTGCCCACAGCCCTGCCCTAGCGCCAGCCGGACACCGGGGGGGCCCAGCACCCCCCCCGCCGGTGTCCCCGCTGGCCCCTGGCCAGGTGACCCCAGGGGGGTGGCACCTGGCTGCCGGGAGGGCCCTCTCCGTGCAACGAGTTTGCCCGGTCTCAGCCCAGACAGTGGGGATGGCCGGACCCCCACCCCACTCCACCCCCGGCTGGATCCAGGGACCGACCCCCCCAGGGACAAGGGGTGAGGGACGGGAAAGGGCTGCCACCCCCCCCAGCCACACCCAGGCCACCCGCGTGTCCCTAAACTGGGGACAAGCCACCCCAGACCCCCACCCCAGGGCCGGCAGTGGGGTCCCCGCTGGGTGGGGGGCAGCCAGGGTGTGGGGGGGGCCTCACCTCGGAGCCAGGCAGCCGCCCGTGCGGGGCCCCAGGAGCCCACGGGCTCCATGGCGGCCAGGCCGGAACCAGCAGCGGGAGCGGCTGCTCACCTGCGCCAGGGACGGGCAGCCCCATTGGCGCACCCGCGTGCCGCTCACCGCGGCCTCCCGCCGCGCCCGGGGCCGCCCGCCCGGKACGACCCCGTGGGGCGAGGCCCCACGACGCGCCCCAGTGAGTCACGGGCCGGACGGTGACGCCCGGCTGCCGAAACCCCCTGGGGAAACGGCACCCGCCCAGGGAGCCCCCCCCAGCCTCAGTTTCCCCTCAGCTGTGAGATGAGGTGTGTCCCCCCCCCCAGCCACTGCACACAGTGAGGGCTGAGTCCCAGCAGAACTCATGACACTAGCGGGTGTCCCCCAGGAGCCAGGTGCCCTGTGGACATGACATTTGGCCCCACAGACCCCTGGGAGAGCCTGAGGGGACCCCCTGCTCAGCCCCCTCCCCACCACCTGGGGATTTTGGGGGGGGGGG
>JAYKAV010000778.1:1227931-1250566 GCA_035582835.1 Phoebastria nigripes
CCCCAGGCCTGTCAGGCCCCCCCCGGCCCACGCACGCGCAGTGCAGGCAGTAGAACTGGGCGCAGCCCGGCAGGTCGGGGTCGAGCTCCTGCCGCAGCAGCCGAGCGGCGTTCTCGGGCTGCAGGTCCCGGTGAATCTCGTCCAGGTCGCGGCGGCGCCGCTTCGTCTTCCACTGCCGGGCCAACGAGTGCGCCCGGTGAGCGCCGGTGCGACGGCCATTGCGCGGCGACATGGCGGACGCACGCCGGGACCGCACTCCGCAGTGCGCAGGCGCAGGCGATTACAGGCCCCGCCCCACGCCGGTACACCCCGCCCATGAGGCGGCAGACTCCGCCCATGAGGCGACGGATCCTACCCTGCGTCTGCGGACCACGCCCACGAGGCGGGAAACCACGCCTATGGAACAACAGGCCACGCCCATGTAGCGGCAGGCCACTCCCCCCAGCTCAGCCCCATAGCTCTGCCCTACGGCCGTGCCCAGCCCCGCGCATCCCTGGGCCGGTCAATGCCCTCGGGGGACAGCCGCGTCCCCAGGGGACCCCAGCACCCGGTGGCAGCTGTCCCCGCAGTGGGGCACAGGGCTTGGCCTCGAAGCAGGGGGTGACCGGGGCCCCGGTCACTACTGTGATGAGCTGGGGAGGGCTCAGCACACCGTGCCCCGGCACCGATCACGTTTCCTTCCCCCTGGGTGATCAATTATAGATGGGGACCCACGGCGGGGGGAGCGCCGAGCCCCAGCGCCTGCTCTGCACTGTGGGCTTGGGGTGGACCCAGCCCTGGGGGTCCCCTGTGAGCGAGGGGCACGGGGGGGCTGGGGCAGGGGGGGAGGTTTAGAGGTGGCCGGAGCAGCCACCCCCACGCTGGCCCCACTCAGGCCAGGCTCAGGTTCCCCTTTGTGCATTGGAAGTGGCCCCTGAAACTTTAATGAAGCCACCGGATCTCTGGGGCGGCGCGGGGGGGCCTGGCCCCGCACCCCTCCCGCTCCCCACGGCACCCGCCAGCTCCTGGCCCCGCTGAGCCCCTCACCATGACCCAGGGCTTCTGGCAGCTCTATAAGGCCAAAGTGCTGCAGACCCTGGGGGGGGCACGGGCGGACGGGGCGCTGCAGGAGGAGGTAGGATGGGGGGTACCGGTATGCCTGGGTCCCCCCAAAGCGGGGTGGCCAACCTCCCTGCCCTCCCCCTGCCTGCACCCCTGCCCTCACCTGGGGGCTTCGTTGCAGGGAGACCCCCCCGAGCTGATGGAGACAGCCGAGCCCCCCACACTGGTGGAGGAGGGACCCAGCCCTGTGTCCCAGCTGGCGAGGAAGGTGAGGAGGGGGCCGGGGGAAGCGGGGGGCTGCGGGGGGCCGCTGGGACCTGGAGGTCCCCAGTGAGCCCCGTGCTGCCTCCCCTGCAGGTGCAGGGAGCGGGTGCCCGGGGCTGGCGGACGCTTTCGTCCCTCTTCACCCACGAGGACGAGCACCAGCTGCTCAGCCCGGAGCCCTGCGCAGACCAGTAAGTTGCAGCTTGGTGTGGGGGACCCCAGAGCCTGGATCCGGCCCCCAGGAGCTGCTGAGCCCCCACATCCCCCTGTCCCATCACCTGCATCCCACTGCCCTGCCTATACCCATGGGACTGGGCTGGGGAGCAGCAGGAGGAGAGCTGGCATGGAGGGGACACATGGGGAGGGTTGGGGGTCCCCAGCCCTGGCCACTGCGGGACCCGGTGAGAAGGGTCCCCACACCGATGTCCTCATCCCCGCTCTCTCCCCAGCCCGCTGGCCGCCGAGCCACCCGAGCCACCCCTCTCCGAGAAGGCGCCTGGCTTTTGGGATCTCTTTGCTACCAAGTGGCAGCAGGCATCGGGGCTGGACAAGGGGGTGCCCCCCCTAGAGCCGGGCAAGAGCCCCAGGGAGCCGCCGGGTGACGATGGCAGCGACCTGCGGGAGCCGGAGGAAGGGGCCTTCCGCTGGGGCTTCCTGGCCAGCAAACTGGCTGAAATCCGGAATAAAAATGCCCCCAAGGGCAATTAGAGGAGGAGGCGCCGGCCAGACTCTCCAGCAGCACGGGCAGCCCCCCCACTGCTGGCAGGCAGCCCCCTGCCTGCACCAGGTGGCTTCTTGGTGGGTTTCGGTGATGTATCTGCACTAAAGACCCCGAGGTGCCCCTTTTCCCCGAGCCCTGCCTGGTGCTTTCTTCGCCCTCACCACCCACCCTGGCAGCCCTGTTGCCCCTGGAGCAGCACAGCCGCCGCAGTGGGGATGGGGAGCTGCCACCCCCAGCCCCGAAACATCCCCCGCCATCCTGGGCTCTGCTTGCACAAACCACACACACCGCCAGGCTAGAAAAAAAACATAACAGGTTTATTGAGTGCTGCTCTGGCCCCAGCAGCCCTGTTTTCAGGGAGGAGGGAGCTGCAGGTGGGCGCTGCCTGTGGCGGGGGGCTCAGGCACTGCCCACCCCCCCAGCCTGCAGCCAGTGCAGGACATGAGTCGCCGAGGGGGCTGCAGCCCCGTCCCACCACCCTGGGCTGGAGACAGGATGGAGAAGAGGGGCTGCAGTGGGGGGACAGCAGCCTGCTAGACCCCGGGGCCAGGGAGAGACTCACCCAAGGGAGCCCCTTCCCCACCTGCCCCTCAGGTGCCCCCACTGCCCTCAGCCCCAGGTCCAGGGTAGACCTGGTGGCTCTGGAGGGGGGTAGACCTGGTGGCCCTCCCAGCCAGCAGCAGCCCCATGGTACTGGGACCGAGGATGCCACCAGTCCATTGGCCACATCCAGCAAGGATGAGGGGCCACATCCAGCCAGCGGGACCCACGCAGGCGTCCCCATCCCCATCCGGGCTGCCTCCGCTCAGACGGTGGACTCCTTGGCGGCCGCCCAGGCTCTCTGGCAGCCATAGAGCCACTTGATGACGCGGGCATTGCGCTCCACCACTGAGACGGCAGAGCCCAGCCGGGCGTCTGGCTCCTCCTCGCCCGGCCCCACGTCCCCCTCGCTGCCCCCCGAGGCCTGCCCAGGTTCCGACTCACAGGATCCGGGGAGCCGAGCTGAGGCATTGTCCCAGCCTGCCGGCCCGAACCGCTCCCGCCCCAGCAGCTCCACCAGCGCCCGGTCCAGCCCGCAGTAGTTGAAGAACCGCTCCTGCTCCGAGAGCGGCAGGGAGACGCGCAGAGCCAGCGCCTGCTTGCTGGGGGGCCGGGAGGGCTGCGCCACCGGGCTGCTAGGCAGAGGGAAGATGCCACCACTGCCACCACCGCTGCTGGCACCCGGCGTCCTCACCTCCTCCTTCTCCGTGGGCACCCACAGCATGGGGGTCTCAGGGCTCTGGGGGGCTGGCAGCCCCTCTTCCAGCCCCCTGGCTGGGGGGGAGCTGGGGGGCTTGTCTCTGAGGGGTCCCTGGAAGAGGCGTCGCACCAGCCCGGAGCCCTTGGTGTTCTCCTTGTCCCCCCCTGGGCAGTCCCGTTTCTGCCGGTAGATGATGAGGGAGTCAGGTCTCAGCAGGCGCCTGCCGCYGGCCCGGCGTGACACAGGGGACTGGGGGCACGGCAGCTTCCGGGGGCCCTCCCGGCCCAGCTCCGAGCCCTGACACAACTCGGTACACTGCTGACGGGCAAGGAGACGCCGGCCACGGGGGGAGAGCCGGGGTGAGCAGCCCCGCAGCGCTGGCTCCTGTCGGCTGTTGATGACCTGCTGGGATTTGACGTATTTGGCCTTGTCAGCCTCCAGCCGCTCCACGGCGCTGGGCACCCGGCCCCCACCGCCCCCCGGCTCCCGCAGGCACTCGGGGCCCCGGTTCAGCCAGGCCAGGGGGGGGCCACGGCCGGGGGCCATGAGACGCAGGTTGCTGGAGGCACAGATGGCGAGAGGGGGGCTGCCCAGGGGCACCATCGCCCCCCAGCCCCGAAACGGCACCCCGGGTCGCTCTGCTCCTCCCCGGGTGACTGTGGGGGGGTCCGGTGCTGTGGCTGGGGAGGGTCCCAAAGCTTCGCTCGGCTCCTGAATTCGGCCCTGGGAGGAGAGAGGAGAGCTGGGGTTAGAACCCAGGATGCAGCAGTGGCAGGAGAGGATGGGGGGGGGCGAAGTGGAGCCAGGGGTCCCCTCGATCCCACGCACGGCAGGGCAGCGCTGCGCTCGGCCAAGCAGGCAGGCAGCAGGCAGCGAGCCCTGCCAGCCCAGGCAGGAACAATCCACGCGCAGGAAGAGAGAAGCGCCGAGCATCCGCCGGCTTCACCCGCATCCCAGGAGCAGCTTCCAACAGGAAAAAATACCGGAGCCGGCCGTCTTATCTTTCCGAGCGCAGGGACAGCAGAACAAAGCCCGTGCACAGGAGAGCTGGCGAGCTGCCCCGGCCGGGCCAGTGCATGACGGCAGTGGGGCAGGGGCTGGGGGATGTTTTGGGGTCTCTGTGCCGTGCTCCCTGCAGCCAGGCTGAGCTCGGCTGCCTGGGAGGGAAGGTACCTCTCCTGCTCGATGCGTGCGGGGCATGGAGCAAAGGGGCTTTTATTAGCCCTGGGGTGCGATGGCTCTTGTTCAGCTGTACCTGAGCACCCATGCAGGACCGGGGCTGTGAATCCAGTGGTGGAGGTGGATGCCGGGGGAAGGGGGTCTGGAGCCTGACCCAGGGGCTGTAAATGCCCAAAGCAGATGGTTTTGCTGAGCAGAAGAGGCCCGAACGGCTGTGAAGAGCCACCCCATCACCAGCAGCTGACCCAGCTCCGCAGCCTCCCCAGGTGACAGCAGGGATGTGGGGCCGGGCAGAGCAGGGCTCACTAGAAAGCAAAGAGCCCAGGAGCCCTCTGCCCACACACGGCCCATGGGCTCCAGCACCGCATCCACCCCTGGTGTACAGATGGGGAAACTGAGGCACGCGGTTTGTCTGGTCCTGTTCTCCCAAGGGATGAGCTCCCCAGCCTCCCCCGGTGCGGGACAGAGCTTCCTGGTGGTTCAAGGGAAAGTGGCCCCGGCACGTGGTCCCATCACCCGCCGGCTTTGCCCCGGCAGAGCCAGCGTACCCAGGATGCGACTGCCCATGCCAGTGTGCCTGCACGCTCCCCAGCCCAGCCCCGCTGCCAGGATCCGTGCCCAGCCACTGGGCTCGGCGGGTGGAGGATGCTCTTGCTCACCTGAGCCCACACAGGGATGCAGGGATGGGATGCAGGGATGCTCCAGTCTCACTCAGCTCCTGCCCCTCTGGCCGCTGTCAGCAAACTGAGCCCAGAGCCGGCAAGAGCCTCATATAGAGGGGGAGGAAGAGGAAGAGCCACCCTGTTAACCCCTGCCAGCCCAGATCCGTCAGCAGGAGCCCACCCTGTGCCTACCCTGCCAGCATGATGCCCCTGCCCCAGCCACAGCCTTCACACCCCGGAGCCCTGCCCCTGCCCAGCCAGCATTAACCCTCCTTCTCTGGCAGCTCCAGCTCACCTCTGCCAGCTCTCCTCCTCCCTCCTCCTCCTTACAAGAGCTTGGCCGGGATTTTGGGATCTGCAGCAGAGATCTGTGCCTCCTCCCAGGCAGGACTGAGTCTCTCTGTCGCCCCAGCACACGGGGCATCAGGAACAGGACAGGGAAACCATGTCGACTCCAGCAGCTTCTCCTTCGACATCCACCCCAAGATGCTGGGTGCAGCTCAGGAGCAGGAACCCACCACAATCCCCTTCCCCAGGATCCTGCCACAGCCGGCGAGGGAGAAGGAAGGAGGAAGGGTCCTTCTGGCACTTTCTCCACTGGTGGYGAAAGGGTCAAAGCCAGCCCCGAGCCAGGCCAGTTCCTGCCTCCTCTTCCCCCCGGGAAGGGCTGTAAATCGCAGGAAGCCACAATAGGCTGGAGCTGGCCCAGGGGTTATTTTTACCACTGCCCTCTCCCCTTCCCGAGGGCTGAGAGCTCCCGCGGGGGCAGCCCCCAGCCCCCCTCCATCCCCAGTGCCTGCCCGGGGGGCTGCGAAGGTGGCACTGCAGCAACCGACGCAGGGGGAAGGACATGCTGCACCCTAAGTTTGGCTCCCAGCCCCTTGGAGTGGGGCTGGAAAAGCCCCCAGTGCTCCCTAGGGACCCACCAGCTCCCTCGGGACCCACCAGCTCCCTCCATCCCTCCCGCAGCCGGAGGGGACCAGCCGCTCCCTCCATCCCTCCCCATCTCCTCTGGATGGAGAGCTGGGGTACAGCCCAGCCCAGGCTGCTTGCAGGGACTCAGGAGGCTCCAGYAGGGACAAACCCATGGCATTTGGCCCAGGACCCGCAGGCCAGCGCGCTCTGTCCCTGGATGAGAGAGGACCCAGCCCCAAGCGCTGCTGGCCCCCACCCCAGTTCCTTCCTGCAGTGCTGCTGCTGGGGAGCCAGTGCCGGGAACCAGGGCCAGGTCGGCGTCCAGCACCGGTGCCAGGAAGGGGCTGGAACCAGTACCCCTGGGCCGATGAAAACAGAGGCTAAAATGGAGGCTGAGCAGGATGAGAGCAGCCAGGGCTTGTCCRAGCTCTGCCAGCACCGGAAAAAATCCCAGTGAAAGCGAGGAAGGGACAAACCACCTATTCTATTCTAATAAACCTGGAGAGGAGCAACGCAGGCAGCTGTGCTCCCAGCAGCACTCGGGCTCTGGGTGCAGGATGTGGCCGCACCAGAGCAAACCTGACCATCTCCAGAGGAAGATGGGGGAAAAGGATGGGGGCGAATGACAGAGAAACCCATGGCAGCCCTGGGATCTGCCCTCAGGAAGAGAGCRGCCGGGTTCCCAGCAGACAGGACCTTATTTTTAACTCCAGGCAMTGTGAATCACTGTTTATTAGGACAGGTTTTATTTTCTGAGCTGGAATGGCAGCAGCCGTTCCAGTAAAGCCACAAGTGAGTAAGAAGAGCCTTTGATTCACCTTTCCCTGGCTGATGTGGGGTGTTCCCCGGGGATGCTCCTACGCTGAAGCAAGGTAGACGGAGCGGCCATCCTTTCTGGCTCCTCCTCAGAGCACGCGCCAGGCACTTACTGTTGAACTGTTATATTTGGACAAGGCAGATTCCCTTTGGGATACAAAAAGGGATGGTGTGAGGAGCCCTTCCCGGCATCAGCATCCCGGGCAGCTCCCGCTTCCCCTAGGGAGGCGATGGGGGTTTTGTCACTTCGACTTCTAGGAAGGGATTTACCCAGTTAATCAGCCTCTTGTGAATGCACCAGGTGGCTTTTCTTACTCACGTGGATGCTCGAAGTCCCTTGCTTTTATTTAAGGTTACTCGGAGCTCTCACAAGGCGCTCTCTGCTCTTTGATGGGGCTCTGCTTCCCTCCCCTCCCAGCTCACTGGGAAGCAAGAACGGTGCCAGGCAAGCAAAGCAATCCCAGGCAAAACCCAACCACAGCTCCAGCCACCTTCTAAGAGCCTGCTTCTGCCAAGCAGCAAAATCACATAAGATCTCTGAGAACTGCTAGTCCAGATCTGACCTGCTCAACCCAAGCTCCTGTGCCCAAGAGCAGCCAGCACCAGATACCTAAGGAAAAAMAGTGCAAGAAAGGGGGTGTTTGCAGAGCAACACCTCTGCCAGCCGTCTTGGGTCTGGGGCCAGGTATGGGAAACTTCCAGCCCTCGTGGTGGGAGAGAAAAGTCTGAGAAAGTCCTCAACAGTCACGAGTCCCAGAGCACAGCTCCTCCTTCCAACACCATTTTTCAGAGCATGTCTAGCTCCCGATTAAACAGCCCTGCTCCCCACAAGCCCTCCTCCATCCTGGCTYGTGGTAAGGGGGACACAACCCTCTCAGCCCTGCTAATTATGTCCCCACCTCATAACCCACACATCAGGCTTGAGGAGCAGCAGCAGAGCAGCACGGCCAGYGCAGGGCTCCCAGCGCTACTCCGATGGATCTGGGTGAGCAGGCAGGGGAAGCCAGAGGCTGCTATACCCACAAGCAGTGGGAGGGCTGATACCAGCCATGTCCCATTCAGTCCTTTCCAGATGCATTTCTCCTTTAAAAAAAAAAAAAAAAAAAGATCACTTTAACTCCACCATGACCAGGTACAGAGAGGACTGCAGCACCTGATAACACAGCCATCTGTTCCTACTTGCTGGTTTACTTTCACAACCCACAAAAGCCCTTTCTGGTCTAAGGTCCATGCAAATGCCACTGCCTGGAGAGCAGCCCACAGGAGCGGGGTGGCTGCAAGCCAGAGAGGGCTCAGCATGCAGGCGCTTTCCTTCAGGAGAGGGCAGGAGTGGAAGGCTTGCTATACAAGTTTAAAAATATCAAGGGCTCAAATGGGCATGAATAAATCTGAAACCACCACCTAATCTAAGGCAGCCATCCACAAGTTTATGCAAGTAGGAACTAGACAGCAGCTGGGCCCAGAAGACACCGAGGCTCCCATTGATGTTCATACCCCACAACGGGGGCTTCAAAACCCACGGCTGGCCTTGCTGACTTCTGCCGGCTGTCTGGTGTCTAGGAAGCAAAACAGGTCAGTACTGGGACCACAGGGACAGACAGGAAAGGCAGAGAGAGATGGAAGGAGCTGCCAGGACTGAGGGAAGCCTCCCCAGGGTCAACGATGAGCACCTGGGCTGAACCCACCACCTGCTGCAAGGGACCTGCAAAGGTTTTTAGGTTGCATCTGCTTTCATCTCAAATCCCAGAGATTAAAGAGGCCTCTGAGCAATTGCAATTCTAGCAGCAGTTCTCCCTTTGCCCTCTTCAGGAGAACGCAAAGCAAGTCAGTGTGTCCTCCAGCACCTCAGCCCAGCACACTTTACCTGGTGGGATGGGAGCTGGGCATACGGGGCTGCCCCAAAGAGAGCGGCCGCAGCTCCAACCACCACCTGCTGACTCAGCCCCACAGCTCAGCCCAGGCCCCTGCACTGGCCCCGGCTGCTCCTTATGAACTGCAGCCCTTACACAATTGCTTTCTGCTTCAGGCACCCAAATAATCTGGAAATTCATCTGGGTACAAAGGGATTTAATAAGAACATGGCCTGGGCTGCGGCTCCTCTCGCAGCAACATAGTGGTGGTGCTGGCTCATCCTTCAGGTCACTTGACTTCTCCATACTTTGCTTGCTCTGCTTATAAGTGTGTGCAGTCTCAGACTCCCCAAAAATGCTTACAGAGCTAGTGAACAGAGATCTGCAGCAGTTTGGTCTTGTATTTCCACCTCCCACTCCTCCCCAAACAGCGTAGACACTCTGGACAGTTTGTGGCATTTCAGATACATCCCTCTTCCTTCATTGCACTTAAGAATAGAAATTGCACTTTGCATAAACTGCTCCCCAGTCCCTCAGATCGAAAGGGAAACGAAACAGTCGATGCTCAGCAGTGCCCCTTAAATAGAGTTTGTGTTTACTCAGCAGTGCCCCTTAAATAGAGTTTGTGTTTACTCAGCAGTGCCCCTTAAATAGAGTTTGTGTTTAAATACTCCTAACTAGTTCTCCCTGGGACAACTCCTTGTGTTCACCACACAGACCACCAGTAAAGATCAAAACCACTTAACAATAGGATACCCCATAGAAGGATACACAGGATAGCGGTGGAGCAAAGGGAAAAGCAACGCATAAAGTCGGCTGTTTGTGCTGCCCGCAGTCCAAAGGCCACCTGAGCATGTCTGCTCAGCCAGCCACTGCGCCGGGGGGGGGAAGTTGTTTCTCTGAAGCGAGGGCACCCTTCCAAGGGGTAGGCAGGCAGCTGCAGGCTCCCCGAGACAGGACTTTATCTCGACCACAAAGCAACATCTGCCATTACGCTGCAGTTTGCGCAGGGGCCACGATTGGCTGGCACGAAGGAAAACTCCGCTTAAAYCAACACAAAGCGAAAATACAAACAAGGCGAGGTCCCAAGCCCAGYGCTGCGGAGCAGGGATTGCCTAGCCAAGCCCTGCCCGAGGAAACACGATGGGCAAGCTGGAGCCTGAGGCCTCAGCATTCTGCAGAACAAGGGAAAATAAAGCAGAGGTTGGGTTATTTGAGCTGAGATGCAGCCTTAGTTACATCTAATTTCTGCACCAGGGCATTTTCCCCCACTCCCCAGACTAGATATATTTCAAGTATATAGGCTTAGTTTTCTTCATTTTGTGGGGGAGGAATTTAGCTTGTGTCTGTTTAAAATCACCACTCTTACAACTAAGCAAAGAGGTGTGACCTTCTCCTTTAATTAAGGTGCTTATCCTTTAATAAAAAAATAATCTAAATTTCAATCCCTTTCTCTTTTGCAACGAATGCATTGACTTACAGATTTAACCACACAGCTCCTGCCAGGTGGGGAATCTGCCTATTTCTGGCACCAGGATACACAGGAAACCGCGGGCGACGATGCAAGCGCACGGCACACAGGAGATGACTGGGCTTGGGTTTGTTGCCAGGGTAACAAATGGCAAGACAAAACAATTTACAGCATTTCCAGTTTGCACTATTCCCACTCCCTGTCTGCACAACCCTTTGTTCCAGAGCACTGTTAATTAAAACATGCAAATGACTCCTAGACTCTTGTATTATGTGTAAGTAATGGTGTTTCCTCACCTTTATTTCTAAGGTTTCTCAGGGCATGCAAGACCAGCAGGCCACCATTCCTCACAAACCTCCAGAAGATCATTTACACCTGGTTCAGCCCCAGGAGCTGCCCCAACAGCCTGCACACACCTGCTCCCTCCACCAGCTCCAGACGAAGCCAGCAGCAATCAGCCCACATACACAGGAGGGAAACACAGCTAGAGCACACCTTCACTGGGCTGCCTTCAGCCCTCTGCACAGGGGCTTGTGGTGCGCTCAGGGGGGAACAGGGTTCCCCCATAGAAGGAGGGCCGGCAGCTTTCTGGGTGAAATCCTACTCCAGCACACGCAGGAATTAGAGGGGAAAGGCTCGCTTCAGCAGGAGGAGCATCAGTGCCCAGGAGAGTAGCAGCAGCATCTATTTGCAGCCTCAAAAATCCAGTAGTACCAGTAGCAGGGTAGGCAGAGCCTGCCAGAGATTTCCTTACAGCCCAGGGTGGTACTCACTCTGCTTGTAATAACAACTTCAAGTATGTACTGGATGTAAGAATGTTTTTTTTAGTCTTCAATCCCCTCTTTGAAAATGAAGCACACCCAGAAGAGCACTGTTTTGATTCTTACGGGGCTGGGCAGAAGCCGCAGGGTCCACACAGACACGGCTCACCTCAACCGGTCCAAGTGACAGCTCCGTTTTCACCTCCAGTTTGGCCTCGCTCTGTGAAGTCCTCCAGCAGCACGTCAGTGGAAGTTTGACACTGCCGCTACCCACAGAGGACGAGCAACACAGCTATTAGCCAATCTAGCACAAGCCTAGGATCACTTACAGTATGACTGTGATGAAGTACTACAGCTTACTTCTGTCCTAGCACAGCAAATAAACCTTTCTGTAGCTTTGCTGACAGCTAGATGACATTGCACTGACTGAGAAGAACACATTTCTCTGTAGAAAGTTCAAAAACTTCATCGAAATTCAGATTTTATTTCAAAAACAGTCATGAACTTAATAAATTACACAATAATTTTCCTCATTATAAATTCTCCATAAAATATATTTTACAGTTTTTAAAGAAAGATTTGAAAAAAAAAATCTTTTCTGAATGCTTAAAAGTATCTTGACTTTGTGTCACGCTGGTGACTAACTCCGTAGCTGCTACAACAATTTGATTTATCAAAGGTTTTAAAACAAAGACCTCAGATGACGACGACGACAACAACAAAATCAAACAGAACACAGACCTCGAGGACTACCATTCAGTGTTAACCAAGGAAACACTCAGTGTCACCCAACAGCAAGGCTAAGCACCATGAGAGGGATTTCAGGTACCCCCACCCTTTAAAGTGGCAATCAGTGCAAAGAAACACTTTGGGAGTCAAAAAAAAAAAACCAACCAAAAACAAAAAACCACCTTTCCTGTGCCATTCACTAGCACTCGTTTCTGCACAGCAGGCAGGCAGCACATTTGGTGTTCAGCCTTTGAAATACTTCAGAGAAGAATCAGGTGATTTGCAAAGCAAAAAGGCAAGTCGTATTATTCTGAAGTAGATTCATACTTTAAGGTAACATAGTTGATTCTGACTTTTGGGTGGGCGGGAGAGAAGAGGAAGTTAGCAATGTATTTTTAAAAAGCTCTCAAGTTTAACATGGAAAAATTATATAACCTCTTAAAACTTTACTCATGGAATGACCATGCTGAAATGTAAGTACTGTGAAACAGTGTTGGCACAGACAGCGAAAGGTTTGTTTTCTTCCTTTTAGTAACAAGCTGAGGCTTCAATTGTACTTAACTCAGTTAAAAATATGAGAACAAACGATCTCCACTTCTAGAATATAAGAATAAATAGATCTCTCCTTATCAGTACTCACAGATAGGCTCCAAGTCTTCTTTTATAGACTAAGCTCTCTGCAGGGAAGGAGCGACACTGGGACATCTACGCAGGCGACAGGCTGTAGTATCCTCGGTACGACGCAGTCGCCTCTGCCCCTGCCAATCTACACTGAAGCGAGGGCGCTCTGCTGTACTCAGGAACACTGCCTTCTGAAAGTTACTTCTATAGCATCTTCTAACCAATAAACATTGTTTTGAGACAGCAAAGTGTATTTGTCTGAGAATCACTGTTTAGACAACTTGCCTTAAATGATAAAGTAAAGCAAAATAACAAGAATTAAGGACTAAGGCCCCCTGGGTAACTGCCACCAGCTCTACACAGCACCAGGTAAGAACCAGCTGTAGTCTGTAAAGCCTCAGAAGTTTGGTAGAATCAGAATCCTTTGCTTTTGGAAGAACAAATAATTATATTTTGTTTGTGCTTGTTTATTCACACTTGGGCAGAATAAACACTGATCAGAACTGCTCTCACAGCACTAAGAGGGAACAGTATCTGAGAAGCAAGTTACACAAGAGAATACTTACAGCAGTTTTCAGGTAAGATTTGGGGAAAAAAAACATTAAATTGATTTTATTAAGAAAAAGGGCCTTTGTTGCAGTTTTAATATATCTGCCTTTAAAGGCAATTTTTTAAGACCCTGCTTTTTCCAAAAGGTCAAATTGATGAGAAAGGTCACAGTCCTGCACCCAAAAGAACAAAATGTTATACTATTACAAAGCAGCTTCTGTCTGCTGTACAGCATCAGGTGGCCTTTGTGAAACCTCTCAGCATACCAGTCTGCTTCTGTGGAATAAGAACTGGGCATAAGCAGCCTTTCAACTACTTCAAAGCTTTCTATCCTAGTGTCTGTGGTTTTAAGTAAATATTACTTCTTTAAAAAGAAGAAAACAAATCAAAAAAATCAGCCAAGGTTGCCACACAAACCAGAGATACCTTTCACATACCAGTTACTGAGTTTTCTCCCATGTTTGAGAATAGGTGTGTTCTACAAGACAAACAGTCACCCCTTTATCTCCTCACCACTACCAGGTCAGAGTCAGTGCCAGAGAGCAAGAGACCATGACCAGTGTTATTAGATTCAGTTAATGGGAAAACTGTGCTGCAACCATATTTTGAAGAATCTTAAAAATAACACTCTATGCTGCTGGATTCCCTCATCCACGTTTCCATAAGCTAATCTCACAGTACTTTCCTATTTGAAGTACCCAAGGTGCTATTGGATTATAGATGTAAGAGTAGAGAGTATGTTGTGAAACTGTAGATGAACTGATTAGAGTATTTGATTACTAGAAGAAAGCAAAATCAAATGATTAATGAACTAGCCAACATGCTAGCACCTGACTGCATACATTTGCGATTTGACTCCCTCAGTGACGAGCTCATTAAGCTGTAAGTGCTAAGCTTGGCCATGTCAGCACTTTAAAAACTGCTGATCCCCTTGCATTGCATTTTTTGCCTACAAAGTCAAGTCTCAGACCCTATCTTTGACATTAGATAACAAAAATAAATAATAAAGTTATTCAGGCCTGGAGAAGAAGGAATGTTTCTCATCTATCTTCTTCACCTAGTTTTCTAGCAGACCCCAATCATTCAGACCCATAGCAAATAATTTAAGAAAAGTGGCATACACTCCCACTCACTCGTATACATAAATATATACACAGAATTACTTTACAGAGCCTGAAGATTTGCACTACCAGCATGCAAATCTGATTTTTCCATGAGAGTTCCTAATACTGACATAGGAAACTGGAATGTACGAAATATTCCATGACATAGTGCTGGAAATCAAGTCTCAGCTCTTAAGACCTCCCACTGCCAGCATACACAAACATTGTCACATCTTACACTTGCATGTAACATCCTGGTATTATACACATCAATGCATCGTTAACACAACGGCCAACTCAACATTCATATCATTTATGAAACTCAGAAGAGATTCGTTTGATAGAAACTACACCCTGCAGGTTTGAGTTCAGGCTCGTTTCTTTCACTGCCATGAAGCTGCACCATCAGTTAAGCGAGAAGCAGCTCTCTATCGAGACACACACGACTCAGCAGGTCACGTATCCCAGCTGCTGTCTTTAAAAGCTATGTTGACTAATCGCAGTTCTAGCTCAAAAGCATCGGGTCGGTCCTGCGGGTTCGCAGCCAGCATTTCCTTGATCAGCTGTTTCATTCGAGCATTCATGGATTTTTTCTTTACGGGGATGAGCAGTTCCATTTTAGGGTTTTCTAGAAGCGCCTCTCCAACAGGCACGATCGCTGTCCCCTGCTTGACGTAACTGCCCAGAAGTTCTTTCTTTGTTTCCGTATCTATGAACGTGATTCTTTCCAACATTGCCCAGATTATAATCCCCAATGCAAAGATGTCTGCTTTGGCAGTGTAGTGTCCTTCCCAGACTTCGGGGGCCATATAGAAGTCAGTCCCACATGCAGTTGATAGAAAACACTTATTTACGTTGACTGGTTCCTCGGGATTCTGTCCTGAGGCTGAACATACTTTACTCAGCCCAAAATCAGCTACTTTCAGGGTAGGCTCCAAGTCACTAGCATCCGTCCTGCTCTGAGATATCAGAATATTGTCAGGTTTGAGATCACGATGAATAATCTGATTTTTGTGCAGGAATGCCAGTGCGCTGCTGAGCTGAAGCATGAAACTGGTGTTGGTCTTGCGGTTCGGCTTTCGGGACAACAGATACTCATTCATGTCTCCTCCATCACAGAAATCCATTACAAACCAGAGGTAATAAGCACTTCTGGGGTCAAAGACTATTTCGCCTTTTAATGAGGTCTCTACAAGCTGCAACAAGGAAAAGAAATGTCATAACTACCTGATGATCACAAGAATATAAAGATACGATGGAAAAAATGCATGAAGTATGGATCTTCCTCCCGACAATCCAGAGAGCAAGATATTGCAACTGGTGAAAATAAAACTATGCAAAATTTATGATGTAAAAAAAAAAAACCACAATGTATTTGACAGCTTCCTTATTTTCATGTGTGCGAAGCGTATCAAGCTCACACTCCTGCCCCGAAGCCAGAACTAGACCCAGATAACAGTATTTTGAAAGATACTAAGTGGCCATTGCACTCCCATCTGTTTCAGCTGGACAGTGTCCCACCCCAACAAAGCCTGTCCCACCCATTTTGCTAACAACTTTAATGTATAAACAAAGTCTCAACAAGTAACTCCATACAGTGCCAGGGGGTTGTATTTGTCCTCCGCTGATGAAGTTGCGCCACGAGAGATTTTTAAAACCTATTCTCCGTTCCTTACGCATGAAAGTATTCTAGCAAGTGTTAACACAGGATCCCTTAACACAGGAGAATGCTAATCTACAGGCACAGCTGAACAGCTGCTGCATGTAACACCTCTCCCACCATCACGATCCACCAGCTATTTTCTAGAACATAAGCAGTGAGTAGCTCGAGCAGCCAGTTCTAACAACTGCTTCATACAAAAAGCAAAGTAAAACCAGCAATCATTTCACTAATCCTGTTTACACAATTACACATTTGCCTCTTCAGCTCCTGTGAGGTGGCTCTTAGCATGCTCTGGAAGGTAAGTCTTGCAATTATTTCTGTTAGTAGTAAACCAACATATACTAAACCAAACATAGCTCCTACAGGCTTTCAAAAATTAAGGTAGCTATTAATATTTAGAGAGACATTTTAAAGTGCTTTAAAAAAGTGACCTTTTCCATCCCAGAGCAAAGTTATTGACAATTTATAGCTACCTCCAGTTGCAAGCTCGACTAGTACGGACCAACTTAAAACAGTAAATCCATGTTAGAACTAGAAAACTACATATTTAGGCTTTATACTCAGTAACAGTGAGATTAGGGTATCACAGGACAACGGGGAGCCTCCTTTGCCAAGTGAGCACCAACACACAGCTCCTCCCTCCACACGGCTTTACAGAAGCTGTACTTGCATCTCAGTTCAGAGCGTTAAGACAACAAAATCCACTACCATGTCTGTGACAGTGGCAAAGCACCACAGGACCAGGCTAGTTCAGGACTCTCACTTTACTGACTTAGTTCAGCTGACACCAGCTAAGCACCTGCCCCAAAGCCCTTCAGGAGACACTGATACCCCCCTCCCCAGCCAGCCTCCTCACACACTGCACCCGTTCAGCTCTGTAACGTAATATCACCTGGGGTGGGGAGAGGAGAGGGCAAGCCAAGGGAGATCTGATTTTCTCTATTTTAGCACATGCTATTACGAAGTGATCCCAGTCTCTTCACAGTCAGCTCAGCTCTGCCCTTTGCTCTTCTCCGGAGCAGGAAAACAATTTGAGTGCTTGCGCCTGACACGGGCAAGATCTACATGCCGCATTGTTAACAGGTGCTACCATCAAAAACCAATGCTGCAGGTGATCTGGGAGCTCTTCCCCACCTTGCAGTTCCACCCTGGTTTTTTTTAAGCTCCTCCCTGTACAGCTGTCCACAAGTTTCATGCAGTCTCTCACAGATCCACTAACAATTAGGAAGCTAAGGCACTAACTTCTCCCGCATGCGCTGGCCAGTATTATTTTATCCTAATCCCTTCATAAAAGCAGGTCAGTACCAACTACCAAGCTACAGCGAGTTTACAAAGGCAAGAATCCTCTTTCTCAGGCTCGTACAGCACTTGGCACAACAGGATCTGGACAGCCGTGAAGGGTTGTCAGATGAATGTTCATTAACAAAAGGTCCTACATTAGACATGCAAGAATGACAACAATAAAAACTGAAATGATAAAAGCTGACTAGGGATAACACAATAAACATTGAGCAGGCTACTGACTTTTTAAACCAGAGACACAAATTTCTGCCAGGGGATGATTTACAGTTGGGGCAGCTTCTTGACAAGGGAATGAATCAGATTACCTTTCAAAGTCTTTCCAGAGCTAGTTATTCTTCAAAAATATTCATCTTCAAACTTAAAGGCAACTKAAAGGACTCTTTCGGTAGCCACATTGGGGGAGTGATATTCATTCCCTTATTTATCATATCTTTATCTCTCTTTGAAGAGATTAATAGTTATTTATTCAAAAAAGAAAACAGCTCACCGCATGCTACCAATTGCTTATTTTTTCTGAAAGAATTTTAAGTGTTGGCTTCCTAAATCAAGACGGTTACTTCCTCTTCCAAGGACATCCAAGATTAAGAAATTCTTCAGASCTCTGTCCCAAGACATTAGTACATGTCTGCTCATTAACCCTGCAGCAGGGCTTCTACCAAATAATACAACAGCCTGCACTTCCCTCGTACTTTACCTGTGGTGTTTCCTCAAATTATCAAAGCAGATTTGCATTAAAAAAATCCTGGAGTCTTTTAGAGTGGCATGGCTTCAAATCACGAGATACAGGTGATTGTTCAATAGATACGCTCTTTTAAAGATACATAATAATTTTTGGGTGTCAACAATGTGAACAATACCCTCTCCTAACTAAGCATACCTCAAAAAAAAAAAAAAAAAGACCTTAGCTACCCACCTCCTTCCCTCCCAGCTACACATCCATATTAATTACTTCCACCCCATTACCTCAGCTTCATGTACCTGTAAATAAAGGGAGGAACTGGAGCCATGGGACATCTTCTGCACCATACCATCTTTCTGCAAGATGCACTCCTCCAGGTGAATGACGTTGGGATGCTGGCTCTTGATACTGCTAAGTGCCCAGAACTCACGCAGAGCTAGTTCCACGTTCTCTGGAGCATGGCACCGAATCTTTTTCACCGCGACCCGTGCAGAGGTCTTCCTGACGACTGCTTCGTACACCACACCATAACTGCCACGACCAACCTCCCGTATTAGATCGTACTTAGGCTGGCTACTCACCATCTTCAAGATCAAGGGTTCTGGGGAAGGGGGAAAAACCCACAGAACTAAAACTTATGAACAAGAACTGGGCTGTATTTTCCCCCATATGGCTTGGTGTGGCAAAATTAGGCCTACCAAAACCCTGCAGTTAACAGGGCAGTGCCTCCGAGCGTTACACTGAACGCAATGCTGCATTCGAGTGCTAGAACATTCCCGAAGCTATTCTGTAAACCTGTACCTGTTGCCACGGACTAATTAAAAGTGAAATTACATCATTTCGGTGGAACTATTAAGATTTCAAATACAGCCCAGTTTTCAAGGTGGCAACAATTCAAATCTAGACTTGTATTGTGCCGAGACAGGACTATCGTGTATGCTCCTGCTCCTTTCTCTCAGTGTCTTCCGTGAACRTTTGCGGGAATAATAGTACGGTATCATGCTCTCCATCCACGCCTGGGATAGCAGAGAAGAGGTTCTAGCTGAAGCCTGTGGTTRGGCAGTAACAGATTTAATTAACACTGCCTTTTATGGAGGTGACTGCATAAGTAAATGTTTCTGTTATAATTTAATCATGAAATTCTTTTACTGATACTAAGACAAGAGGATGCTTCGGATTGCTTCTGATTTATTTTTTAACGTTACTATGATTTTTTACCTAGTCTCCTCTGAATGAGGAGTCTACGGTTACAAAAACTTAAAAAGRGTAACTGATTGCAGAAGCTTGTACCCAGCATCTAACTTTCACTTTTGCTCAACAGGGCAGGGACAAAAGTTAAGATATTGCTCTATAAGTAAAACAAGAGACACACACACACACAAAAAAAGCCACCAAACACTGCTACAGATATGTGACCCTCCCTGCACACTTCCCTGCAAGATTACAAACCAAAACACACCACCACCACCTTCACACAACCAAACCAAAATGGGACATTGACTATAGACAGGAAAAAAAAGCTTGGCTAGCCAATTATCACTGGTCAAACAGAATGAAACACAAAAATAAAAATAATTAAAAAAAAAAAAATCACAGCTAGTATATCAGAACTAAAATAGTTTGTAAGATTGCCAGTGATAAACGTAATTCTCTTTATGTCAGTAAACCAGGCGATAAGGATCACATCAAAATAGCCTGTTATTAGTAGGAAGCTTTCAAGTATTTCCACTGTTTTAGGTACTTTTTTTTTTTAGAAAAAAGAAAAAAAAAAAGAAAAAGAGAGAGAAAAAAGGTATCATCAGTCTCATGGCAATACTACACAGACATTTTAACCTTTCAGCAAAGTTCTGTGATGCACATTTACAAGAACATTTTGAACTGAAATGTGATGTGCCCAAGAAACGCAATACCACGAGATGCTGCTCACAAGATACATTGAGCCTGCACCTGTAGCAGGACTATGAGGAATAGATTAAGATTACAGCCTGCACATTAAGATCTGATGGGCCAATAGCCCTTCCCATGCAGGGGAGAAGAGCAGGATCTGTAATCTCACCAGCAGCCAAATAACTCCTGAGGAAAAGACTGCGTTACTCAAAACACTRTCACATCAAGTTCAAAACGAGCAGAAAACATCCCCTCATGTTGAGAACCAGTTAGCTGTGTGCTGTTACCAGAGAGGATCTGTCATTCTGCCAAGCATCGGGGTTGCTACCTGCCTTCCTTCACCCTCACAGCAGGCTAGGCTGGTCTGGAAATGCCACCGAGGTTTATTGCCTAACCCGATGAGAAGTGCCGCCTGCTCCCCAGGGCAGCGACCGGGGCACCTCATGCCAAGCGGCAGGGCCCTGGCAGCAGGGACAGGCACAGGCCAGGCAGCGCAAAGCAAACAGGCCGGGCCTGCTCCTGCTCCCTCCTGCAGGCCTGGGAAGCTGCAGCCGGCATCTCACACGGGAAGCGCTTTCCCTCCCCGGCTGCCTCGTTAGCAGCAATAATTACGGAATAATATAAATTACCCCCCTCCTCTTCGCCCTGCTCCTCCTGGGAGGCCCTACAAGCGGCTGTCACACCGGGACCCCACCTGCACCGAGGGGGACCTTGCTCCAGAGGGAAATTACCGAGGCACCGCTCGCTTCGGGCGGAGGCCGGCAGCGGGGTCTGACCCCGTCAGCCGCGGCCTGAGGGGGAGCCCGCCCCGCTGGGCCCTGCAGCAGCCTCAGCAGGCACCCGAACCCCCTCGCAGCCCCCGCACACACCTGGGGCAGAGGTCCCCGCCCGTACGGCCCCCCCCCCACTATGACGCACCGGGGCGACCGCCCGGACCCGCTCCCCGCCGCCCCCAGGCCAAGCACCGCGTTACCTCAGCACCGCCGCCGCGCTGCCTCCKCCCGGCCGCCATTATAGGGCTCCCCTCCCCTGCGCCGCCGCTGCCACGCCCCCGCGCCAGCCACGCCCCCGCACCGCCGCTGCGCCCTCTGATTGGTCGGCGGCGAAGGGGAGAGGGGAGCGCGCGCCCCCCTCTGCCGTGGGGTGCGCGCGTGCCGTTCCCGCGCTTCCCTGGCGGCGCGCGCGGCAGGTGCAGCCGCCAGTGCAAGGCGATGCGCGGCGCCTTGTGCATCCCCTTGTGCATCCCCTTGTGCATCCCCTTGTGCATCCCCTTGTGCATCCTCTTCTGCATCCTCTTCTCCCTGCCCCGGCTGCTCTCTGTCCTGCCCTGTGCATCCCCCACCGCTTTGCAATGACGGCTGTCCTCCTTTTTGGGGGTGTTTTGTGGGTTTTAAAAATTTATTTATTAATTTATTGCTTGGCATTAAGAAAAAAATAAGTGGAGTCCTTCATGCCTTTGGTTGCGCTCTGGCTTTGTGTGATGGCGACACGGGCTCCTGGTGGAGAGCTGTCCCCCCTCCCTGTGCTCCGCTCTCTGCCATTGCCCCCTTTCCCCTGCAGGCTGCAGGGCTGGAGGTGCCCCCCGGGCACAGGAATCGGGGACCATGGGGCTCCTGCCATGGTCCCCGCTGTCCCCTCGACCCAAAGGGCCATCGCAGCCATTTTGGGAGAAGCCAGGGGCAGCCGCTGCTTGGAGCCCTGCAGAGAGCAAGCAGAGGCCGTTCAGATACACTCCCGCCAGAGCAACGCACTCACGCGTCTCTTCCCGGTTAATTGGGAAGAAGCCCGGTGGTGATTAGTGCACCGGGGCCCTGCCTAAGCTGCCCCAAGCCAATTAGGGGCTGACGAGCCCCTTGTGGGTTTTGAAAGCTGATTAGGGCATTACAGCCCCTCCGTTACCGCGAATCCCCTTAATCGAGTCCAGAAGCAATTAGTTAATCAATGCCACCCCTGGGCAGGGCCAGTTTGTGGGCGTGGGGTGGGTGCACATCGGGGTACCCCACTCCTGGCTCTGGTCGGTGGCCGACCCTCTGTCGTGGTTTAACCCCAGTCGGCAACCAAGCACCACCCAGCCGCTCGCTCACCCTCCCGCCCGGTGGGATGGGGGAGAGAATGTGAAGAGCAAAAGTAAGAAAACTCGTGGGTTGAGATAAGAACAGTTTAATAATTGAAATAAAATAATAACAACAACAACAACTAATAATAATAATAATGATGATGTAATGAAAAGGAAAAACAACAGGAGAGAGAGGAACAAAACCCAGGAAAAACAAGYGATGCAACTGCTCACCACCCGCCGACTGATGCCCAGCCAGTCCCCAAGCAGCGATCACTGCCCCCCGGCCAACTCCCCCCAGTTTATATACTGAGCATGACATCATATGGTATGGAATATCCCTTTGGTCGGTTTGGGTTGGCTGTCTTGGCTGTGYCCSCTCCCAACTTCTTGTGCACCTGGCAGAGCAYGGGAAGCTGAAAAGTCCGTGACTAGGGTAAACGCTGCTTAGCAACAACTAAAACATCAGTGTGTTACCAACCTTACTCTCATACTAAATCCAAACCACAGCACTATACCAGGTACTAGGAGGAAAATTAACTCTATCCCAGCTGAAACCAGGACACCCCCACGCTGCCCTTCCGAGCGCCCAGCCAGCCCTGCTTCCATGCCAGCACCTCCCTGGAAGAGCCCCAAGTGCCAAAACGGGGACAATTTTGCAAGAAGTGCTTGGCCAGTCCCAGCACAGTCACTTGGTTGACGTGTGAGCCTGCCCGGAAGGAGCACCCAAACCAACTGTGGGGCTGCCCTGCCCCGGGGGGGACTGGCTGCAGTGAAAATGGGGCCTGTGCACCCATGTACCAGTGCACCCATGTACCCCTGTACCCCTGTACCCATGCACCCCTGTACCCATGTACTCATGGACCCATTTACCCCTGCACCCATGCACCCCTGTACCTATCCACCTGTGTACCCCTGCACCCATGTATCCCTGGACTTCTGCACCCATTTACCTGTGCACCCATGCAGCTGTGCACCCATGCACCCATGCACCCATGCACCCCTGCATTTGTGCACCCATTTACCCATGCACCCATGTTCCCGTGCACCCTGTGTAACCATGCACCCATGCACTTGTGTACCCATGTACCTCTGCACCCACGTACCCCTGCACTTGTGCACCCAT
>JAYKAV010000778.1:1250956-1267475 GCA_035582835.1 Phoebastria nigripes
ATGCACCCATGCACCCACGTACCCCTGCACTTGTGCACCCATGTACTCATGCACCCATGCACCTCTGCACCCCAGCACCCATCCCCTCCTGCTCGCAGTTGCTGTGGGCGCAGCAGCAGCCACCATCCCGCCCCACCCTGTCCCCCACCAGCGTGACCCATAGGCGACGGAGCTATAATTACCCCTCTCTCCTCGTGCAGCTGCCAATATTTACAGGTCTCCCTGTGGACGGGTGCTGGCATTTGGCACGACACCCTGTTTATCGCCGCGCCAGCTGGGCACCGTGCGCCGAGGCTGTTTTCCCCAGCGGGTGCGGGTCCCGAGGGGTTGTGTGCGGCCGCTTCCCCCCCAAGCTGTTTCTGGGTCAGGTTTTGCAACTGAGCGGAGGGGCCGGCTGGGTCATGGCCGTGCACGCCAGCGCGGGGAGCAGCTCTCGCAGCCCTCCCTGCGGCTGCCCCTGCATCTGGGGGTAGAAAAGAGCCCCCCAACCCCTGCCTGGGGAGGGAAGGGGGGACCCTGGTGCATGTGCCGGGCAYGGGGGCTGCATCTCCCTGGTGCTGCCTCTCCCCTCCAAGCACAGCCTGGGGACCCACTGGTGAGGTGCRTGTTTGCACCCCAGCAGTGGCCGCATTTGGGGGGTACAAAAGGAGATGCTCCCTATAAGCCACCCCCCGCTGCTGCTGGCCCCGGCTCTGTCCCATTCCTGGCACCATCACAATGTCTGAATGACCACGGGGCTGGTTTTTGCCCCTCCACGCCCCCACCTCTATGTCATTGGGGGGTCCAGCCCCAGGATCCGGTCATGCTGCCCCGTGGGTTATGYGACCATTTGGCCCTGGGGAGAAGCTTGGCCCTGTTTACCCCCCAGCTCTGGTTTTGGCATGCCGGCAGCCGCGGCACGGGCAGGCAGGGCCTCCCGGACAGCCTGTCCCCAGCTTGTTTACCGCTGCTGGCGGCATCCGAATGGCTCAGTCCCGTGTGACAGGTGCTGCTTCCCCGGACACCCGACCCCGTGTTGGGATTTGGCTCCTCGTGACCGGGGAGCGACTTATAAATAGCGGGACGAGGGGTGCCGCCAGCAGCCGAGAGCGGGTGAGAGGAGCGCACCGTTGTGCCGATGGATTTCCAAGCCGGCATCCTGCAGGATGGCAGCCCCATGGAGAGCCTGGAGAAGCAGCTCATCTGCCCCATCTGCCTGGAGATGTTCAGCAAGCCGGTAGTGATCCTGCCTTGCCAGCACAACCTCTGCCGCAAGTGTGCCAACGACGTCTTCCAGGTGAGAGGGGGTCCCTGCACCCATTTCCCTCCCCTGCCTGGGCTGGAGGTCACCAGGATGCTCGTGATGCTATGGGGATGCTCATGGACCCCCCGATGTGCATCTCCCTCTCACAGGCTGCCAACCCGTACTGGCAGAGCCGGACCAGCATGATTTCGGGGGGCCGGTTCCGGTGCCCGTCATGCCGCCATGAGGTGCTGCTGGACCGTCACGGTGTCTACGGGCTGCAGAGGAACCTGCTGGTGGAGAACATCATTGACATCTACAAGCAGGAGTGCTCCAGGTGGGCACGGGCGGCCATAGCTGATTGCGTGTGCCTTGCCCCAGCGGGGATATGGGGACATGGGGACGTGGGGACGTGGGGACGGGGGGATTCCCACCTCGTTGGGCTGAGACTGCAGGAGACTGCAGCTGGGTGAGAAACTGGGGGGGGCTTTTCTGCTGACTCCAAATCAGTCCCCGATCCAAATCTTCCTCCCCTGACCCAAATCATCTTCCTCTGACCCAAAACTTCCTCCCCTGACCCAAATCTTCCTCCCCCAATCCAAATCTCTGCCCTGTCCAGAGCAGTTTGGGTCTCTGGGTGGCTCAGGGGGATGGTGGGTCCCTGGGGGGGTTGGTGGCAGCAGGGCAGGTCCTGCCCCCCCACCCCACCCCGCGCTCTGCAGCTGGAGCATTCGGTGGGAGATGAGGTGTGGGGGACAAATCCAGGCTCTGCTTGTGACAGCAGGCACTGCTGGCTGATAAGAGGCAGAGGGACAGTTTGGGGGGGATCCACTTGGGAAAAGCGTGAAGCCTGGGGGGGGACGACGGAGGGCTCACAGCTTCTCGAGGCAGAGCGGTGGCCCTGGCCAAATTCCCTGAACCACTGTAAATATTGTTTGAGAACCATGGGGACAGGGACGATGGCACGTGGCAGGTGTCTGCAGCCCCGGGGGGGGGATGCGGGGCACCAGCACCGGGTTTGCTTYGGTGGGTCGGCTTGTCCCCGTGTCCCCCATGTCCCTTCTTGCTGCAGAGGGGACGATTTGGCTGCAGCCCCCGGCTGGGACCCCCCGGGGGTTTCTGGGCACCCCCGCCCCGGTCACGCGTTGGGTGACAACAATAAATCCCGGCAGCCCAAGGCTAAAATTAGGTGCTTGCGCAGTGTCCCTGGAGCGCGGCCCCAGGGCCCCCCACCCGCCGGTGCTGACTGCTGCCGTGCCCAGTGTGGCACTGGTTTAAACTGGGGCTTACTGGGCTCGGGGCTTATGGAGGCACAGAGGTTCGTGGCTCCCAAAGGAGCAAGTGTGGGATTATGCCAGGATCCAGCCTCTTGCCTGGGGACCTGATTGTGGGGTGGCTGTGCAGCATCGGTGGGGATGTCACCGCGGTGGGGATGATGCTGCAAGGGGGACATCATCATGGCAGGGATATCACTGCAATGGGGACGTCACCCTGATGGGGATGTCACCCTGATGGGGACATCACCGTGGCCGTGCCGCTCTCTCCAGCAGGCCGCTGAAGAAGGGGGAGCACCCCATGTGCAAGGAGCACGAGGACGAGCGGATCAACATCTACTGCGTCACCTGCGAGGTCCCCACCTGCTCCATGTGCAAAGTCTTCGGTGCCCACAAGGACTGCGAGGTCGCTCCCCTGCAAACTGTCTTCCAGGGCCAGAAGGTGCTGTGCAGGGGGTGCCGGGAGGGCTGATCCCAGGGTGATGTGCTGAGCTGGGATGGCCACAAATAGCACTGGGACCCGCTCATGGGGTATTAATAGCCCCCGGGTGACTTCGCCCAGGAGACAGTCTATATTTAGAGTGGCTGCAGCTCGGGGGGGATGTGGGGGGAGTGGAGCTGGGGCCAGGCAATGCCCAGCCCATCCCCACGTCAGGATGGGAGATGTCCCTGTGCCTGTCCCCACTGGGGTTCAAGCTCTTTCTGTCCGCCCACCCCTGCCCAGACTGAGCTGAACAACTGCATCTCAATGCTGGTGGCGGGGAACGACCGAATCCAGACGATCATCTCCCAGCTGGAGGACTCATGCCGGAGCACTGAGGTGAGGATGGGGGAAAAGGAGCCCTCTGAAACCTGGGGGTGAAACCTCAGCCAGGGGGCATTTGGGATGGCTGGGAGGGAGCAGGGAAGCCCCTGGGATGCTGCTGGTGCCGAGGGACACACACATGGCATCCCTTGCCCCTCATCCCCGCAGGAGAACAGTGAGGCGGCCAAGCGGGAGCTGTGCGCTCGCTTCGATGCCTTGGCAGCACTGCTGGAGGAGAAGAAGTCGGAGCTGCTGCAGCGCATCACCCGTGAGCAGGGCGACAAGACGGGCTTCGTCCAGGGTCTCATCTGCCAGTACAAGGAGCAGCTGGAGAAGTCAAGCCGGCTGGTGGAGACGGCCATCCACGCGATGGAGGAGACCGGGGGAGCCACCTTCCTCATGGTGAGACCCCCAAACCGCTCCCCCTCCCCGCCGGTGCCCGCATGGGGTCCCACCAGCTTGGGGACATCCCGGCRGCTGCCACATGGTTCCACTCACCTCTCCTCTTGCTCCCCGCAGAACGCCAAGCAGCTCATTAAAACGTAAGTGCCCAAATTGGGGAGAATTCAGCCATCCCCAGTCCCTGTCCTGCAGCCGGGCAGGATTCAGCCACGGGGTGCCCGGGTGGTGAGCGTGGGAATGTCCCAACCCCCCACCCCGGCACCTCACGGTCCCCCAGCCCAGAAAGGGGACGGGGGGGACACAGTCGTGCTCTCCCTGCCCAGGATCGTGGAGGCCTCCAAGGGCAGCAGGCTGGAGAAGATCGAGCACGGCTATGAGAACATGGACGCTTTCTCGGTGAGCCTGGACCACCTCGCCGAGGCGGTCTGCGCCTTGGACTTCAGCCCCGGTAATTCAGCCCCTGACCCCCCCCGATGCCCCTTTACCAACTCCCACCGATCTGGTGGCACCCGCCGTGTTTCCCGGTGGCCCCGTGGTGACATTTGGCTGCCTGTTTGCAGCTGAGGAAGATGAGGAGTACTTCGATGGTGAGGAAGAAGATGTGGAGCAGGACGTGGCGCCTGACAGGGCAGTGATGGGTAAGAGGGGTGGCACAGCCAAGCCCACCTCCCTGGGACCCTCAAGCACCCATGGGTGAGCTTCAGGGGCTTGGACCCCCCTTAATCCCCCCCATCCTCTCCCCCGGCAGCTCCCCAGTAGCCGCAGCAACGTTGCCGGTGCAGGAGAAACGCCGCGGGCGCAGGATGTCCGGCGACGGGACTCGGGACGGGGCGGACACTTTTCTATACGGGTGCAAACAGGACAATTCCGCATGTTTTATATCTTCCTTGTTTTGTATATAATTGTCAYGGATTTGAATTTTGTGTATTTTATAAAGAAAACTGGTGGTTTGGGTGGTTTTTTTCCCTTGCCTCTCGTTCTCAGCTTGCCAGCCCCACGATGGGCACTGGGGATGCAGGTGGGTTTGCCGGGCCGGTGTGATCGCCGCTGTCCCTGCCAGGTCCTTCCCAGTCCAACACTTAATTTTCAGCCTCATTAGCACCTCCGGCAGCGCTGGCACCCTGCGCCTGGCCACCTGCCCAGGGATGTAACAGGTTGGCACCCGGCAGGATTTATCTCCTGGTGATGGGGTGCCTGGGGCCAGCACTCGACCGGGCTTGGGGATGCGGCTGGGGGGGGTGTGAGGATGCTCCAGGCTGTGCCAGTCCCCAAAACGGGGATGCCCTCGGCATCGAGCTGCTGGTTTGCTGCCAGCTGAGCTCACACGACTGCAAAAATACACCATGAATGCAAAAATATACCACAAATGCTTTTCTCCTGCAAAAATATAAGCCCAGCTCAGCACCTGGCCAAGGGGAAACTGAGGCAGTGCCCGCAGCAGTGCTCTGGGCTGTGCCACAATTGCAATTAGCCCCAGGGCAATTAGCGCTGCTCCCCCGGGGCGGTGGGCAGGAGTCACTGTGGGGGGTGGGTCTGGTCCCAGGCTTATCCGTGCTCCATGGCTGCATTTAAACTGGGGGGACCCAAGGGCTCCCTGGAGCAGGGAGGGGGGTCACTGGGTGCCTTTAGGGGGGACAGAGGGATGCACCATCCCCCCCCCCCGCCTCAGGGGCTGCATCCATGCCCTGGAGCGTGGTTCCTGGGGGGTGCCCATGGAGGGTCCCAGAGCAATCCCCCCCCACCTCCATCAGCAGCCCCCTGGGTGCTGGGTGAGGGGGCCCACCCCGGSGCAGGCGGCCGCGGGCGCTTTGCAGCCGGCCTGGCCCTCCCTCCCCCGGCCGGGCTTTGCACACGAGTCCCCGGCACTTCACACGGGCCGAGGCCACCGGCTGCCACCAGCGCCAGCCACGCACCGGGGTCACCCACCCCGGCCCCCCACCCCGGAGGAGAATGGCAGCCGGCGAGGAGAAACAGCACCTACTGAGCGAGGGTGCAGGAGGGTAGGGGGGTGCCCGGGGGGGCTGGGGATGTGGTGTCCCCTCTTCCCCATGGGGCTCCCAGGTGGGGTCCCCTGGAGGTGTCTGGCCAGGGAAGGGGCTGGGGGGGAGCATTCCGCTCCCCAGAATTCTCCCAGGCCCCCCGACCACCCCTCTCCCCGGCAGATCTTACCTGGGGGCTGCACAAAAGAATGGGCACAACTCGGTGCAGGGACAGGCACCCACCCTGGAGCTGGGKGCACGGCACAGCCGGCACTGCCATGCGCGGGGGGCCGCCGGCCACCCCGGCCAGCAGCAGCGGGCACGCAGGAAGCTCTACCTGGCTGCCGGCATCTGCCTCGTCTTCATGGTGGGGGAAGCCGTGGGTGAGTGGTGGGTGCAGGGTCTGGCAGGGGTGGTCCCATGGGGGCACCCCGAGTGGCTGCCCGCAGCCTCTCTTGTCCTGATTCCCCACCGCGGGTGCAGGCAGGGTGCCGGCATGGCTCCCCGTTGCTTTTTGGCAGGTCAAAGCACCCAGTGGGGTCCCCACTGCGGCACGGGGTGACCTGGTCCGTGCCCGGCTCGGGGTGGGAACCCCCTTACCCGATGCCACCGCGATGTCCCCGCTGCCCCCTCTCCACAGGCGGGTACCTGGCGCACAGCCTGGCCATCCTGACGGACGCAGCCCACCTCCTGACGGACTTCGCCAGCATCATGATCAGCCTCTTTGCGCTCTGGGTGTCCTCGCGCCCCCCCACCAAAACCATGAACTTTGGCTGGCACCGGGCAGGTAACGGGGGGGCACCACCCCCTGGGGCTGCCGTCCAGCTCCCGGGACCCCAGGGAGCACTCGGTGCCCTCCCCACGGGGACCGGGTGCCTCGGGGAGCTCTGGGGGGCATGGGGAGCCCTGGCAAAGCCCCGGCACCACGTGCACGGTCAGGGCAGAGCACAGGCACCACCGTCCCCGTGCAGGGAGCAACCCTGGGGATGGGTGCCGGGTGCCCACCCTGAGCCCCGGTGCTGCCAGGGGGCTGGGAGGGTGCTCAGGTTTGGTGCGGCAGCTCTGCGGGGCAAAGCAGCAATGCAGGGCGGGGGGGTCCTCTCCACAGAGATCCTGGGGGCCCTGCTTTCCGTGCTCTCCATCTGGGTGGTGACGGGCGTCCTGGTCTACCTGGCAGCACAGCGCCTGCTCTYGGGTGACTACGACATCGAGGGCGGCGTCATGCTCATCACCTCCGCCTGTGCCGTGGCCGTCAACATCGTGTACGTACAGCCGGCTCTCACCCTCCCTGGGTGTCCCCCACCCCGTGCCTGGTGGCCCCGGGGACATCGCCGCTGCCCTGCCTGCAGGATGGGGGTGGCCCTGCACCAGACGGGGCACGGGCACGGGCACGGGCACGGGCACAGCCATGGGGCGGCCAGTGAGCAGCCCAACGCCAGCGTCCGTGCTGCCTTCGTCCACGTCGTGGGGGACCTGCTGCAGAGCGTCGGTGTCCTCATCGCATCCTACATCATCTTCTTTAAGGTCTCAGTGGTCACGGGGGCAAAGGGGATGCTGGGGATGGGGACACGGGGACAGCGGCTTCAGCCCTAGCCAGGCACAGGGGTGAGACGGAGGCAACCATGTCCCCTCCTCACTGGTGCCAATGGGGATTTGAGGGGGGAGTGACAGCGCTGGAGGGGCCTCACCCTCTCCCACCCCCTCCAGCCTGAGTACAAGTACGTGGATCCCATCTGCACCTTCCTCTTCTCTGCGCTGGTGCTGGGGACAACGCTGACCATCCTCCGCGACGTCCTCCTCGTCCTCATGGAGGGTAGGGACCCACTGGGGGGGTCCGGGTTGCGGGGCCACCCATGGGTATGGTGGCCCCTGTCCCTCCAGCGCCTGCGGCTCTCCTTCCCCAGGTACCCCCAAAGGGATGGACTTCAACGCCGTGCGGGAGACGCTGCTGGCGGTGGAGGGGGTGGAGGCCGTGCACAGCCTCCACATCTGGGCGCTGACGGCGGCGCAGCCGCTGCTCTCGGTGCACATCGCCATCAGTGAGTGTCGCTCCCCGGGGAAGCGATGGAGAGGGATTTGGGGTTCACCCACACCCCGACATCCCCTCCCTTACTCCTTGCAGATGCGGGTGCCAGCGCACAGGAGGTGCTGGAGGAGGCCAGCTCCCGGCTGCAGGGCACCTTCCGCTTCCACACCACCACCATCCAGGTGGAGAGCTACTCCGAGGAGATGCGGGACTGCCAGGACTGCCAGCCCCCCCGTGACTGAGCCCCCCTCAGGCAGCCCCCCCCTCATGTCCCATGGGGGACTTTTCATGCGTAGAAAATAAAGCGGAGCAAAGGGCTGGGTGCGTGCAGGGGGAGACGTTGGGTCTGGCGACGCCGGGGTGTTATCTCAGGTGTCTGCTAGGAGCAAAGGCAGCAAGGATGGACCCACGGCTGCGGTGGCCAGAACAGAGCAGCTGTTGGAGGCCAGCAGCCTCAATTTTCCCTATTTCTATTCAGCTGGGGGGAAAGGCAGCTGAAACGACCCTTTTCCCTTCTTCGGGGAGTGCTGTGAGGCAATGGGGTGCTGGGGTGCCCGGGGGCTGTGGGGGGACCCATCCCAGCCAGGCGGAGGGAGGATACATTCGCCCCACTCTCGCCTCTTATTGCTCCTCTGTTTGCCCTCGGGAAGCCAAAGGACTACCCTCCCCGTGGGGCTGGGGGCCRGGGGGGTTGCGTGCATGGCCGGGTGCCGCACAGATTATTCCCAGGGTGCCTGGGCAGCCGCCGATGGCAGAAGCATCGGTGCACCAAACCGCCAGTGCTCCCAGTGCTCCCCACCGGGCACAGCCCGCTCCCCCACATCCTACAGCCACCGGCCAGATTCTGCCTCTCCACCCACCTTTATTGTACTGGTAAAACCCAATAACGAGTAAAACCCCGTCAGCAGCGACTGCCTGCTCCGGGAGGGCTCTGTGCACCAAGAACAGGGCACCCTGGGCTGGCCCCGACCCCAATCCCCGGCAGCCCTCAGGGTTTCTCCAAGCGTGGGTATTTCTTGCGCAGGACGGAGACCTGGTCCTTGAAGAGGACGGGGTCGAGGCRCAGCTGGGAGGACATGAGGGGCATGTAGCCGAACCAGTCCACCAACTGGTTGAGGCAGTCCTGCCGCTGGGAGAAACGCCGGCTGCTGGCCGCCCCTGCTGTGCCCTTCACCTTGGCAGGAGGGGAGCGTGGGGGTGAGGGGCTCCGCTCCCCGGCCGGGGGGGTCCCCACATCCCCCCCCTTGCACCCTACCTGCTGGGGCACGGTCTCCTTGTGCTGCTTCCGCTGGGTGACCTTGATGGGTGGCAGCTTGGTGACGGCAGCTACGAGGACATTCATCAGGATGTCCTCGCAGGCAGCCAGGCCGTCCACCAGCTCCCGCAGCCCCGCCGGCAGGTACTCCGTGAAGAGGCTGTGATAATACCTGGGGAGGGAGCAAGGTGGAGGGGCAGAATGCGGCTGAGCCCCCTGCCCTGCCGGTCCCTCCCCGGCCGGGTACCTGTGGTAGAAGGCGGCGGCGGTGAGGACGATGGAGAGCTCGTTGGTCCACTTGGAGGTGTAGCCCCAGCGCCTCTGCTCGGCGTCCCAGAAATGGCTCCGCGTGGGGAAGCCCACGATGCGCTCGGGGAAGCTGCGCCACACCACGAAGGCAAAGTCCACCTGGCACGGGATGGGGGACAGTGTCACCAGGCTGCGGGAACCTGCGGGAGGGGGCTCACCACCACCCCTGCCTTCACCCAGAGGTGTGCCCTGGCCGTGGGGACATGGGGACAGCGGGCACTGCTCCCTGCCAGCCCCGCAGTGACCACTGAGCATCCTTCCTGGCTCAGCACAGGGCTTGCTCCAGCTCCATGGGGCCAGGGACCGTGGTGCCCACAGCCTCACCTCGCTGGTTGAGAGGCTGGTGTGCTCGTCCAGGCTCAGCACGGCGTCCGTCTGGATGGCCGTGTAGGGGAAGAAGCGGTCACTGAGCTACCGGGGGGGTGGAAAATCAGGTTGGGATGTGCCATGGGGTGGATGCCCCAGCTCCCTGCCCGCATCCTGGCTCCTCTCACCTTCCTCCTGCCCTGGATGATGGTCAGAGGCACAGCGGTCTGGGGCCATTTCCCACTCGGCGGTGGTGGCTTCTCGCAGCTCCACAGCACCAGGATCTGAAGTGGGGAGGACCAGCGTGTCCAGGGGTGTTTGGCCGGGCTGACCCGTCGGGGTGCGTTGGTGCATCAGTGTTCGCAGGGCAGCCAGGGCTGAGCCCCCCCCAGCACTGCAGTGGGACCTGCTCCAACCCAGTTCACCCCAAAACCATCTGACGGTGGTTTGGACCCACAGGTGGTCCCACCTCCGCCCCAGCGGGCTGGGGTGACAGCTCTGCCCATACAAGTGGGACACCATCAGCCACCCCCTCCCACCCCCCAACCCCACCCTCGCCCTTCCTAGCCCATGGGTCCCTGCCCCATCCCTCCTGCTGCATCCCTGGGAGCTGCACCGAGCGGCGCGGGACTCAGCTCCCCCAACCTGGGCGCAGTACTGGGATCCGGAGACAGCCTGGATGAGCCTGAGGATGGGCTGGGAGAGGGAGCCGGTTGGTGAGACAGCCCGGATGAAAGCCGTGAACTTCTCAGAGGGGCTGGAGCCTGAAAAAAGCAGGGAAAGGATAGGTGTTGTGGCATGCACTGAGTTTGCTGTGCTCAGCCAGGGCAGGCGGGGTCCTACCGTGCTGCAGGTAGTAGAAGGGAAAGTCCCCAGGGTGGGTGGAGAAGTCAGGCAGGGCCAGGAGCCCCCCGGGCAGCGTGTTCCAGAGGAAGCGGGAGCGGGAGCGGTGTGGGAGCAGCCGGTCCTTGATAATCTGTCAGAGGCCGGAGAGATGCTCTCAGCACCCCGGTTGTGACCCCAGGGGCTGGGGGGGAGGTTCAGGGGGGGGCTCACCTCCAGCGTGGTGTGCACGATCTTGTCGACGGAGGAGAAGTACGCGTCCCACAGGAACTGGGTCTGCTGCTGGAAAGCCAGCACGCGCTCGGGGTGGATGCAGCGGATGGCGGAGGGGATCTGGGGCGGCAGGGGGGAGCTGGTTTCTCACCTTGGCCCCCCCCAGCCCCCCGGCAGGGTTGCCTTGCCTCTGTGACCTCCGTGCCATCCCAAGGGACACCCCATGGCCAAGGATGCTGTGCCACCGCTCCGCTGTGGCTCTGCCACCTCCTCTCCCTGGAGCAGGATCTGGCCCAAGACCCCCCCAAAGGCTTTGGGTTTGTGGCGATGCTCAACACCCCCCCGAGATGAATGATGCCCAAGGGCTGCGGCTGGAACAGGACCCCCTCTCCGGGCTGGATGAGACCCCCCTGCATCCGCCCATGGGAGGGCTGCCAGGCTCGGCTGCGAAGGTTTCACCCCCAAGCTTGACTGGGGGCTCCACCACCATTGGCATCATTACGGGGGGGTCCCTTGTGCCTGGCGTGGGGCAGGATCCGGCCGTGGTACCTGCAGCAGCAGCCTCTCATTGCCCACGACAGCAGCTTTGCCCCAGTCGATGGCCTCGGCGAAGGGCAGCTCCCAGCCGTCGCTCAGCAGCACGGGGATGCAGGCAGCCTGCAGCAGGACCCCACACAGGCTGGGACAAAGTCCCCGGACCCCAGGGTGGGGGTCCCCAATCCCCCCCCACCTGCCCCGTACCTGCAGTGCCTCCAGGAAGCGGAAGGAGCCCAAGCGCCTGCCCCGGGGCACGATGCAGAAGGTGGAGTTGTGCAGCAGCTCCTGGTAGTCGAACCTGGGATGGGAGATGGGGTGGGGGTCAGGCACAGCCCCCCCCAACCTGTGACCATCCCGGGGGGTCTCGCTGACACCCGGCAAGGCTGAGCATCCCTCCCGGGGGACACTGAGCCAGCCTGGGGAAGCATTAGGATGGATCAGGGCTGATTTTGGCTCTGCACAGCCCCAGCTCTGCGGGGCTGGTGGAGCACAGAAGCCCTGGGTGATGGAGGGACGCTTCCACGGTCAGAAAGGGAACCTGTGGCGGAGCCAGGAACCAAATTCAGTTTGAAGAGGGTGGTCAGGATAGGACCCCGGTGCCCAGGCTGGCTTTCCATGGTGTTACCCAGCTCCCTCCACCCGCCTGTAATGAAACCCCACGCAAAGCCAGCGCCCAAACCCTCGAGCCCGAAACTGCAGCGACTCCTCTGCCATGCCCAGACTTGCTGGGCAGGACCAGCCCTGCCTGCCCTGGCAGCGTTTCGGCGGGGGCAGAGGGCTGGCTGCCCACAGGGGTGCAGGCAGCGTTCCCCCACCCCAGGCAGGGCTCGTGCCGTGGGGCTATGAAAGCCCCTTCTGTGCGGCCGGTGGGGAGAGGCGCGTCCGCTGCCGGGTCCCTGCGACCGCGCCGGAAAATCCAATATTGACATTAGGTCGGGACAGACCCCGTCTGTTCCTGCCCGTGGGGAGGGAGGGCCGGGGCAGGATGGGCCGGGGGGGATGCGCGTGGTCCAGCCGGTGGGGGCTGCGAGGCCAAAGGGCTGCTTGAAATGTGCTGGTCCCCAGGGGGAATGGTGTCCCCGCGGTGGGGACATGGGGCTGGTGCCAACCTGGAGGGTTGAGGACGTGTCCCCTCCATGGGTGCTGGAGTACCATGGAGCATCCCGGTGCCCCGGGATGTGGGAAATCAGCCCCGAGGTACAAAGTTTTACAATCAAAACCCGCCTCCAGATGAACCACCCCAACATCTCCAATGGATGCCAAAAACCCCATGAGCGCACCCTGCCCCATTAACACCCCAGTTCCTGGTCGAGCGACCTGCCGGAGGGGCGAGGGCGGCTCAAATAGGGCCCAAAACCCCTGCCATGAAACAGCAGCAGCAACGGCCACATCCCTGGGGCGGGCACTCGTCCTTGGGGCAGCCCCGCTGCCACCCGCTCCTCGGGGACCCCAGCCTGGCCGTGACCGCCAGCACCTCTGCGGGGCCATTCCCACTGCTGGGCTGGGCGGGCAGCAGGATGCATCCCGGGGGTCAGAGCAGCCACGGGCAGCCTCTCCTCGCAGGCAGCCGTCGTGGGGAGGCTGGCGCCGGCCAGGCTGCGGGGCCAAAACCTCCCGATGGAAATACTTTGCTCTTGACGCGCTGCGGTTTCCGGGTAATCACGCCGTCAGGGCTTCCTTGTTTTGTTAGGAGCCGGGACGGGCGCCCGCCGCGCTCCCTCCGCCTGGCCCCTCCGTGGCTCCGGCCAGGCACGGTGCCGCCGGGGGACCCGTTGGCTCCAGAGAGCCATTCCCAACCCGCTTTGATTGCTTTAAACCTGGGGCAGCCCACAGCAGGACCGGACCGCAGCGCTGCTACAAGCCACCCTTTATCAGGACACAGAACCAGGTTGTTTTAGGCAGACCCCCGGGCACGAGGAGGGTGATGGAGCCCCCGGCAAGGCCTTCCTCTGCTCCCCGTGCTGCCCTCCACCACGCCGGCACCCACCACCCTGAGCAAACGGGGACGTCCCCAATGCACCGGGCGAATGGGGCAGTTGGGGTCTCACTTTGCCAACCGTGGTGTGTCCCCTCCCCGCTGGCCTGTCACCATCGTCACTCTGCCACTGTCCCAGCTCTGGGTCTGGGGACATCTTCTCCCAGGGCAGGAGGGCATAAATCCCCCACGCGAGGTCGGGCAGAGCTGGCCCAGCGCGATGGAGATGCCAATGGCTTTTTGCCCGGGTGTCCCATGAGGACAAGCAGGATGGCGGAGGCTCGGGGTGACTCATGAGCACGCTGCCCTGCGCCACGTGTTCCCCGTCTATCTGCTGCCTAAAGCCGTCCCGGGCGAGGTGTAAATCTCCCTGTACTTGCAAACAGCATTAGGGGATTAACTGGGCTGGGTGGGAGGGGGATTTCCTGTCCCACCGCCCCTCAGCACAGCGCAGGGCTGACCTTGGGCCCCCCATCCCACCAGCCCGCGGTGTCTCCCACCTCCTCGTCCCCAAAAAGGCTCCACCGCAGGGGCTGACCCTGCCGGGCTGGTGGCACCCACCGGACGGGGCCACACGGTGCCCAAGATGCCCCGAAGCCCCCACTAATCCTGGTGCCGGCAGCACCCCAGCTCCACTTTTACCTCCCGGCACCTCCTAAGGCGCTTTGAGGATGATGCCCAACGTGGCCTCTCCCCATCTGCTCTCCGGCCGGGTGGCTGCGGGATGTCCCCAAGCAGCGGGATGGGGACCTGCCCATCGCCGGTGGGACGGGATCTGTGCTTACCTGCCCTGGAGCGGGCAGCTGGTGATGGGTCCCAAGCAGCAGGATGGGGAGGTGAGGAGATGGCATGCATCCCCGCAGCACGGGGCCCCCCAAACTCTCAGAACTTTGTCCCTCCGATTTTTCCACCAGGGTCCATCACATGCTGCCACCACCGTCCCTGTTTGCAGCCCCGGCGAGGGGGGATGCAGGGGGACCCCCCCCACACCCCACCACATCCGGGTAAGCTCGGGGCCGCCCACGCCGGGATGCCCAAGCACTCGCCAATTTTGTGGGATTTTTAGTGGAGCCAGTGAGGGGGGGATGTTTTGGGCTCATCTCCAAAATAAACGTTTATGTTAGGGGAGGGCAGGAGGGGGGAGAAGAAAAGCATCATTCATCAGCGTTAGGAAAAAGGGAAATCGTATTAAAGGCAGCCACGGTGATTGCAGATAAGAGCCGCTCTCGCCAGATTACTCGAACTTTAATGCAGAACAGGAAAGCCCTCAAACAACCAGCGCTTYGCTCCCCACTATGGAAATGAAACCCTCATCTATTTTGGGAGAGCCCAAAACTTTCCTCTCTCCCCACGTCTAGAGGTCCAGCCACCACAGACAGGCACGGCTGCACCCCACAGAGGGGCAGGAATATTTGTGAGGTGTGTCCCCCCCCCCCAGACCCCCTTTCCCACCCCATCTCCGACTCACTTTTCGTAGTCGACGTTATCCTTGTCGCAGCGGGTGTCCTTGTGCTTCTCCCAGTCCTTGCCGTGCTTGCAGGTGGTGAGCGAGACGATGTCCTTCCCGTTGTGGATGTGGTGCAGAGCGTTCCTGGTGCTGGAGCCGATGCCGGTCAGGTACCGCTTCCCCTTGAACACCAACAAGTATTTCTTTTTTGGGTGGATCGAGTCCTGATACAACCACCCCCTCTCCCCGCCGCGCTGCGGGTGGTCCTTGGAGAAGAGAGGGATGGAGATGTCAAAGCCGGGCCTGAAGCTCTCAGTGTAGAAGCTGGCTTTGGCCAGGATGGCCTGGCCGATGTCAAAGCCCAGGTCCTCAGTGTAATTGGGCCAGGTGCCCGAGTAGAGGTTGAAGATGAGGTGGTTACGGCCGCCGTTCCAGAGCGGGAAGCTGCGGATTTTCTCATCGACGTTACGGACGTATTGACCTGAGAGATGGTCGCGGTCCAGCGTGTCGATGCTGAGGATGAAGAGGCAGGCTTCCTCGGGGTTCGGGGTGTAGTAGCGAGAGCGCTCAATGGAGGCGAGGATTTTGCCGTAACTCTCCGAGAGGGGCTGGTCCCTCTCCCGGGGGTAGGTGAAGACTTTGAAGCCGTGCTTCTCACATCTGGAGAAGTCGAAGCAGGTTTCCATCCGGCATCTGCTGTTCTTGTAGACGCTCAGCCGCGCTGCCCGCCGTGCCCGGGGCGATGGCAGCGAGGGGTCTCCATCGCTCTGAAGCTCCTTGGGGTCTGCAAAGCTTTTGAGGAGGGACYGATCCGTCCAGTGGGGCCAGTTCCTCCGGGCTTCGGCTTTCCTCCCGGAAAAGAAAGCGAAACGGCGCAGCTGGTCTCCTCCAAAGAAGAAAAGCAGGAGCCAAGAGGCAAGGAAAGTCAGGAAAATGTATTTCTTCCTGGTCTGCATAGGTTCATGTGCAGCCCTGGCTCCTCATCGGGCTCGGATGGGCGCTGGAGTCYGGTCGAAAGGCCGACGTCCCAAACCCCAGGCAGGTGGTGGGACGGCTCCCAGCCCCCAGGTATTGTCCCGTGRCCCTTGCAACCCGTGGGAGCGTGGATGAACCCCACAGTCCTCTTGCTGTCCCCTCTGACCAGGGCTGTGCCGGCTTTTTGGGGCCGTCCTTCTCTCCGGCTGCGGAGCTGAGCTCAGTTGCAGCGGCGTCCCGCTCCCTTCCCTGCGGCGCAGCGTTTACTTCGCTGGGCCCCTGTGCCGCGACAATGACATTTCCATCGCCGCTTGGCCCAGCTTCAAATCCCWGGAGAAGGGGAGAGGTCGCGCCGTCGCCGTCCTGCCGCCGCCAACCGTGTCACCGCAAGCGGCTCCCTACGTCCCTGCGGCGGGACCCCCCTCCCCAGACCCCTCCTGGGAATAAAACCTCCCGCTCCCTCCGGAGCCCCCATCTCTCACCAACCTGCTCCTTCCCCACCTCCGAGCCCGGTTCCCCCGTTACCTTTGGGGACACGCAGCCCCGGCTGGGTTTTGGGCTGCCGTGCCCCGAAGTCTCGATACACGGCTCCCCGCGGCTCCGGGCTGCATCCCCGGCCGGGGAAGGCGGCGGAGCAGCCGCCGTGCCGCCCTGCCGGGCTCTCCCCGCCCGCGGCGCAGCGCTCCCGGTGCGCGGCCGCACGGAGGAGCCGGTGCCGCTGCGGGAGGCTCCGCGCAGCCCCGGTCCCCGGGGGGTCTCCCCCTCCGCTCGCCTCCCCCGGGGTGCGCCTGGCTGGGGGGGCTGGGGGGGGTGTGTGTGTGTGTGTGTCCTTGTCACCTTGTCCGTCTGTCCCTGCGTCGGGCTGTCTGTCCCCGTGTCCCCCCCCCGGCTGCCTGTGCGAGACCCCAGCTGCCTGCACCCCTCGTCCGCCTGCCCCCGTGTCAGGCCGCC
>JAYKAV010000778.1:1270363-1292889 GCA_035582835.1 Phoebastria nigripes
GCACTGGGAGCTGGGGGTGGAGCTGGGGGGCACGGGGAGCTGGGGGGAGTACTGGAAGCTGCGATGGTAACTGGGGACGCTGGGGGGAGCACTGGGGGCTGCGGGGAGGGCTCTGGGAGACGGGCACTGGGAAGCACTGGGATCTGTAGTTCAGCTGGGGATACTGGGAGGTGTAGTCCGGGGACCCAGCGCATAGCGGGAGGTGTAGTCCCAGGCCGGGGCCATACTGGGAGTTGTGGTTCCCCAGCCACAGGGGGCTGCTGGGAGCTGTAGTTCTGCACTGGGAGGAGGGGGGTTGCAGGGCTCCGTCCCCCCACGTCCTCGGTGGCTCCCGTGGGAGCTCAGGGCTGGCAGACGGCCATGTCAGCCCCGCACTGACCCCTTGCTCGCACATCCCCCGTGCCACCCCAGCTCTGCAGTGTCTGACCGTGCTGCCTCCCCCCAGCCCTCAGCATCCCCGGGGCGCAGAGCTGGGGGACAGGGACGGGGACGGCTGCCCCGCAGCGGGGGAGCCGTGGGGCAGGTCCTGTTGAGCCCCACCTGGGCACCGACCGGCCGCCAGCCCCACCGCCCCGCTCCAGCTGCGCCCGGGAGAGAAACCGTGGGGTTTCATCCCTGAGCAGCCCCGAGGGTCTTTGTCTGTGGGAATTTGGTGGGGTGGGAATTGGGAGCCTCGTTTCTCCTCTTGCTGCCGGTGCGTTTGCTGGCACAGTGCTGGGGGGGATGCCCGGGGTCTGGGCAAAAGGAGAGGGGTGGGGGAAGGAGGAGGGACTGAGTCGGGGTCCTCCGGGCCCCGGGATGGACCCTGACCCCATGCCTCTGCCTAGGCTTGGCCGCAGCAGCATGGGGGGGACGCAGTCGCTGGCGCTGCCCCTGGGGAAGGGACCTCACCACGTGGGCTGCGCGGATGTCATGGTGGGCCACACACGGCAGGTATGGAACGGGGACAGGGACGGGGACAGGGACAGGCTTCCATGGACAGCAGAGTGGATGCAGCAGCCAGGATTTGCAAGGGCTGAGCTCGCCGAGGACATGGCCACCGCTGCTCTGTGCTGTCCCCACCATGTCCCCCCCTTCCCCTCTCTCCCGCAGGGGCTCTTCCTCCGCCTCTTCTACCCCTGCCTGCCCCGGGCAGGGGCTAAGCAGCCGCTCTGGATCCCACGCTATGAGTACTGCGGCGGGCTGGCCGACTTTGCCCACCGCAGCCGGCGCTGGTGCGCGCCCCTGCTCAGCATCACCATTGGTAAGGGGGCAGCCAGCACCCCGTCCCCCATCCTGGGTGCTCCCCCGTCCCCTGGGCATCCGCTCCCTTAGCAGGGTTCAAGGACACCAAGCCCATCCCCTGTGCTCATGGGAGCTGGGTGGCGGGGAYGGAGCCGAGCAGGGACCCGCTGCAGCAGCAGCACCCCAGTGCCATCTCCCCCCTTTTCCTGGGGGGTTTCTCTTCCCCGCAGGCTCCTGCAGAGTGCCGGTGAGCTGGAATGGGCCTTTCAAGCCCTGCAGCAGCGGGTACCCACTGATCATCTTTTCCCATGGCCTGGGAGCCTTTCGGTAGGATGGTCCCCGAGTGGGGCAGGGGGTGCTGAGCCCTTGCTCCGGGGCAGAGCCAGGATGGGGACCCGGGTGTCCTGGGCACCCCCGTGGCCCCGCTCGGACCTGCCTTGCGTTGGCAGGGCAGCCCTGACCCCACTCCCCACCGGCTTCTTGACAGGACCCTGTACTCCTCGGTCTGCTCGGAGCTGGCATCCTGGGGCTTCGCGGTGGCGGCACTGGAGCACAGGTGGGTGCCCTGGTCTCTGCCGAATTTGGCAGCCATGAGGGGCAAGCGATCCCGCCGGCACCTCCCACGCGGCTCCCCATCTGCCAGCCGGGCAGGACGGGGCTGKCAGGGCATCGTGCCCCGGGGAGCTGCCGGTGCTCCCGGCGACGCGGCTGCCTGCCCTCCTCCGCTGCAGGGACCATTCTGCCTCCGTGACATATTTCTGCACGGCGGAGGCTGGGAGAGAGGAGTGGATCCCCTACCGACGGGTGCCCCAAGGGCAGAAGGAGTTTTATTTCCGAAACAAGCAGGTACCAGGGTGGGGGGTTAAGGGTTGGCAAACCGGGAGGTGTGAAATCCCTCCTGCAAGCCGAGCTGGCCCCTCATCCTGGGGTCTTCATCTCCTGCCCTTCCCAAACCTGTACCGCCATGATGCTAGGTCTGAGCTTTCTCCTTCCAAGCTGAGAAAAATCTGTTCAACCTGTTTATCTCCGTTTCATGGAGTTTCTCTGTCCGGCTCCAGCTGACCCCGGCAGGAGCCGGGCTGGGCTTTGCCGCATCCTGGGATGCTTAACGTCACCTGCACCCCGGGGAGAAATGGGCTTTCTGCCCAGCCCAGCGCCATGGGCTGGCGAGGCTCCGGACCGGCTGCTGGGTTTGTTCACGCTCTGATTTTTGTCTCCCTGGGATTACCCCAGATAGCTGCTTGCTGGGGAGCAGGAAGGTTTCCTGCTGAGCCAGGTTCCCCCCTGCTCCTTTCTGCCTCGTTTAAAAGGACAACATTGAGCTGAGATTTGTCGTAGAACAGGTCTCTAGGAAACGTAGTGGTTGGAGGTGCTTTTGGCAGTCTTAAATCACCTCCCAGCTTCTTATTTTTGTCTATGCGCTGCCTCACGGCGCGTTGCACAAACAAGGGTGACAGTTTTCCTATAAAGATGAACCCATGAGCATAAATGTTGAGGGTGAGCGAGAAATAAATTATAGAGGGAAAGGTTGCATCTGAGCACTGCGGTTTTAGAGGGACGAGCGTGGGGGGACGTAAGGGGGAGGATCTGGCCCTAAACTTGCGGGATGGAGGAGCTGGGTTAACCGGGGAAGGGGCAACTCTCGCTCCCAGGTTCATCAGAGAGCGGAGGAATGCGTGCGAGCGCTCCGGCTGTTCGAGGACATCAGCAGCGGTAAATCTGTCCCAAACGTCCTTCACCAGGACTTTGATCTCTCCGTGATGAAGGTATCTGGGTCTGTCTGTGCTGAAGGACCAGCCAGGGGGGTCGTTTGGCTGTTGGCGGGGTGCGGGTGCCCTTTGCTGGCAGGATTAGTCCTTGTTGCATGAGACTTTTCCTCCTGGAACAAGCAGGGTCTGTGCAGAGCCACAGCCTTCCACGTCTTGGCTTCTTGGTGCCTCTCTTCTCCTTTTTCTCCCCCGGGGAAGCTGGGTCCCATTGCACCGGCAGTGAAAACAGGACACGGCATCCCTTGCAGAGGGCAGAGCAGTTGGGCTTTGCTGATCTTCTTCCCTTGGCTTTTTCTTCCCTAATTAGGGACCTTCTGCAGCGAGGTTTGGGCACAGGCTTCTCAGCCTTCTCCTTTTTGCAGGACAGTGTTGATCTGACCAAAGTCGCTGTCATGGGCCATTCCTTCGGCGGGGTGACAGCAGTGCTGGCCTTGGTGAAAGAGCCCAGCTTCAGGTAAGCCGCAGCAGGGATGAGGAGCCGCGGAAAGCTCCGGGCACACGTGGCTCATCCTGGTGGGAAGGGAAGCCGTGGTGTGGGTGGCAGCACCGGGCATCCATCCTGCTGCAGGTGTGCGGTGGCTCTCGACGCCTGGATGTTCCCCCTGGAGAATGCACTGTACCCAGAGGTGCCCAAGCCTGTGCTCTTCATCAACACCGAGAAGTTCCAGACGCCAGAAAGCATTGCCAAAATGAAGAGGCTGAGCTCCAGAAACAGCCAGACGAAGATTATAACCATCCTGTGAGTCATGCTGGGGGCACCCACCCGCCAGTACCCTCCTGGGAGCACCTACGAGCTGTGTCCCAGCAGGAGGACCTCTCCCCAGCTCCCACTGAAGCAGTTCCCTTCCCTGTCCCAGGGGATCCGTGCACCAGAGCCAGACCGACTTCACCTTTCTCACCGGGAAGTTCATCAGCCACGTCTTCGGCACGAGGGGGACCCTCAACCCCTACAAGGGTCTGGACATCACCAGCCGGGCGGCTCTGGCCTTCCTGCAAAGGCATCTCAGTACGGCGCGGGGTGGAGGGCACGTTGGCTGGGGGCTCGGGAGGGCACGAGAGCTCCCCCGCTTGCAGGGGGCTGCGGGGTGGCCACTGCCTCCCTGGGCTTGCGTTTGGTGCTTCCCATCCTGTTGCACAAAGCAAAGGGGTCCGGTGGCTGCTCCTCCTTTATGCTTGGACCCAGGCTGATAATCGCTGTAGTAACCCCGTCACCATCTCTGCCCCGTGCAGACCTGGAAGAGGAGTTCGATCAATGGGACAACCTCCTCGAAGGCATCGGAGACTCGGTTGTTCCAGAAGCACCGTTCTGCCGCTCCAACCTGTAGCCTGCTCCGAGGTCACTGGCAGGAGCTGSGTACCGGGAAAGCGGCTGCTTCTTGTCCAAAATGAACTGTGCAGGAGCCAACAAGGGCAGGAGGACCCATGGGGAGAGCAGGACCTGGGGACCATGCTCGTAGGACGTCTGGTAGCCAGGGTGCGCTCAGTGAGCCTGCCAGGAGAGCCCTCCCCGCTCAAGCGCTGCCTGCAGTGGCTGCTGCCTGCAATGAGGGCTGCGGGGCTATGGGAATAAAATCCCTGGGGACAAAGACTGAGTTGGATGTCACTTGGGCCCGATGTGACACCCATCTTGCACGCAGGGGGTAGGTGGGCATCGATCCCTCACTGGGCCTGGCTGGATCTGCTGCAGCTGTGGCACATCTGGCAGGAGCAGGCAGGGGGGGGTCGTTTGCCGTGGGTTGGGGGTAGTTCAACCACAGCCAAAAGAAGCAGCGCAAAGAGATGCAGCATCAGGGCTCCAAGCAGAAAAGTAATGAAAATCTYATCGTTGTCCTGGAAAGCTGGCCAGATTGTTGACTCCACACCTAAAATCTGGGGGGAAAAGGGAAAGAGGATGGTTTTAAACAAGGGGCTGGCTGGAAGTGTCTCTGAATACCCCAGCAGCGCAGGGATGTGAAACGGGGACTGAGATCAGCCCCGGGGATGGAAGGAAAACAGACCAGCCTGGTATTGCAGCATGAAGAGCAACGCTGCTGCAAACAGACTGCAGGCGCAGGCACATGCTGGCGGTGGGAATAAGGCACTTTGGAAGTACCTACAGCACATTCCTGGGTAACACCAGAGACGTTAGAGCAAGGAGCGCTTTTTAAGGGGGGCTCCGATCCTCAGCCATCCCGAGGAAGGGCTGAAGCTGGCAGAGCTGCACGGATTTACCCCACCAGAGACCCTCCCCAGGGTCCTCACTGGCACTGTGGAGGGAGAAGCGGCAGGCAATCCTGGACACGCCGCCTCGGCAGCTGCTGGGAACATCCGGGCTCCTGGCACACCATCTGCTTTTGCATTGTCCCTGCCGCCGCCGGCGCGGCATTCCTGCTGGGGGACGCGTGGGGGGATGGCAGCGGCAGCCCTTCACCTCCTGCCACCGCAGAGAGAAGCCGCTGCAGATGACAGCGCCCGGTGCCGTGCGGAGGCAGGATTTCTTGGGGTGCTGAGGCTGGAGGAGAGGGGGGTTTAGGTGGCATGTGCTATTCCTCACCCAGTGACAGCGGGTGACACAGGTGCCAGCAAAGCCCTTCTCCCAGGGGAAGAAAGGGGAATAGAAAAGCAGCATCTCACTCCTCTGGTGCCCGAGTTGTTTGTGTCACTGTGACGGCCACGTCCTCGCCTCGCTGSTGGCCCCCGGCCCCTCTTAGTCAAGGGCGAGTCCTAGGGCTGAGGATGCTCCGGGATGGCCTCGGGGGGAAGGCGCAGCACTGTGCAGCAGCAGAGAGGACATCTTTCAACGCCTCTTCCACTCTCCAGTGACACAAAGGACTGATGTGAACAGGACCACAAGACTCCGGTGCTTTTGAGGCTTCCAGATACATTTTTTTAAATTGTTTTACACCTAAAACACCTTCTCTGGCCCTGGGAGCAGGCTGGGGTGTGACAACCCAAAGAGCCTCAGGACCGCTCTGTTGAGATGCTGAGGGTGGGGGGGACACTCAAGGTCGATGTATGCGATGAATCGTGTGGGTGAGCCGGGCAGGCAGAGCCCGTCAGGTCCCGTTTTACCAGTGAGAGACAGTGACTGGTGCAGAAATCAAATCCCATTTTCCTCCCCGAATTAGCACAGCCAGGGATCTGCACTGGCAGTTCCAGGGGAGCAGCCTGGTCATGGCTCCAGCACGGCACAGCTGAGACAGGCTATAAATTCTGCAAGACTCTTACGTAAAGGCTTTTGGGAAGGGGGTGGCAGAAACCCACTGATCTCAGAGGATGACTCTGACATTCGTTAACCCTTCGGTTTACAGAAAGCTGCTTATTACCGTCCCCAGTGCCTGTGGGGCTGGGGGAGAGAAGAAGCAGGAGAATGTCCTTCTGCCTGGCCCTGCATCCCACCCATGGGCTGCTCCCCACTCYGGAGCCAGTTTCTGCACTTTCTGTTCCCAATTGTCTTTGTGCCTCTGGAGGAAAACCCTGCCAGAAGAAAGAGGAGCGTTCGGAAAAGCCCCTGTGTCACTCGGGCAGGGCAGACACCCTCTTTCCTCTGCTCCATCGGCCCCTCTCTGCTCTCTCTGGGATGTGGTGGTGTGGGAGCCCTCTCCAAACACTTTTCTACTTCACTGACTCACTGCATCTGCTTTAAAATCCAGCCTGGAGCCATCTCTTCAATCAGGCTCCCCTTGCAAGCTTTCCTCCCGATCCCCATTACATGCTCCAGCCTCGAGGCTGGAGGCATGAAGGATGTGGCACAAATCCCCGGCGTAGCACGCGAGGAAGGTGTTTTCCCCACGTCCCAGCTTGCTTGGATTGCTTTGCTGGGCCTGAGAGGTTGGAAGGAAAGGGGCTGGGACAGCTCTGCCGGAGCCAGCATTTCCCAGGCCAGCCATGGGCAGGGACAGAGCATCGTTCCCTGCCACCCGCCTGGGCCAGCGACCACAGGGGAGAGCCCTCCAGTCTTTGGGGTGGCCCGGGCTGCTCCAGGCTTGCCTGTGCCGCACTGGAAGGTTTTCTGGCAAAAAGCAGGAGTTAAGGGTTAGCCTGGTATGCGATCTGCCACAGCAGCCCACCGGCACCAGCTCTTGGTTGCTGTGTCCTTACAACGCAGAGGTTCGGGTTTGAATGTGAACTAGGCGGGTTTTATATCCGTAAATGCCCTGTGTTTTATCCACAGAGGGATTTTGCTTCTCAGGGACGTGGGAAGGAAACACTGAGTCCGTTACGTCGGGGGGGTCAGCACCCAGGGCACCCGCCTGCAGGTTGGCAGCCCAGCCATCCCCTGCCCTGGAGGGTTGTGCATTGGAAAGAGTTCTCTTCCAGCCAAGCATTTCAATGTGACTGATCTGCTTTAATATTCAAACTGGTGGCTTTAAAAATAAAAAAAAAAAACACTGCCCATTTATATTCCCCTCACAGCTGTGCTTGCAGCATGGCTGGGGTATGAATGGATGCATTCCTCTTACCCACGGCTTATCTCCACAGAGCAACCTCCGCTCTCCGACCRGCTTCGGCTTCAAAGCTTTCCACTCCCCAGGCTCAGGGCTGAAATTCGACAGTGTCAGCATAGACCCAACTTGGAGCTCTTAGTATCTTAGAGCTGAGAGTCGTCGTCTTGTCCTCCCCACCCCCAGCTCGTCCTGCCTGCGGCTCCCTCCCTCCTGGGAAGCCCCTTCCAGCCGGCAGATCCCTCCCCATCCCACCGCACATGCATGCAGCAAACTGGAGTTACCAGCTCCAGCCTGCCACAGCATTTGCTGCCGCTTAGAAGAAACCTCATTTACTCAATTGAAGCTTCCCTGTTGATTTAATTAATGCAAATTAAGACATGTGTTAAAACCTCCTTGTAATTACCGTAACACTTACTGTCCTGGGTTTTTTTTCCTTTTTCTTGTATTTTTAAGGAAAATACTAAGGCCTGGATTCACAACAGCTTATAAAGGTCCATGGCCCTGCAAGCTGAGCCCAGTGCGTGCAGGGAGAACCGCAGGAGCTCTAGTAGAGGAGTCCGGCTGTGGGCTGCGATACCAGCCCCGAAGACGAGCGCGGATGCAGGTGCAGTGCTGACCCCGCTCCTAACGCAAACCCGGGCAGCACCCTCTTGAGCAGAGTTCCTTAGATTCCTTTGATTGGTGAGTATATGCTTGTTTTTATGTTGATTTTCCTATTGGCAAATCAAAACTTTGCTCTGGGTGAAGTTCTGAAGAAAAATCGAGTTTCTTAATCTCCAAAGCAAATTGTTATCATCTAATGCATCGGCTTCCAGGCTGCCTTGAGCTGAAAACCCCAGATGCTCACAGTCACAAGGGATTCAGCTCAACTTTGTCATCTTCCCAAGCACCAGTTCTTCCCACGCTGGGTTACAGGGCAGGACCAGGGCTCTGCCAGGCGGGCACGTGCTTGCTGCCTTCGAGGTGCAATGCTGCAGGGCTGGGCTGTAGGCGTGATGCTTGCTGAGTTCCCTGGCCTTCAAAAAGCAATGCCGCGGGCCAAGAGGGCTCCTGTTCTCTCAGCCAGCAGCATTCAGGGTATTTTGAGGGCACAACTGTTTTTTTGACAGTTTGCACTCTGCAGCAGAAGCCCCGTTTCAGGCTGGAGTAGTCTCTTGCTGACCCTAGAGATGATTCCTGAATAAACAGGGGAAAAAAGGACTGAGAAGGGAAACTGAGGTGCTGGAGGAGAGATGGGGCTGCGTGAGGTCTCTCTAGTTCCAGGCTACTCCAAAAAAGCCCCTGAAACAGCTTGGAGGGATCGGTTTTGGTCAATATCCAGATTTCCCCCATTTTAGGAAGGACAGGCTGAGCTCAGCCCTGTGGATGCTGGCTCCTGCTTCGCATCCGAGCATGGTGTTGGGGGAGAGCGGGAGGGAGCTGCGTGAGGCGGGGACCCCGACTGTCCCGTCCTCAGTTTAACCCTTTGGCTTACGTCTTCACCCCGGAGCGGGGTGCGGGGAGGTGCTGAGACTGTCAGCACCCCTCGCCGGGTGACACGGTGGCACCAGACCCCCCCAATCCACCAGCTTCAGGATGCCTTCATCTCCTCGCGTTGATAGCGGCTCTCTAACGATGTTCAGCATGCAAGGCTTGGGTTGGAGTTTTTTTGTGTGGGTTTTTTTGGGGTTTTTTTTGATTAAAATGAAGCACTTATGTTGGCAATCGCAACATAAGCGTGTCTCTCTGGGTATTGATTTTAGCATACGGCAGCAGTTTGCGGGTTTATTGTATAAAAGAGAGAGATGTGTTTTTCCTCCAGAAAGGCTGGCTTTGTTTGCCTGTTCTTACAGCTGCAGTGGACGTGTGGTCTTTTTTCTTTTAATATATATATTGATCTATTATGAACTCAAATTAGGGGGGGAAAAAGGGATCAAACAGCACTGAGCAAATGTTAAGTGCAGGTATTGTTTCCATGCTGGTATTGCTGAGCGATTACAGGCAGCGGGTGAAGAGCCAGCGGGATGGAGCAGGAATTAACCCATTTTGATGCAGAATTGTCGGTGGCGATGGGAGGGGAACTGTTTATTCTTCTGAGAGGATCTAAAGTGCAAAAGCATAGATATGGACCTCCTTGTCTGACTGAAGTCAAAAAGTGCCATAAAAAAACCCCACAAACTTGTTTCCTTGGCTCACAAATCCTGTGGGAAGAGGCATGTTTTATTCTGCCCGTGGTGTCTGACAGATCTCGTCCATAAACAGCACCTACAGATATCACCACGGGATAATTAGCTGTGGCTGTTGCACTGGACAGGTCAGGATCTCCTGCGTTACCTGAACGTGGGATGCAAGGAGGGGGGGACGCTTCAAAATCCTGCCTTTTGATCTGAATTCGACCTTGCGCTGTCCATTTGAAGCAAGCCAGGCACTTGAGAATTGCAAACCCACCTGCTCCCCAGGCGGCAGATCTCTCTGAAAAATAAGTAAAACCTGTTACCGTTTGGCTGTGCAGTGATTTTGTCAGTGAAACAGCTTTGATAGCAAGCAGCCCGAGAGGTCTGCATTGAGCATTATTTTCAAATTTGCTCTTAGTGGGAACAGGCTCAGTCTGGGGGCTGTTACAAGCTCATTCATATTGTTTATTTGACATCGGGGAAGTCGTATTCCTTTAAGAGGATTTCCATCCCTGAACTCCTCCCATCGTGACACTTCCAAGCTACATTTTGTCTTGAAAGGGTGGGAGTGTTTTTAACTATATCACACCAGGAAAGTATTAATAGCACAATAGGCTTGCTGAGCTGCTGGTAGAGCTGAATCCATATTTTAAATTCAAGGAACTAATTAGGAACTGGGGAATAATTAGTGCTATACCCAGCTTTTCTTTCCCCCCACTTCCTTTTCAAAGAGCCAAAGCAAATGTCTTTACTGGAATCTTCTATGGCTGTTGAATATTTGATGGCTTCCCTACGCATTGCTATTCCATGTGGTTGTCAAAATCACGCTGTCTCCTTTGCTCTATCCCAGCTGAAATGGCTGACTCTGTCACATTTGAAATCTAATTAGTGCATCTCTTTTGGCTCACACGCAACACCCCCCCCCCCCATAAACCCTTTCTTCGTGCTTCTCTCCCAGCCACTCGCTATCGCTGGGTGAAGCAGCTCTGTGCAGCGCAGTTATTTTTGAACCCTCAGCAGCGAGTTGTTTACGGGCTTCCTTGAATAGCAAAGCTTTTGGTGCTCCATATGGGAAATGCAAATTTGTGGACTCCAGTTGGGAGCAGAAAGGGAAAAGCAGCGAGGATGCAGAGAAATGGGTCGAGGCTCCCGGCTCAGTTGGGAGCTATGGGAGCAAGGAGCAGGGCAAAGCAATGCGAGGAAATCTCCAGGCCAGCTTTCGTTGCRTGTTTCTGGACGTAGTGGAGGTGGGAGCCAGCATCCACATAGATCTGTCCTTATATTTGGCAGGTAGCTCCCAGGAGAGCACAACTGCACATTAGTGTCTTGGAGGATCTGCTGGTGCCGTGAAGAAAACAACCAGCTCTGAAATTGTACCCGCTGTTGGGAGTGTCTGTGATAGCTCTCCTCGGTGTGAAGTCTCTGGTCTCTAATAATAGTTGGGCTTGTGCTGAAGCCTTTTCCTCACTCTTGCCTCTCCCCAGCCATCTGTTTTCAAGAAACTTGTGGAATTCGTATCACTGAGCTCTYGTCCGTATTTATCGGAGGGGCAGAGACTGGCTCACAAAGCTAAAAGCTGGGAGAGAAGACTAGTCAGAGCTACAGTAGTTTGATCATGTAAAACCTCATTTTCTTAGGAAACAAAGGATGAAAAACATGCCAAGAGATCTACCAGCAGGGTGGGAAGGGAATTCTGCTGTTGCTTTGCCCAGGGTGAATCGAAGGCAGAGATCACTATTTAGGAGAAAGACCAGATCTCGTTCAGCATCCTGGTTGCAGCCAGGATGAAGGTGCCCATGTGTGGGTACCGCAGCCGCTGCCATTACTTTAGGGTCTGTCGCCATTTCAGTGTGTTGGAGAATTTTTTGCAAGGAGAGCAGAGTGCTTGTGGGGTCTTTGTCTTTAGTCATGCAGTACAGTGCTATGATTGCATTTGAAGAGGTGAGTATGACATTTCAGGGTTATATTGCCCCAATATCAAAGCAATTAATTTATATTTTCATCTCTCTTGCTGCAGGCGCAATCACCATCTGTGGTGAGTGCTTTTACTTGTCTCATTTTATGGAGGAATTAAGTGAGTTTGAGTGAATTTCTCAAAAAACAAACTAGCAATGGAAGCCAGGCGCTCTGTCTGATTAGAAAAAATTAAATCGTTTCCAACAGCACATCGGCAAGTGCAAATTTGTTCCGAAGGGAACATTTTCTTAATGGTGTTTTTCAGCATAAATATAGTATCAGCCTAAACACCTCCAGTAAACAAATATCAATTACCTTAAACATTTCTTGCCTGTGGAAGAGCTTTCATTGTGAGGTAGACACTCCCTAAAAGTCTTGCTTTATTCTTCATTTCCGTGGACTCCTCGACTGCATTTGGATAAAAATGTATTTTTATCTGAAGATCAGGGAGACCTTTGCAGCCACTAATTTTCCTTGCGAGACCTTCGTCAGGCAGCAGCACATCAGTACAGCCAGCGTGAAGATGGGTAAGCTGCGGTGTAGAGAAAAATTTGCTGAAGGTTAATACAAAGACTGAGAAACACGGATAGAAAGAAGAAGGGCTTCTCTTTTAGCCCTTCTCTCTACCTCTGAGTGCAGTTTCTTTTAAATTACTGTCTCCTCTAGCAGGTGATTTATTCAATCAGTCAAACTGATTGACGCAGGTCAAATAGTATATTGGATTTCTAGTTTTAAAATGAACTTTGCTAATGCAGTGACTGTTACCAGTCTCGGCAAATACTTGCTCATATTACTTACCAAGGTGCTTTCAAACATTCTCTGATTAACAAATAAGCTGTCAGTCCATCCACCATAGATGCTTAAGGGTGGCAATTTAATACTCAGAAAGCACATTTTCTTGTTGGAGATTAAATATTTTTGCAAGTTAAAAGAGCTGCCGTGGGCTGAGTTGTCACCTAATTATGTCAGTCTCTTTGTGGAATATTTTGATAAGCAAATCAGAGGAGACACTTTAATCTTTATGCTAAATCTGATCACGTCACGTCCTAAATTCACACGTACAAGGAGTCCTCCCGATGAGACCTTGACTTATCTGTTTCACTGAGAGCAGAGCGTGTTGAACCAAAGCTGAGGGGGCTCGTGTTTTGTCTGTGCTGAGAACGAGCCCACTTGAGCTTGCTCTTTTTTTGGAAAAAAAATGGAATTATAGCAAAAAGCTCTTGTTGGTGATGCGGAATCCAGGAGACAAAAACTGCTGCAGCCCCATGCTGTTAGGCTCGACGAAAGAAGAGACTGTTTAGAATCACAGTAAATGTGTTGATAAACACMAATCAAATGCACATTAAAGAAAAGCTTTTCATATACTCCATTCTCCTTGAGATCAGACAAAAATAAATGCCACATAAACAAACGAGTTTTATGAAATGTTCCAAAAATAAAACAACGCTTGCAACAAGGCCAAAAATGAGATCGTCTCCATGCCTTTCCAGCTGCTAAGAGCTGTTATTTTTCTTTGTATCACAGTAATACTCAAAGATTTTGGTTTAAATTGAAACCAGTTGTGGCAGGTGTTGTAAAGAGGTTGCTAAAGAGTCTCAACCTAACTGACATGGCATGGAAAATGTCAGACCTGAGAATAAATCCAGAATCTGATTCCCAGCTCAGTGCCTCTCGTCAATAAACCGTGCTGCCTCTTACATAGGAGGGTTCTTACCTGAAAGAAATGGTTTTGGCTTTAAAGCCGATCTGCAAAAGAAGGTAAGTTACATGCTGGTTTTTTTTTTTTCCTCTCTCTTTCTTTTTTCTTGTCCCTGTGAGAAGCCCAGGCAATAAGATGGAAAGCGCTGAGAACAGACCCTGCATGACTCGTAGTTTTATCTCAGCCTGCATCCCTTCTTCAAAAGCAGTAAATGATATTTCATCATCATCTCTCCGGGGGGTGAGGACCGACTAAAGGCAGTCACACAGGTACCAAACAAAAAGCCCCGAGCCCAGGAAGCCTTGTTTCCTCTGGGAAATCCTGAGATCATCCCAGGATAAGCTCATTGATTTTACTAAAAMGCATTAATATTAAAGTATCCAACACACTGTTGATCTACACGGATGATAATTAATAAATGATAAAGTAAAACACAGGCTGGTGGCATGGTCTCTTGGCTGCTTTGTCTTCCAGCAATGTTTAATGCAATTTAATCCAAGCACTCAAGATGTTTCATTTGAAAACACGTGTGTCGTGTGTGATATCTATGCGTATACYGCTGGTATTGAGCCAGGAACCCCGTGAACATACCAGGCATGATCCTGAAGGGCCAAGCAGCCAAACCATTTTGAATCTGAAATCCCTTCAATCCCACAAAAAGGTTCTACCATGCTGCTGGAAAATGGCTCTTCCCATGCCCAGCGAGCCACTCCGGCAGAAACCTCTCCCAATTCTAGCAGCTCGGCAGCTGGATGTGGTTTCCATGGAAATAGACGTCAGATCAGCAAAAAACAGGGCAAGTGTTTAAAATAATCTCTGTTTTGAAAGCTTTATGCATTTCTGTCACAATATTAACCTTCCTCAAGGTAGGATTTTTTTTTTTCGGTGCAAAATCCTTGTTTTTAAGAGTGTGCACAGCAAGGGTGGGTCTCCTCAGAAAAGTCCTTTCTTCGGTATTTAGGGTACGGAGACTGCTGTGCTGGGCTCGCATCGTAGCAGAAGATTCGTGCTGTTCTCCGGCCATCTGCCTTTTGTGCGTATTGACTCTTGGTGTAACTCAGGTGACTGTAGTGCGGAAACTACCATGGGAATTGTACAGAAGTAATTTGTACGGAACATGCGAGAATGCAGCCAGTTCATTTAAAGCACATTTGCCAGCAAACCACTTGTCTATGCTTGGCAATAGCGTTATCTTGGGAAGGGAACTGCTCACAGTGCAGCCCGTAGGACAAGGACGATCGTCTTTACACGGCCATTATATACACACTATGGAATCTGCATGAACGATGGCTTTTCCGGACGTGCTTTGACTTGCTGGTGTCACCCCAAAGGAGAGGGTGGCCATGTGGCTGTCCCCCAAAACACACTGCCAGGGGCTGTGGGGCCAACGCATTGTCAGACCCACAGATCCTCTTTGGGGTTGGCCTGTGGTGGCTGTGACCCTGAGGTGATCAAAAGAACATGGTGGTCATCTTGATGATGACCAAGAGCCCTGAGGTTGTCGTGGCCCTGAGATGACTGACTGGCCCTGAGGTGACCATGGTCTCAGGTAGGTGACCATGGCCCCAAGGTGACCATGGCCCCGAGGTAAGTTGCCATGGCCTTGAGGTGACCATAGTCCTCAGGTGACCGAAAGCCCTGAGGTAGGTGGCAGTGGCCCTGAGGTGACCAAGGGCCCTGAGGAGGTGACCATGGCTCTGAGGTGACCATGGTCCTGAGGTGACCGTGGCCCCGAGGTAAGTGACCATGGCCACGAGGTGACTGTGGCCCTGAGGTGACTGTGGCCCCGAGGCAAGTGGCCAGCCCCGAGGCGCCCATCCGAGCCACGGCTCCGCTCCCACCAAACGCCCCTGGGGCGACGGGCGACCCTGACCAAACGAGGCCGCACCGGGGCCCCGCTCCTCCCCATCACCGGGGTGGGAGACAAAGGGAGTCCCGCTGCCCTCCGGGCGCGGGCGGAGAGCGCGGCGGGGGGGGCGCACGGCCCCGGGGCGGCCCGCGGAGGCAAGGGGCGTCGCGGCGAGGTCCCGCACCCTCCGCCCGGGCCCCGCCGGGCCGCGGGGGTCGCCGCCCCTCACCGCCACCGCCCGCCCGTGGCGGACTACGTCTCCCGGCATGCAGCGGGCGGCGGGGAAGGGGGGGCGCGCGCCCCCCGCCTCGCCCTCCCCGCCGGCCCCCCGGCGGGCGGCACGTGCCGCCGCGCTCGGCCAATGGGGGCGGGGCGGGGCGGGTCACGTGCCATTGTTTGGCGCTTATTGTGCGCGGCGGGGCGGGCGGGAGCGGAGTGTGGCTGGAGCGGCGGAGCGGGCAGGTGGGTGCTCGGCGGCGGGGCTGCGGGCCAGCCGGGTCTGGGGTGGGCGTCCGCGGCCCTTCGGGTGTTGAGAAGGCGGGAGCGATGGTCCATGGAGATCCGGCGCTCCGTGGGATGGGCGGCGGTGCCGCAGCGGAGGGGGTCTGAGGACGGGTGTCAAGGCGAGGGGTGCGGCCGGGGGCTCCGCAGGCGCTTGGGGAGGGGGCCCTGCGCCTGCCCCTTTTGTCCCTTCTCCTCCCGAGGGGGTCGCGTTCCCGCCCGCCGCCCGCTTCTCGGGCGTCGCGGTGACAAAGGGAAGGGGCTGCGGGAGACAATGGGCGGGGGGGCGTCTCCAGCCCCCCCACACACACACACTCCCCCCAATCCCGGTGGGGAAGGGGGTGTCTATTGTCCCGGGAGCCGCTCTGTGAGGGGCGATGCTCTGTGAGGGGCGACGCCCTGCTCGCGGCAGCGGAGCCCCCTCCCCTCCCTGACAGGACCCCGCCATTGTTAGTGGGGAAGGGGCGGCGCCCGGGCGGCCGCCGCGCCCCGACGCCATCGAGCTCGGGGACCCGCGGTTGAACCCCGCTTGGTGGTGGGGCGAGGGTCCGTTGTCCCCCCCCATTGTTGTCCCCCCCCCCGCCTTCACCCCGGGGTAGAGGCGGGGGGCCCGCACCTGCGGCGGGGGGCGGCAGGTGCCCGGATGTTACCGTTAGCCCCGCCCTCCCTCGAGCCCCCCGCGCGCGCGCGGGCGGGCGGGTGCGCGCGCTCGCTCGCTCTCCCCGGCGGTTTGAATTCGGTGCGGTTAGGAAGGCGCGTGCGGGGAGGGGGCGGGGCCTCCGCCCGGCCGCGCGACGGCCTCGGCGCCTATTGGTTAGTGGCGGGAGGGGGCGGTACCGCTGGGGGCCGGGTGGGTGCGCGGTCCTAGCGCCGCCTGCCCGGGCGGCGCTGGGACCGCGCACCCACCCGGCCCCCGCTTCATCGTCAGCTTAAAACCTGGAAAAAATCCTGCTTTTGGGGTTTTTAGAGCGCTTTGTGGCTTTTTTTTTTTTTTAAATGACGTCCCTTTATTACAAGGGATGCTGGTCAGCGTGCGTGCTCCCTGTCTGTCGTGATGTGCCGCATCTGGCTTCAGCCGCACAAATAAAATGGAGTTTTAAATAAGCTCGATGCGCACATTTAAGATCCTTTGGTAGCAGCAGGAGTCCTGGCTGTACTGTCCTGTTGTGCGCCGTATTTTAATTCAGAGAGCTATATCTTCTATGTGCAATATCGGTGAAATATCCATAGCACTGTATGCTGCTGAGTTAATGGTAAAATGGGAGTCTTTGTTTGCATATCTTAATTACGGTGGAGTAAAACGGGGACTGAAAATGCCCGGCTACAGGGATCCTGCAACACCAATAATCGAGAACATCTCTGCCATTCCTAGCAATGTACATCAGCCTCAGCCCCACAGAGTGACTGGAATTACTGACTGCAGTAACCTACCCGACTGTCTTTTGTTCAGCAGGTCTAGCTATGCTTAGCAATTTTTATTAGGAGTTAGAAGAAATGAAATTTGTGTACTTACTGTTCAAAGGCATGTCTCTTTGTTATCTAGGAATCCAACCGACTGAAGTTCTCCCAGGGTTGGCTTCTGGAGTCATATTTTCTTGGTCATGGCTACTTCTGGTATGTAGTATTATGTATGAAATACTCTTGTGGTTTTTTCCCCTCTTAATTTCTCAGAAATATTTAAAAATCTAATATAGTAAAATAAACTGTTGTCACCATGCTTTCCTCCTGTATCTAGGCTGCTTTGGAGAAGCTGTTAAAACTGGGTGCTTGTGAAAACATACCAAAAGCCCTCTCAGACGAGGCTGTTAGCAGATGGGCTTCAGCTCATCTGCATGCCATCTGCTCTGTTAACAGAGCTGACTATCATCTAGACATCTTGGTGATCAAAACTGGTGTGCTGGTACAACTGACACCGTGCAGGGCTGACGTGCCTGTTCAGAGGTGTTTGAAGAGAGAATGCTGGCTTACATGTTTCTTTGAAAACTGGTTTCAGTTCTTGGCTGTGTCAGGTTTTAGGCGAACGCCTTGAACTCTTCCTCAGACTTGTCATTGGAGAAAGAATGATTTTTTCATTTGAAGTACTGATAAACTTGTTTTCACGACCCTGGATATTAAAGGCTAAAATAAAATGTCAGGCGCTTGGGTAATGTAGTAGTGAGGAAGAATTGCAAACAAAATTGCCTGCTACATTTTTGAATCATGTTGCTGCTGCCTAAAACAAAACTATCAGCTCAGATCCTAACTGTCTCCTTAAGTGAGCTTTGTGGCACTGAATTTTTGAAGGCTATTGTTCGAGTTACCTAAGCCAGTTCCTGGCTTAAAATACTGTTTGGGGTTTTTTCCCCCCATGTTTCTAGATATTCAAGTGAAGGAACTGGAAAAACGTGCCTCTGGGCAGGCATTTGAGCTGATACTGAGTCCCCGCTCAAAAGAAGCAGTCCCAGAATTCCCTCTTTCTCCCCCAAAGAAGAAGGATGTGTCATTGGAAGAGATTCAGAAGAAGTTGGAAGCAGCAGAAGAGAGACGCAAGGTAAATTTGAAGCAGCTTAAGTGAGCTCTGCTCAAGTAGTCTGTGCAAGTTGTGTTGGTTTTTTAAATGTACTTGTTGCTTGGGACAAATGATGAACAGCTTCTATTACGGTAAATGRAATATTAATTGAGCTTTGTTGGAATCTCTGGGGTTCTTATGAACCTTTGTTACGGTTTGCAAGGCCATAGCTTTGTTCCCAAAGTGATCTTGAATGGTCACTTGAAAAACTGGGAGAAAATGTTTAGTTGAGAGGGGATGCTCTTTCAGGATGAAGCTGTCTTTCTTGGCTTTAACGTCATAACCAGATTCATTTTCTCCTAGGAAACGTAGTGGTGAATCTGTAATGAGAAGGTTTGCCAATACAATGTCTTACTTAATGTAAGATCTTGCTGTTGGGATGTGGCTTAGAGCCCTTGGCTGTCCAGAGGCTTACTAATTGAAGTGCAGCCTCCTGTGTGACCAGAATTGCAGTGATTCACCATTCTGAGAAGCAGGAATCTTCTAGAAAGATCTGTTGATGTTAACATAAAGATCCGTGTTCTTTTTTCCAGAAAAATCCCATTTAATAAGACTTGTAAGTAATGACAGAAACTTAACTTTCCTGGTAGTTTGTAATGGTGAAGTATGGGTTATGTGGGTCGAGGAAGCACCAGGGAGCTTTGTCCTGCATCACGAAGTTATGCTGTACTCGATAAAATAGCAGAAAACCTTTTCTCTCGGGAGTCGTGAGCAACTTGACTATAGTTGTCTGTGTAGTTCATCTATTTTATGTTCAAAGCGTGCGTCCTCTGTTTTGTTAGTCTCATGAAGCAGAAGTCTTRAAGCAGCTAGCTGAGAAGCGGGAGCATGAAAAAGAGGTGCTTCAGAAAGCAATTGAAGAAAACAACAATTTCAGCAAAATGGCAGAGGAGAAGCTGACCCACAAAATGGAAGCTAACAAAGAAAACCGCGAAGCACAAATGGCTGCTAAACTGGAACGCTTGAGGGAGAAGGTGGGTGTAGAGTCCCAGTTCCCCTTTGCCATGCTCCTTACTGTGAAAACTGGCTAAATAAAGCCAAGTAAATGGCCAAGTGAGGGCCATTGTGCTATGAATAGACAGACATCCTTGGGAGTTCTGTGGTGGTCTAATCTTGAAAGATCATTAAATCTGCAAAAGACTTTGCAGAAATCCTCCTCTTGGGACAGAGGGGATGGATGGAGCTAGAGCAGCATCTCACTTTCTCTTGCAAAGCTTCACCCTGTAGCCCCCGTTAGTAACCCAGACGCACAGGTTCCTGCTGTGAGCTGGGGGGGGGGTGGGAAGCAAGCCAGGGCTTGCTCTGCCAGCCCAGAGCCCTGCCTCTCTGCGCCTGGGCAGCTAACTGCTTCCCTGCTGTTGTCTTTCAGGACAAGCATATTGAAGAGGTTCGAAAGAACAAAGAAGGCAAAGACCCCGGTGAGGCTGAAACTGACTGACTTCATTCTGGAAGCTGACACTCTCCCCCTCCTCTAAATATCCAAAGACTGTACTGGCCAGTGGTTTTATCTTTGGTTTTGGTTTTTTTTTTTTTAAAGTTTCTAGAAACTGATGTAGAACTGTAAAATTAGATCCAAACTGTACACTTTCTTTGGGGGCTAGAGGGGAGACCTTACATGTTTCACTTTTTCTAAAGTGTTGTCTTTCCAGTGTAGCTATCTTCTTGTTGCATCCTTTTCTACTCCAGTGCGCTTGCTACTGGGTTGATGGCTAGTACTGTATCAGCTCTGTAAGACGTTTGTGAAAGGAATATGTAGAATACTGTTCCATGCTGAATATGTTACACTTCAAAAATCTGACTCTGTCCCAGTCTGCTAAAATACTGCTGTAACTGAGTGACTAAATAAAGCTGCACAGTGCTGTTATCATGAGAATTACTTCTAAAAAATGACATAAGAAACAAAATCAGTTGGCTAAAGGTTGGCTTTGAGGTCTAAAGCAGGCATCCTTATCCAGTGCTGGGTGGAAAGGTCTGTAGCAGCACTTTTCCTTATATCCATGGGCATGCTGTGTGACTGCCTCTTCCCTAGAGCACTCTCATTGTCTTAATTTTACAATCAGAGCTTTGTTTTGACACCTCAGCAGTTGTCAGCTGTTGTGTGTTTTTGTTAAAAAGAGTTCAGAACCACCTCCCTTTGGATGCTGACATGTCAACAAACAAGTCCTTGTTACCACATGACTGATCTGAGCCTTCTTTTTTTTTTTTTTTGTAAGGGTTTCTAGAAGATGGCTTGTGCTATTGAATGGTGACTTGTGTACTGCTTCCTGCAGTGTCAGAGTGTAGAAGTCAGAAACCTGTTCTGTGCTGGGATTGAAAGTGCTGTTGTGGATATGAATTATTTTTGATTTGGTGTCTGCCGCGGATGCGTTGGGATAGTACTGTGCCGCAGGGCGAGTCTGAAGATTAACTCCTGCCCACAAGGAGATGTGTATCATCTTTGTTTTTCTGGGATGTGAGAAATAGATAGGACTACTTGTGCTCTGAGGAAAGATGCTTTTTAGGTGTACTGGGTACAGAGTTGCTGTATTGTATAGGTGCCTTAAAAAACCCCAAAAATCTTCCTCTAAGACCAATCCAGAGTGTCCTGCACGTTAACAAGTACTCAGCCACCTAACTTCTTCAGTATAAACAGCATCATCTTCTGGGGTACTCGGCTTTAGTGAGTGGGTTCCCTTGGAGCGGGGAAGCCTTGGGTTTCACAGCTTCTGTTAATGTCAAACACTCAGTGGCACTGGTCTCGGTGAGGCACGTGGGGTCTAGTCTCTTCCCCCTTTTGTGTCCTTGATCTTGAGGCTTGGCTACCAGGTTTGTTTTCAGGTTAACTCCACACCTGGAGCATCTGGCACTGGCCAGGTGACAGACTTCCATATTCTGAGGATGGAAAAGCTGGTAGGGATTTTTTTTTTTTTTTTTTAAGGGGCTAATTGAGTCCTGGACCACTTGACCTGTCTTCTGGGGCTTGCTAAAGAAGGAACCTCAGTTTAGAAAGCTTTCATGTATCGCACTTACCACTCTTGATTGCATCAGAGTTGTACTTAACCAAAAGCTGATATTATACTGTCTGAATGAAAGAACAACAGTCTTGATGCGCTGGMGGGCTGGGATCGGATCCTTTGCCTGAAGGATTTTCAGAAGTGTTATGATACTTCATAACTTAAGGTAAGAGAGACTGTACTTCTACCTGTTGGGGAGCAACCACCCATCTGCAGTGGAAGAGTAGCGCAGGTTTGGGGTTTTTAATGGCACATATCAACACGGTGTAAGCTGAAAGCACGGGGATGTGGGTCAGGATCTACCCGGGGAGGTGAGGAGGATGGGGGAGTGCAGAGCTGAACTTTGAGATGCAGGCTTGAACCCCTACATAATGTGCTTATGAAGGAAGTTGAGTATCTCTGGTACCGCATAATGGAGGTTTAAGTGATCACTGGATCAGTTCCCCTGTACAAGATCAGGCATAATTAGCAATCRGAAAAAATCGGCTCTTCATTTTAATGTATTTCTTTACCTGCTGAGAAAAGACCAAGTGTCCCAAACAGTGTGTGGGGGTTTTTCCCCCCTCTCTTCAAGGGGTGGGGGAGGAGGATGACAGCACTGCCAAACCCCAAATGGTGTTAAGAGCACAAAGAGACATTAAAAGTGAGTTTTTTGACTTGCCAGAGCTGTCAGATCTCAGCTTGGGGCCTTCTGTTTCCTTGTCTTAGCTCTGCGGTACGTGGCTGCCTGCGTTACACTCAACTGGAGCTTAATGCCCAGGGCCTGAGCTTGGTCGAGTTCCTCTGAGAGCTGCTGGGGGGAATGAGATTGGGGGATGCAAATAGTGAGAGGATGGTTAATGATCTGGGAACATGGAGTAAGAGGCGGGGAACTATCATGGAGGAGATGGTGCTCAGCCAGGAAAACAGAAATAAGTCTCTCCGGTAGGGAAAGCTGGGCTTATAAACAGGTTGCTTTTGAAAAAAAAAAAAAAAAAAGACACAATGAAGACAAAAGCTCTGCAGCTCTCTCCCAGGCTAGGCAGCCCACCATGCGGTAGCCAGTTACAAAAGCAGCTGCGAGCCGTGCCATGGGTGTGGTAGGGGAAACGGGAACCGTTCAGAGCGCCCGCAGCCCGGCGGGGCCGTGCTCGTTCCCTTACCTTCCCGTCTGCGAGGGGTCAATGACGAGGGAGAGGCGCCGGGAGCGGGGCAGCACCGCTGGCTCCTGCCTGCCGCTGGATGGGGGGCGGCGCATCCCCGCAGCCGGGGGCCCTGGCCGCGGGGTAAGCGGGCACGGAGGGCTCCGGCGGCGGGGGGAGAACGGCGGCGGGCGAGGCGGGGGGCGGTGAGAAGCCGCGGCAGGCGTCGGAGCGGGGCCGAGCCCCGGGCAGGGCGGGTCCGGCGGAGGGGGCGGCCGCTGCGGAG
>JAYKAV010000778.1:1293134-1314843 GCA_035582835.1 Phoebastria nigripes
AAAAAAAAAAAAAAAAAAAAATTCCTAGGAGAGGGGATCGATCCCTGGCTGCCGCAGAAGGGGTTTTGGCAGGGCTGGTGCTGGGAGGAGGGAGAGGCTGCCTGGGCGCGGGGCCTGGAGCCCAGCTCGGCTCGCGCGTGCCGGGGGCTCGGTGAGCCTGTACTGAGAAGAAAACGATCGTAACTTAAAAGAAACATATTTGTGCTTTAGAAGGCTAAATACAGACGTATGCATGGGAGCAAACAGGCATGTAAACAGCTGGGGGCTGAGTCTGTGTCATTCAAAAAAAAAATTCATCAGGGTGGGTGGATGCTGCTTGAGAAAGGAAATACTCTGTAGGAAGTAACAGGCGTTTGAGGCAACATTATTGACGTCTCGTAGGTATGTGGAGGTTATTATTCGGCGTACAAGCCAGATTAATGATTTCCAGCACTGCGCAGGATGTGCTCCGTTCGTAACTGAGCATTGCTCAAGGCTTCGTAGCTAGGAAGAGCTTTGCAAATTAAGTCCTGCTCCAACAAGTTTTGGARGACCTGAAATAAACACGGCTCCCTTTCCTGCCTCTTGCCTGGCTGCTCCGAACGCAGCTTGTCCCGCTGCTTTTGCCGCAGCGTCTCCCTGGGCAGAACCAGAGGTGCCTTTCCCGTAGGAATTTGTCTTCTGGCAGCCGTGACGGGGTCAGACACGGTCTGGAGCTGAGCCCCCTCCCCACGTACCCAGGCGTCCTCGTGGGCAGCAGCAGCTCTGGCACAGAGGCAAGTTCTCCGGGYATCAGAAGGGCAGCGTTTTCATCCAAACTGCCCATAGAATTTTGGTCAAAATAGGTTAACCTGGGAAGTTCTGCTTTTGCTTGTGTCTCCCCGGCAGGACTCAAGGCTGTTTCAGTTCAGCTAACTTGCAGTTAGCTGCAAGTCCGGAAGAGGTTTATGAAGTTAATTTTTCACTGGCAGCCTGTGTGTGTTGCAGTGTTACAGGAAGGTTTAGGAGGCCAGGCGAGGGTCAGGATTGCCCTCTGCGAGGTGCTGCCCTGAGCCAGGGCAGTTGTTTTTGACGTGGGCCCTCTTTAACCAGGCGAGGTGGGAAAAAAACGTTCAAGAGGGAAGCCGAGCAGCAAACAGCCTGTTTTCAGCTGCATCTGTGCTCCTCAGCTTCAGGCAGGCATGAGTTACAGACCTATCTACTCCATTTTGATGAGGAAATTACAGAGATTTTTTTAAAAATAAACAGTTCCATCCCCTCCTCCTCCTCCCGTTCCCAAACTTTGAAGAGCTTTTCCTGTCTGAGCTGTCCCTGAAATGACTGCACTTGCCAGGAGTTGAGGCGTCAATCAGCACTGGAGCTGGATGGGAGTTGGGCTGTTTTCTTCAGAACTTGTCTGAGCAAGAGCAGGTAAAGAGGGGGGGGAATTGAACATGTCGAGCGTGTTCTTTCCGATATGTTTTTAAGGCTGCCGTGAAAAGGCAGAACAAGCCAGCAAGGCTGCCTTTATCTTGGTAAGGACAGCAGCTTCAAAAATGTAAATATGGAAAGGCTTGCTCGCAAAGATTACGCTGCTGGACCACAGTGATGCAACAGGATGAACTCACTCGAGCTGCGTTGTTTTTGTGCAAAGCCGCATGGAAAATCAGGAGCTGAAAAAAGACGGTAAAAACTCTAAACGCAGAAGTTACATCTTCTGTTACTGGCGTTGCAGTTATTTATGTTCTCAAATGCACCCCTTGTGAGGCAGAGCAGGTCGTCTCGCTGCTTGTGGGAACGCGGCTCGTCGTTACTTGTAAAGACAGATACCGCAAACAGTTTACAAGGGGGAAAATCTGGGCTGCTCCTGGAGCAGGAATTTTGTTTAGGATGTTTAGTTTGTTTAGCAGTTTCTAAACTGCTGGGAAGGGGTGAGCCTAGGAACTGATACATCCTGCTGTGTTAATGATTGTGTCAATTAACCCCATACTCGTGTCCTCTACCTCTGTACTCCTTCAGACAGGTTGCCTGTACAGCATGGGGTACTCTGGCAGGGGTTGTTAAATCTCCCTTCAGCCTCCTTCATGTTGCTGTTTTTGGCGATTCGTTTATTTCAGCTATAATGAGGCCACTCTCCAGTCACGCATGATTTTACATATCTTTGGAAAAAAGCCAATGCATTCAAACAGCCCCTGCTTGTTGATTTTTGGTAAAGTCGCTATTAAACCCCGCAGCAAAACTTTCTTTCCATCCCAAAGGTTGTTTTGCACGACAGGGAACCGGAGTTCGGCTGCATCATGGCAACGGTCGTCACCGAAAAGCTTAGCCGCCTCTTCATTAACGTGCGGCAGGTCCCTCAGCTGCTGGCCCCCCTCTCGCCCTCCACCGTCAGCAGTTCGGAGGTGCCAAAGGTCTTCTGGAAGCCCTACATCCACACTGGGTACCGGCCGGTGCAGCAGACCTGGCGCTATTACTTCTCGACGCTCTTCCAGCAGCACAACGAGGCCATCAACGTCTGGACCCATCTGGTGGCCACGCTGATCCTGCTGCTGCGGTTCCAGCAGCTCTCGCAGCGGGTGGATTTTGGACGGGACCTGCATGCCCAACCCCTCCTCATCATCATCGTGGCGTCCATCACTTACCTGTCGTTCAGCACCCTCGCTCACCTTCTGCAGGCCAAATCCGAGTTCTGGCACTACAGCTTCTTCTTCATGGACTACGTGGGGGTCGCCATTTACCAGTACGGCAGCGCTCTGGGGCACTACTACTACGCCATCGAGCCAAGCTGGCACGAGAGGATCAAGGGGTTTTACATGCCGGCAGCCGTCCTGTTAGCGTGGCTGTCCTGCGCCGGTTCCTGCTACGCCAAGTACCGGTACCACCAGTCCGCTCGCCTTCTGAGCCGGCTCTGCCAGGAGCTGCCCTCCGGCCTGGCRTACATGCTGGACATCAGCCCCGTGGTCCACCGCATTTACACCGCGCCGCCCTCCGAGCGGGCTGACCCGGCCCTTTTGTATCACAAATGCCAGGTGCTGTTTTTCCTCATCGGCGCCTTTTTTTTCTCACACCCTTACCCTGAGAAGTGGTTCCCCGGGAAATGTCACTTCTTCGGGCAGAGCCATCAGATTTTTCACGTGTGCCTGGTACTCTGCACGCTGGCGCAGATCGAGGCGGTGGTGTTGGACTATGAGTCCAGGCGACAGATCTATTCCACTCTTCAGGGTGATTTGGCRCACAACTTCTCTGCCCTGTGCCTCTTCACTGTCACCTGCTCTGTCCTCACAGCCGCTTACATGGCCCGGAAGGTGAAGAACAAGCTGAGCTTCAAAGAAGAGTAAGAGCCCTGAAGGAGAAGCAGGTGAGCTCACCCAAATGGTTGATCTGCAGCCCGTTGTGGTGATGCTGGYATGAATCCGGCCACAAACTTCGAGAAGAGGAATGAAAACACTTTGCGAACTGTTACTCGGCAGTGCTCTCTATAGGGAGGGAAAGTAAGAGCTGCTTTTTACGCTTTTTTAATTCAGAATTAGTTCCAGCTTGCTCTTAAAATGGTACACTGGTTTAATTCACATGTCTGAATAAACAGTTGGAACAAAATGTTGTTAGCGCTGCAGCCCTGTACCCTAACAGCGGTGGGCTGGGAAAGGTTCTTGGAAGCTACCGGGTCTCGCAGCAAAAGGTAAGGAGATGCCATCTGGCCGCCCGTTAGCCGTGGCAGAATCTAACCCATGGAAACAGACCGAGGTGAGCTTGTATAAACCACAGACAGGGGTAGCAAATTTATTTAATATAATTTCAGGCCCCTTTTATACAGCTTAGGGAGTCGTACAGAGCTGTCCCCGCAGTGACAGGGCCCTGTCCCTTACCCGCTGGGAGCATGGGTGTGAGAAAGGCACGGACCCTGTCCTTGGAAGTGCAGTAAGAGAGACAGAGAGACCGTGCTGGGGGTTGATTTGGTGGCGGCTGCGCCCCAGGGGACCCAGTGGGGACCTCTGCATGCTCTGTGGTGGGTGAGGCCCTGTGAACAGGTGCGGGGGTGTTGGCTGCCATGGTTTGAAGCCCACAACCCTGACCTGAACAGAGGGTGCTGAGGCAGGGCAGGAAACTGCTGGGCCTGCAGCTGCGGCTTGTGAAGACAAGGTGAGAGGGGCTGGGGGAGGTCAGGGCTTGGGGTGTGTTTAGCAAACAGCTGGGCTGGGGGCGGGAGAACATCTGAGAGAGGGAGAGGGGAAAAAAACCCAGGTGTATTGGACTGCTCCCCCTCTGACCTGCACAGCAGCCCCTGTTTCCCACCCCYGCCTTGGCATCTCTGCAAGCACTCGGCCCCCTCTTGCCGAGGAGCCTCTGGCACCGGCCACCCCTCTTCTGCTGCTCCTGGGCCGCTCCCCACCCCAGGGCCCGCACGATGCCTCCTGTGCGCGGCCCCACAGCCGCCGCTCCCGCCCGCCGCCATCCTCTCACCTCGGCGGGCCGGCGCCTTATATAGRGCACGGCCCAGGGAGGGCGGGGCTCCGCCTGCCGCTCATCCCGCCCCGCCGCTCGGATTGGTCTCTTTCTACCACGAGCGCGCGCGGTGACCGTTGGCGGCCGTTAGGCGGGGCCGGCGCGAGCGAGAGGCGGGAGGGAGCCCGGGGCTCGGCGGGAACAGGGAGCGCAGCCGGACCCGGCGTCTGAGGTGGCTCCTCAGCCCGGCTCCCCCCGGGCGGCGGTCCCTGCCCTCCCTCGGCGCCCGCGGCGGGGCCCTGCTCAGCTCCGCGCCCCGGGAGGCCGGACAGAGGCCGGACGGAGACCGCCCGGTGCCGGGGATGAAGCGCAGACGCAGAGGCGGCGCGGCCCCGCAGGCCGAAGCGTGCGGTGTCTGGCTGGACACCGCCGAGCTGAAGCAGAGCGCGGCGCAGGTGGGGCTCGGCGCGGGGGGTGCCGGCCGGGGGGGGGGCTGCTGCCAGCCGGGGTGTGCCCAGCTCCCCGTCCCGAGGGAGCGTGTGGCTCCCGGGGTGTGGGAGACACTGCGGTTACGAGAGAAGATGCCCTGGTATTGTGAGTTAGGAGAGGCTGGCAGAGCAAGGCTGCAAGCTGGATGCGATGCAGAAGTATTTCAAGAGGCGCCAGAGGGACGGGATGGGGTTAGCAAAGCTGGGACAACGCAGCACGGCAGGGACCGCCTGCAGCCTTGGTCCTGAGCATCCTGCTCTGGGTGGCCCTGCGTGAGCAGGGGGTCGGACGAGGTGACCTCCATGGGCTCCTTCCAACCTCGGCCATTCTGTGATGGTGTCACAGGGAGAGTTGAAGCATTTAACAAAGGTGGGAGCTATGCCACAACGCTGGAAGAAGGGTAGAATTGTTTTTAATGGCATATGTTCACTTTCCACTCGTTTCTTTCCCTACCCAGTCTCTCATAGCCAAGCCAAAAGTATCTAGTCGAATTCTGGAGAGGAAGCACGCCTCAGTCGCTTTCGCACAGACAAGATCCTCTTGGCCACGCACCAAGCAAACCACCATCTCCGCCTTCTTCAGCACTCAGACAGGTAATGTGGAACAGCGTACGCCCCTGTAGGAAAGTAGTTTCAGGCTGTAATAGGAAACCCATCTCGCTTTATTTCTTGGCAGCTTCACTAGGCAGAAAAGTGTGTTTTCTAGTGAAGAGGGTAAAGGTTAAAGGTTTGAACTCCTGGAAAGGATTTTATGGTGATTGTTAATGCAGGCACCTTTTACAGTGTTAGACTAAAGCGTAAGTAACAGCAGTCACAGCCAGTCTTCACTGGAGAGCAATCTGAACTCCAAATAACGCACCAGGCTTTACTCCCTACAGAACTGGAGTTTTCAGTGGAACGTTGGGAAGCCTGGCTCAGCCCAAGCGCTGATACAAACCGTCCAGGTGGCAAAACGTCCAGTTCTGGGCTGCCCGATGGTATCACGTAAAGGACAATCCAGTCGGGAACGCTGCTGGGGCAGGGTGCGGTCTGGGCAGGAGCCTGAGCCCCGTGGTGTCCTGTGGGCAGCTCTCCCTGCCCGGGGAAGGGGCAGCGTCCAGGGCGTTGCGTGCCAGATTTGTTCTAAATGATAGCAGCCCTAAATTGTTGGTTAAATGCCCTTGGAAGAACATTATAGCTGGAAGTGAAAATGAATGTTACTTGCTTCAAACAACCTCCCTGTAAGGGGAATCGGCGGGAGGTGTGCGAGGAAAGCCTTTTATGAAGGGTTGGACAAAGCCTTTTCTAAAGAATGCAATGTTTAATCCTAACTGGACCGATGAAGGAATCACAAGGGATCTGGAATATTTAAGCTAATTAAGGCAGCTCACAACGGCTGTGCTTTTGAGGCTGCTTTTGTGCTCTGCAATACAAGAAACTGGGATTTGTCTGCAGGTCTCAAATTAACAAATATGGAGAGAAATGAAATGGATGCAGAAACCAGCAGTGTAGGATTGTGCAGTTGTTTGTATATTGTAAGTTGTGTAATGGCTAGTTCATCAACATTAAACTAGTTTAGTAATAAGCAGATGAGAGGAAGCATTACATAAATTGTACAATTTAAATATTTGACAGAATTTTTGTGTTGTGACAGGGCCATTGATGGTTTTTGCTTTGGATTCGTTATTTCTACTCCTTTTGAATGTGTTGTGTGCTTTCCTCTTTTTTTCCGTTTGATTCCCTCGATGGATTGCATTCACTTACTCACCGCGTTTGGATTCATGGAATGCTGCTGCTGTTCATCCAGGGGTCTGTAGGATTTAAGATGCTGGAGTATTTCATATTTGTGGTTTTTTTTTTTTTTTTTTNNNNTTTTTTTTTTTTTTTTTTTTCTTTTAGCATATCCTGAATTGAGGATGAGCTCTCTTATATTCAGAAGTTATATTAGATTTTATATTAAATGGTTTCAGAAGCAAATGTGAGACTTGATGCCTTCATGAGGTGATGAAGGCAAGCTGTAGAAGTTTCACTGTGGGGTTTTGTGGGTTGTTTTGGGTTTTTTTGTTTGTAACTCTTGAGCTGCTGCTTTTAAAGGGAATGTCAGAGGTGAACTGCCTGGAAAGCTGAGAGGAGGAAGGCAGAGAAGTCAAAGACTGGAGCAGCTGGAGATGCAGCTCTTGCATCTCACTTAAGGGAAGCTTACTTTTTTGAACGACTCTGATGTTTTAGGCTGCCGTTCCATCRCAGCCTCAGCAGCACGAATACAGATTTTTACGAGGCGGCGGCAGTGCTGGTCTGGTGTAGAACAGTCTGTATGTCTGACTCRAAGGAGCAGTAAAGTGGTAGTTCTGAGTCAAGCATCAAGGAATGGTGCTGTGGGTAGTGACTAACCCTGAGAAATGTGCGTGCCAGCTCTGGCTTTATCCAATTCTGTGTTGTTTTCAGATGAGAAAGACAAAGAAAACTCCAGGCCATCTCCTTTCAGCACAAATAAAGACTGTAAAGAAAAAGGCATTTCTTTGGCTGCTTCCCCTGTGAAGATCTTGGCTTTGCCGCAGATGGAGGAAGTCCAGAAACAGTCCTTCAGAGCCGAGGAGGAGACTGTGCAGGTTACACCCCAGCATCGTGCACAGAAAGCACCGGCCTCGCCGACTCCTTTGCCAGACTCTTTGTTGTTAGGAGCGGAGTCCCACAGCAGGAGTGAAGCCTCCTGTGGGGCGGGAGAGGATTGCTGCTTCTTCAGCTTCTCCCAGGATTCAGAGGGCAGCGGGATCATCGCTCGCACAACTGAGTCCGATGTATTTGCTGGAGAARCGGTTTCAGCAAGCGGCAGCGTAAGGTCAGACTGCGGGAGAAACAAACAAGAGGGCCAGCCACTCCCAAAGGAGGCAAAGACCGGACTTGATTTCCAACCAAGACTTGGTGCAAACCAGAGTAAAAAACCACACCAATCGAGTAGTGTTAGTTCTTTAATTGATTTCTCTGAGACTGAGAATATAAATCCTACTATAACGAGAGACAGTACCTGGGCTGCTGGCTTTTATTCCTCTCCGCAACGACCAGCTAGAGCACAGCCTCTGAGAGAGCGCAGCCAGAACGCCGGTGCTGGTGCAGCCGAGGAGGGATGGGGCAGTAAGATGGGACTGAGCAGTCCCTGCAGGCAGCTGTTCACCCAGGATTCAGAGGGGAACAGAGTAATCGCTCACTGCTGCCAGAACGTCCCGTCTCCTTGCAAGGGCAGCGGCAGCTCTCGCAGGCAGCTGCCTAACTCTCCGTACAAGGGCTGTTCCAGCGATGCTGCAAACCRGAGCTTGAGCAAACCGGGGGAGCAGTGGTTAGATGTGTGCTATGATTTACTGTTCACGCAGGATTCGGAAGGAAACAGAGTGATTAAACACTGATAAGTGACCTTGAATGGGTCGCCTCATGACMTCTTGTGAAGCCTTCGGAAAGCATTTTTTTTTTCAGTAAGAAAGTGGTCAGAATTAGGTAAGTGTACCCATTGTTTCTATATATATGGTCTAGCCAGCATATGCAGTAGACTCATGCAACAGGCAGGACCTCTTTGTTCTCTGAAATTTTGCTTTAATAAAAATAAAATTTGGAAGGAGTATGTTTATAATGGTTTGACTGTTTCAATCGTGGTTACAGCCTGTGTGGCTAAGGCCTGGCTTTAGTACTGCCTGGTGGTTATGGAGCATGCTGCTGTTCAGCCTGAAAGCCCAGTGCTAACATGTCTGTATTTCTTAGGATCCTGAAAGTCCAAATTTAAAAGTTTTCTAGGCTCACACCATCTACTTCACATTAGCTGCCTTGAGGCAGTACTAGGCTCAGCTACATTCTGCTTATTTCAGGACTGCGGTCGTGCCAGCCGCTGTACCTGACAGCTGGTGCGTGTGGCAATAAGGGGAGGTTCGTGTTTTTGAGCTTGTGTGTAACTGTGAAAGATGCACCTCTGCTAGCTGCAGGTGAGATCACAGCACTTAACTGCTGTTGCCAGACTTAGCAGAGGTTTAAAGCGAGGAAGACTGTGACAAAGAGGAGGAATTGTAACAGTGCATCTGTTCTAGGTGAGTCTGAACTGTAATCCTAACGTTGGACTCGTAGCTCTTTTGCAGGCGGGGATGCACCTAGACAGAGCGGGGTGTGCCTGCGAGGGCTCACAGCCRCAGGTTGATGCTGTCAGTCTGGCCCTGGTGAGGTGAAAAGCGGAGCCGTGAGCACCTGGGCTGGAGTAAGAACTGGTCAGTATTGGTGTAACTGCGTGTGGCAGCTGCCACGTCTCACTAACAGCAGTGGTACTTCCTGTGTGCTGCTTGTACGGCTTGTTCGACACAATCCCCTGCTTTTGGATACGCAGCGGTTTGGATGGGCGTGCTTTAGATTTTATCTGTTTTGAAGTGCAGGGACCAGCTGCTCCAAAACCCCAGGGGTCATGAGCAGCAGACAGCAGAGTCCATCTGTGACTATGACCACGCTCCAGAACAGCCTGCTTTGTCAGCAGCAACTGCCCAGTTTTTTACTTTTTTTTTTTAACGTTGAGTAGGTCTTTAACACTGTAAGTGTGGCCATTTAAGCTACCTTTACTTTCCCATTGGGCCAGAATTGCGGTACCATAGCCCAAACTGGAGTTATGTCATAGTCCAGAAATAAGTGCTCTGATACGCTCTTACATCCAGCCTGCACATGGAGCATGTGTCCAGGAACAGGGACTCTTGATTACAGCTCCATCTTCCCTGTAGGCAGGTGYATTCCCACCAAATTGTTATGCAGAGGAGCCTTATTGGGACAGAGAGAGAATGATTATATCGTCCAGCGGCTCTTGGTGTGCCTCTGAGAGGGGAAGAGCTGTAGCAACTCCCTATAAAACTGGTTAAGTTGTAAGTGCTATTTCTGCTCTCACTCACAGGGTGGCCAGAGGCAATACAAGCCTTTTCTCTCGCTTTCAAGGKGGGGAGGATGGTTTAATTTTTCAAGGGCTGAGGGCCCAGTGGATTAAGAAAATCCTCGGCATCTGCAGCACCACCACCAGCCAACACTTCAGCTGCAGCAGCTGAAATTCCCCCCCCCCCCCCCCCCCCCCCCCCCCCCCCCCCCCCCCCCCAAGATACAAGCACCACTGCTGACATGTTTGGACATCTGCGCATTAATAATATCAAGGACAACCATTGTCTTATTAAGGCTCCATTTTATATAAAGGAAAAAAATCATACTTTAAATACAGCCATGAGGAACATTGCAGAGAATGTGTAGCTGAAGGAAACCCTTCAGTTAGTGAGAACGGTAGCCACAGACCATGCCGGGTTCTTTCAGAGGACAGCTCTTGTGGTGGGTGCTCGGTTCTTAGCCTTGGTGGTTCAATAAATAGACCTTTTGAATGCTAAATAAAATACATTATCTGAATACAAGGACTATTAATGAAACATTAAATTACCGGCAAGAAATTAAGGCCATTCTGTCATGCAACTGTGGGGATAATTTGTGAGTTAAGAAATACCCAGGGCATACTAAAAGCAGCCAGCATCCCTTAGACGTGACTGAGTGGTTTGATCATTGACTGCAGTTTCATCCTGCCATCAGGTCAGAGTTACCGGGAAGATGCCTTTTACCACTGTGATTCAACAACCTCCTGAACACTGAAGACCTGGAAGCGTTAATTAGCTTATTCTCGGTAGCTCTGTACCATACTCAGAACAGAGAAAGAACTGGATGTTTGACATCCGTTTATACTGGAAATGGTAACTAGTTATATTGTAACAAGGCCGTTATAAGTTAATGCTTAGTTTGAACCTAAGGGAAAATCGTAGGTAGAACGTCATCCAGCAGCACTCACGGCGCTCTTCAGAAGATCCTTACCAATAATCAACATCCAAATACAGGTGGAAAAGAATTTCCATCTTCTTTAAAAGTTTTTTCTTAAATATAACAATACATGGAAAACACATCAAATCCATAGGGTCTTTCCTAAATAAGTGTCCAGTGCAGAAACCATTTCTAATTAATAAAAGAGGCAAAAGGCTCAATCCTTAGGAAGGCAGCTACTGTGGAGAAAATTTTGGGAGCATAACACTTTTGCTTACAGAGTAACATCATTTCTCCTTCAGGGCCAGATCTTCATCCTTTAGGGCAAATTTTCTTCTCAGAACTTCTGCTATAAGAACGGCCGGGTCCTCCTCCTTCATTGAAGTTCGGGTTCTACATGGAAGACAAAAGCACAGTGTATTAGTAAAGAGAAGTGCCGAAATTGATGGTTTACAGCTCTATTTAGAGTCTTTTAAGTATTTTTCTGCAGCCTTTATCATCAGCTTTTGTCGCAAGTGGGGGAGGTGCAAGAACACCACCACAAACCAACAAAAAGTAGCTAAAAATTCAGACCTTTCATGTTGGCTTAGAAAACCTGGAGCTCATTTTGTGGATCAAGGGGTATCCTGAAAATCTCAGCATCAAAGCTCTTTATAATTTTTATTCAACTGTGTTAATAACAAGTAAGTAAAATAAAACTTCATTCATTATTTTGAAGCCTACGTCCCCTCAATATAGATCTACAAGCGGTGTTTGAGTTGAAGTCCTGGAACTATGTTTTTTTGTGAATTTTGCTATACAATGRATATATGCTTTCATCTTTAAATATGGGTATTTTAAAGGAGGGCTGGTATACATTTCCCTCCACTTAGCTACTGCACATGAGTTTTTCTGTAGCATTCGATTATCAAAGCATCCTGCCTCATTCAGCAAGTTCAGACAAGCAGTTCACGTTASAAGTGTTAGTGAGCTTATTTTACAGGAAGCCAAAACCCAGTTCTTTTTCCTCCGGTATCATGAATTACTCACTAAGGTTTTGTTTAGAACCTACAATAATAATTTCAGAGCTTAACTTTTTTTTTTTTTTCATATAGCTGAAGTCCTCCCTTGGTCAGAAAACATTATGGGTGTTTTAAACATTCCTAAAAGAAAAAAAATCCCCCCAAAGTATTTCTGTATGTGTTTGGGAGGGGCTTGTTCTCAGATTAACAGTGAAGGCTTTTAGTAAGTTGTGTAAGATGCCATTGAGCTGCTCAGGGGTAACCCTTAGCACTATGTCAGATTTGTCTGATGCAAGTTCTTAATTTACAGCTGCATAAATGCATCACTATTTAAAAGATGATTTTGTCGCCAGAAGCGTGCCTTTGATTTCATCCAGACTGAACTGTTCCTTCTGAAAAGGGTGCAGAGAAAGATCGGAGCACAGGATCTGGAGCCCTCCCCAAACCCTTCCTTCCACACGGGCAAACCTGAGAGTGCGGAGTTACCCAAGTATCTGTCAGCTGCCTCAGAAGAGGGACGGGGGAAACCGAAGCAGCCAGAGGAGGCGGCGACACTAACAGCAGTGAGGAGAGACAGCACTGACACAGCCTCGAGCTGCGCCRATCACACGGAAAAGCTCTCCCAGGATGAGTGAAGAGACAGATAACGCACACCGGGGTGAGAAAAGGAACATCTCCTACCAAAGGGTACGCTGTCCTACAGCGAGGCACAACCAGCAGCAGACCGCGGAGCACCAGCATTCAACTTCAGTGTCTCAGCCCTTTATAGCCACTCGAAGGGCCAAGCAAATAATCACGGAAAAATTAAGTTGTTCAGTCCCATAACAGTAGTACTTACAAGTGGAAGTGTACTCACAGTCCAAGCAGCTCCTCATGCTACCTGTCTTTAACCCCACTCTGACCGCACGGCTCAGCAGGCACCCCACTCAGCCACTCCCCTCGCAGAGGGCATCACAGACACTTTAACAGGCTCTATTTCACATTTGTTGAAACATGCACATTTCTGCAAGCGTTTCTCACTCATTCCTGAAGCTTCCAAGGTTGTGTTTAAGCACCAAGTCCTAAATAGGAGCATCAGAGAAGCATCTATGTAGTTATCTCATTAAGCATCATTTGGTACCTTCATCCACTTAAAGAGTACATGATCCTTTTAAGTGTTACAAGTGCCGCATACCTACACAAGCACAACTGCTCTGCGTAACCTAACAGCACGTCCGCAAGGTGAGCACAGCGGTAGACGCATGGGGCTGCTCACACAACCGCATCGACACTAGAGGATTGTGTCTAGGAATTAAAGCCCATCAAGTAATGAACATCAGTGATTTATTGAATGTCATTTTTCAACTATCTGTGATTCTTCAAACAGCTTTAATTAAGCTGTAATAACCGTATCCTAAAACATCATTGTTGCATGTAGGAGGCAAGTTAGAGGCTGAGGTAGAGAAACAGATGAGAGGAAAACGGTTCAGCTCCAGCAAGAAACAGTCTCAAGCTTCTCTATAAAGTGTTCCTAGCCTTGACGCAAGCAGCAGCAGCAGCAGCAGCAGCATGACCCAGCTCCCAGCTAATCAGTCAAGCTGTCGCAAGGGGAGAAAGGGGTCCCGGTGATTCAGTTCCTTTGCCCGCTGTACCCCAGCGAGGAGGGATTTGGCAGCTATCCCCTTCCCCCCAGGTATTCTACAGTACAAAATCCTTGCTCTCCCCCATCTCCTGTAACGTTAAAAAGAATCAACGCTGTTGGTAAATCCTTCCTTTGTGCACAAGCCATCTCTCCTTCCCACTCACTCACACAGCTTCTCTCCCAGGGTAACAGCAAGATCAAACACCTTCATCCATTATTAGTTGTTCTCATACATTCTGTCGAGGAAATTAAAGTAAAATTGTGACCCATTATATTGCAATGTTCCCTGTCACCTACACGCTGCTTTTCACAGCCTCCCTCCCCGTCAGCACCTGGCTCCTCGTGATACGGGCAGCGCTGGCAGGAGCCTTGTTGGCATATCCAGGCGTGGATAAGAAACGCCTCAGATTTCCCTACCATAATCTGTATTTGCACAAGTTTTTTTTTCCCCTGAATAATGCACGTTTCCCTATCTTCATCAGACACAGATGGTGGCAGTTTCCTTACCCTGAAAAGTCTGCTTCCATAGAAGGCTGACACACCAGTCTGCACTAATTAGAAGCTTGATAATTACATTGTTACATGTGAATGCTTAGTCCTAGAGGTACACGTTTCTGATAAAGTTAAAACATTACATGTCACAACATGAAGCATTTGCAAGCTTTTCTGGATTTAATAGAGCCAGTGAACCACCATTAGAATGGCACAGTTATAGTCTTAACAGGTAAGTAAGTTACCCAAAGCCTAACCCAAACCTCTCTTGAGCCAATGTGGCCGAGTCGCACACAACAGCAGGTATTTTTCTTGAGAATTCTCTCTCCCTTTGACTAATAATTCAGAAGTATTTTTGGATGCCCAAAGCACTGCTTTGCAACAGACAGGAAGAAAGAGGAGGAGCAATTCATCTGTGGTCCACAAATTCTACTCACCCCCAAGAAAGATGACAGGCATTTATATATAAAGCAAGTGAGCATTTAAGCTTTGAGTAATATTTAACACTTAGGAAAAGAAGAGCAAAAGGGTATGCTGTGTGAATTATGGATGTCTAATACCATACTGGCATTCTGGATGCAAGCTGAACATATTTCTCTCATTTGACTATATAATTTTTTCAGTGCTGAGAATTCAATTTCTTTTAAACTGAATTAGGCACAGAAATTGTGAACAGCCATCACACAACATGTTATTTTTGGCCAGGAATCTTACTCGCACAACATAATGGCTGGATAGATCTTCGGGCTGAAAAACGTGGAAACTGAACTTTATCACTGTGATTTCACATGTAAAACGAAGGCAGTACAGCTAACGTTAAAGAAGCTACTTTATCAGCTGGGCAGAATCTGTCTCAGCCGTGCAGCAGCTGGCATGTCAGCAGCTCGAGGCGTTCTCATGATCAATGTGTAAACTCATCCTGAGACAAGTGAAAACTCACTCTGCCCACGCTCAGAGCTGGGCCAGATGCAAAAGCTGAGAAGCTGAAAAGCTCCACGTGTTAATTCCTGCGTCTGCCATGCTGAAAAAGCTGCTGAGTTGCCCGACCGCTTGGGTCTGTAAGACGGTCTAAGCACCAGCACCTGGAACCGCTGCAAGCAGAGAGAGCAGTGCGACCCTCACTCCACTTGCCAATACATACGGTTCTGGTTTTCATCTGGGCAAACGTAGGCTTTTTTTCAGGTGAACAAGTTGAAGCAGCCAAACGTTGTGCTAATCGGTTTAAGTTCCCCTGCATTACTTTCTATCCAGGCAGGTAAGCCATCATTTAAAAAACCCCCAGAAACGTTAAGTGTTAGCAAGTTCTGCTATAACCAGGTATCTCCCCCCTGTGAATCATGAATATAAAGCAGCACCAACAAACAGTGAATGCAATGTCCAGTGTCTACAATGATTTGACAGACCAAAAAAAGAGGTAAAATAAAATCAAGAGAGTTCAGGAAGCACTTACAAGTCTTTGCTCTGCTTCATCCTATGAATGTCTTTAAGAATGCCCATCATATCTGCAAAACTGCTGGCCTTTGAAAGAGACACAGAATCTTCCTCGTCAGGATCCTTTGGTTCTGGTTTACAACACTCGGAGGTTGCAGAACAAAGCATGGAGACTGACGGGAGCTCGGGGCTTTCGAGTTCCGCCTCCTCCTCTGTGATATCGCTAATGACAAAGGAAGTTGTAGATTGGAAAGAGGGTCCAAAACAAGGTAAAGGAGAAGATGCATTTGAACTTCCTGGAGATAATAAATCTGGTGTTAATGAAGCAGAAGCTGAAAAAGAAAACAATACAGGTGGATAGATAAACTAACACCAAACCACGTAGGTTTTTTTTTTCCCCAAAACAACACAATATAAATCAAGAGGCATCATCAGCCAGCCTCCCCCGTGCTATGAGAAAACAAATTCAACACATTCTGTTACCCTCCATGTCCGCTCTGCTTCCTATGGCACCATGTTGCAACACAAGACCTTCTCCAGTACCTTTCATCCCACCAACCCCCTTATGTATTTCTATTCCTATCGTGCCCATCACCGTATCACCCCTCCAGTTCAAACACTGCGCCCCGTCCCTGCAGAAGTCAGGTAATGTTTACTTTTTCCGTTTTTACAGATAAGAAATGGAGGAACAGAGATTTAGCTGCTGCTCAGGGTCACAGAGGGAGCCTGTGTCAGAATGAAGGTCTTAATTGTCTTAACTTTTCTCCTCTTCATCGCCTTGAGAACTGCTTGCCTTTCTTTTCCTTTCAGGCTCCTTCCCCCATAACCATTACGCCTGGTGAGAATGCAGAGCTGGTTCAGGAGCTCCAGCATTTTACACTAGACGGTCACAGCAATTTGCTCTGTGACTGCAGGCATTTCGACCTGTTCTGCTTTCCATCACCGTCTGTAAAATGAGAATAGCATCCACCTATTCCACAGGGAAGATGGGATTTATTTGTTCACCCTTTAAAATGCAGTGAGGATAAGAACAGCTATATAAATTCCAAGTGTTACTAAGTGAAAATGAGTTAGATATTTCCAGTGTAAAACCCTAACGGAAAACAACAAAAAACCCAGAAAAATGCTTAGTGCACATCTCCTTGAAAGAACCTTCCTGTACTGAAAACAAACTGTGCCTTAAAGCACTAATGCCCTTGGCCTCAAGAGTAAACTTGTAGATAGTTATCAATTTCCAATTAAGGGATTTCTCTAACAGTATATAATAAAGCAGATTGCACAGTATTTCTTTTTTGACATCAATCTTTCCAAAATAAGCCTGCTAAATAGTTATCTCCTTCATCTGGTTACCGAGCTACAGCTAGGCCCTAAATCACAGCTCCCCATTATTGACTTAGAGGACGCGAAGTCAATACGAACTGTTCTCAAATGCCAGCTGATAACAACCAGGTGCACTGCTGAGTGGAGAGGGAGAGAAAAAGGTATTAAATGATTAAATCATTTTTCTCCCCTCTGGATCTCTAATTTTCCTCGTTATTACTCGAATTAAAACGGACTTTTCTAGCACACAGCTTGAACAACTGTAGAGCTGAGACAGAACTCRGAAGGAAAAAAATCACAGAATTTCCCCTGTTCTTTGTTTTAATTTGGTTGTTCCTCTGATCTTGCATAAAGAAAAAAGAGGACACTTGCAGCCTCTCTGAAGGGGACATCTGCGATGCCTTGTTGTACGCTTATTCCCTGCAGAGTTGAGGGCAATGTGGCTCCCTCACCCCCAGCGTGGCTTCATTTTACCATGCTGCTGTAAGAGCCGAGGCATGTGGCATACAGGATCCCGTGTACTGTGGCAGGACCAAAGATGACAAGAAACACCAGCACGTGCATTATCTCACAACAGCCCTTTGCCACGGAAGTGAAGAAATATCTCATCTCATCTAAATACAACTTCACATGCTAAAAACATCATATATAGTCTCATGTGGTGGCATATATATTTACACTATTGATATCAAATAGCTTCTTACAGTCCACTGACTGTCACACAGAACTGGAAAAGAACCCCAAATCTCTAATGTAGAAACCAGCGTTTCAACTGAATCAACCACCACAACTCTGTTTCATGTTCAAATGCATTTATGGCTTGTGGATAGATGGACTAAATATAAGCAGTCATTAAATCTGCAAGTCCCTTGGGGCTACAATAATCAGACAACCACGTCATCTTTCGCAGATCATGAGAGATTCGGTCTTGTGCACACGCTATGCACTGCAGCGCAAACTAGCAATCTGGGAATTAAAAAAAATATTTGCCTTCAGATGTGGGATAAGGAAGGTTTCATCAGCTACTATTACCCATCATAAACAGGAATTAACCCGCCTGATACTATCTCAAGTGTGGCACAATCCCATTTTGGGTTTGTTTTTTTTTTTAAAGTAATGGGAAGAATTATAGGTCCTTCTTTTCCTTTGGAAAGCAGCCATAATACAGTTGTCATCTTGGTTACTGGCAAAAGTATCCTGCGTACAAGAAACGCAGCTTTTAAATAAAACTGTCTTCGAGAAGGACTAAATTCCTTTAGTTTGCAACACTGTTCAATGTTTTTGAGTTGGGAGGTCAACAACTCTGCCTTCTGAACACTCCACAGATAGATACCAAGGTATTTCTATCTTACCAGTTTCCCCACTCTACACCAGCCACTGTTGCAGCAAGCCTTGTAGAACCACTGGGATTTGGATCCTACCAAGTATGTCATATTTTCAGAGCTGAGTATACAGGAAAAGCCATGAAAGGAAGAGAAGTCTTTCCTCACAGTTCAGTCTTGTGTCTAAAACATGGCTTTTAGTTGCATACAAATTTACTAAAAGAAATAAATAAACCAGTTCAGCTAGGCTTTTCCCCAAATACCTTATTTGCTACAGAAATGGCACTGTCATTTTCACAGAAGAAACAAACACTAACATCTCATTCCTACCCAAATCAAGATGTAACCCTCTTACTCATGGCTGACTCGGAGCAGGAATGGCAAGAATACACCAGATGTTTTCATGAAACAAGGTGCTTGAGATGAGAGTCGGCCTCCAGATCAAATGCAGCAAATGCAGTCACAAAGCAGCACTTGGTATTTCTTAAAAACAAGCAGGACTCCTCCAGCGGAACAGATGCAAACATCTAAACACAGAACCAGCACTGAGCTGACACCAAAGACGGCATCCCGCCAACAGGAGCCACAGCTCTGCTGGAAAAACAACGTGCAAGTCTTCTCTGTATGGAGGAAATAACACGGTTCACTAATTCAGCCCTTCTTGTTCAACAAAAAAAAGCTCATTATATTCCTACCTGACTCTGCAGCAACTATTTTAGCTATCTGACTCCGAAGGTGACTCAGCTCATCCTGGAGCTCTGTTGTTCGGCTCAGTGCTGGTAAACCAGGTTTCTTCAAGGCGAGCAGCTTCTCCTCCTGCTTCCTCAGGTTGGGGACCGAAGCATTTCGCTGTATAACGGTGAAGGGACTCGGTTTCCACTTGTGCTTCAGCGGGCGAGTGTCACTTCTACTGGACAAAAACCTGTTGGTCATTTACAAGGTCCAGACCCCTCCATGACAACAACGCTCGGCAATGCTCTGCCTCCACCTCAGGACAGCAGGAGACTTCAACACAATGAATTCAGCCTCTGCGCCACTATGCTGTATGTACCACTGTACACCATATAGATGCGCTGTGCTGCTGTATGTGCTCTCCCTGCRTTACATGGAACAGAAAGCCTGTCACAGAAATCATGATCCAATGGCACAAGATGCGGTGAGAGAATGCAAGGACAAAAGTCTGGGCGTGCTCACATGGTTTCCAGTCATTTCTCTCCTGGTAACTGTGTCTCCATGCCGGGCAGTGCGCTGGGCGCACGTGGGAAATATCACTTACCCATTAACCTTTGCGTCTGATTTTGAAGCCCATTCTATCTTTCACAAGATACCTATTGCTATTGCCCTGCTTTAAGGACAAAAGTTCAACTGACCAGAACCAAACTCCTGGGGGCAGAACATTTCAATCCCAGGAGAACTCAACTCTTCAACTTTCTAACCAGAAAATACCACGGATCAGGGGGGTTACTCTGCACAGATCGTTCAGTGAGTAAAATATGGCATGGCACGGGCTCTTAGCACTTCCTACAGGAATTCCTCCCAGGATCCTTTGTCCAATTTTTTTTTCCCTGTCTCTTGGGAAAAATGTCTTTCAACAGGCACCACATCAGACCTCGAGAGGACTGGAAGTTGTGAGCATTTGATCAATGTCCGGCCTACGCTACGTGAAATAAACCAGCGTATAAAAATAAGGATCAGCAGACACAAAGAGGAAACCAACCTGACTCTGGCATATGTTTCTTCATCATCTGCCGCTATCCACACAATGTCTGCCAAGGTGGGGACTGGAGGGACATCATTTAAATAGAGCTCTGAAACATTTGGTAGAACCTAAAAAGAAGACRGTCACATTAAGGGGCTGGTGGTCCTGTCTCCTGAAGCTGCCCCAGATGTGCTGTACCGGCTGTCAGAGCCCTTCTCCTCTGCACCAGGTCAGCAGCTGCATCTGTCAGATGTGTGACAGCAACACCATTTGGCTTACAGAAACGTAGTGCTTCCGTTTGTCGGCTTCTGCACGTGTTCGTGGGTGTGCTGGTGTGTTACTGTGCTCTGTGAGACTGAACAGCAAGGCAGCAAAGGGATACTCGATACAGCTTAGCATGCTGCCAAGGCCATGTGCAACGCTTTGCCACTACAAGTCCCAGCGCCGTCCTTGCGCTTAAACAGTGACGTAAGCGTTTCCATAAACCTTGTTCTACTGTTTAGGAAACACAGGCCCAGAGGGCACGTGGCTTGCTGGAGGTCACACACCAAAGCACCGGTTCAGCAACTCCATGTTTCTGTCTCCTCTAGCTGGCTAACCCAGTCCACAGACACTATTTGAGGAGGTATCTTCCTCAAGTTGCCAATGATCACTTTACAAGAACAGAATTTAAAAAAAAGAAGAAATTAAAAAAATCTTAAAATTAACTACACTGCTACATGAGTTTTGTGACTACAACTGTGCAGACACACGTGGCTGACAGAACAGCAGCTCTTGATAGCGCCTTGTCTTGCTCAAGAGCGGCAGCTTCCTCTACGCGATCACCAAATCCCTTAGGAGTCCACTTACCTCAAAGGTTGCTCTGGGACAGGGTTTTAAAGGGAGGTTTGACCCGATCCTCCTGACAACGCTGCGTGCTGAGCCATGGGGTTTGTTCTGCCAGATGGGGATTGTCTACAAGAAGCCATGTGATATAATTAATATCTCAAGTCAGTCACCCTTCTTAAAATTTATTAAATTGGGAATTGTCCTATAGAATCAACTCAAGAGCTCTGATCTCTGACTTTTTATTTGTTGAGTGATACTTTTAATTGGGAACCTACTAATAACTAAGGTCCTTGTTCCATAAAACTGTGTTTCAGCTGAACATAGGTGAAAGTCAGCCAGTTACTAAGGGGCATTTTAAACACGGGTGTAGTATTTTCAGGACTGAAAACAAAAAGCACTCAGTAACGGACGCTGAGCTCCAAACGAAAACACTCCAAAAGTAGGAAGAGCGTCACATGAGGGGCCCAGGAGAAAAATGAAATCAGAAGAAAGTCTCATTTAAAGGGGCACTTTCGCTTCCACGTGATCTTTAATACAAGCAGCGCTGGAAAGACTGTGAGCATTTCTTGGATGTGACAAGCCTATTCAACGCCTATCCCAACCGAGGGACGATGAGAACAGCCTTGGAGGGTGTTTTCAGAAACAGCAAATGTTTTAGTGATCCCTGGATACTTCTGAAACGGATTCAAAAGGGGAAGTGCTTTGTCCTTTGACCGTCTTGCCTCTGCCAGTTTTACGGCCATCACAGGCTCTTGTGACAGGAGGCAGCACAACACCCTGGCCAGCGAATACCACAATGACAAACCGGAATCCAAACAGGTTATTTCGCTCAGTCCACCAACAGATCCGTATTTAGTGCTGGGGCTCGTTACGCGCACAGTGCCTGAACGTAGGTCTTACACAGTTAAATTCACAATTCCTGATGTGCATTTTAAATTGAATCTCGGAGCTGGGAGTGCACTGACTGCTGTGACGGCCCTCTGGCTACCGGCCGCGGGAGAGCCGGGGGGAAGGGGCCCGGGGGGGAAGGGGCCCGGGGTGCCCGCCGGCTGGGGGAGGCGTTTCGGGCCTCCCGTTACACTTACGGAGTCCGCCGCCATCTCCAGCTCTGGCGGTGGCCGCCGGGGCGGGCTCAGCGCTGGGTGCTGCGGCTCCCGCGGGCGCGGACCGGGCTCATCTTCCCCCGCTCCCCGCCGCGCTGACGCTTCTCACTGGAGGACAGAAGCGACTCGCTGCGGGCAGTGCCCGCTGCCTGCGCCGGGGCCGCCCGCCGAGCCGGCCCACACGCAGCCCCCGGGGACGCGCCGAGCCCGGCCCCCCCACCC
>JAYKAV010000778.1:1315008-1446141 GCA_035582835.1 Phoebastria nigripes
GCAGAGGCGAGGGGGCCGAGGGCCGTAATGGCGTACGGGGCCTTGAGGGCGACAGCCCCCGCTCTGCGGGACAGGCCGCCCCCTGCTCACACCGAGCCATTCCCGCCGCCCCCCTCCCACCTCCCCGCTCCCCCAAACTCGGCCCAGCCGCCCCCCGCCCGCCCCGCGTCCCGGAGGAGGCAAGGACTGCAGGAGGCCGAGGGTGGTGGGATGGGTTTAACAAACGCAGCTACAGCCGGGGCCCAGGGCCCCTCACGGCAACCGGCACCGAACCCCGCGGGGCTGCTTCCCCCCGGACCCTCGCTGACAAACATCGGCTCTGACCCGCTGTGGGTTTCAGACCAGAGCGTCACAAAGCACAGGAGGTGGGGAAAAGCAGCACCTCCTCCCCCCCGAGGTATCACAAACCTAGCGAAAAAATACTTAGTAAGTTTACAAATAGGAGACAAAAAGCTTGGCACGTATTAATAAAAGCCTCGGGCAGCAGCTTCTGTCTGCAGCCCACCCACGGCAGCGAATGGGCAGCGACAGATCAATTAGGCAGGTTTGCAGTTAATGGGTTAACGGGGACACAGTCGAGTCCACCCTGACCCCCCAGGCTGCTGCAGCCTCGGGGCGGCTGTTTGGGCTCCTTCTGCCACCGTTTGGAGCTCAAACAGCCCAGGAGCGCTCAGAGGCGGCTCCGGGCAGTGCTGCAAGAGCCCAGCGGGTCACGAGAGAAAAAACAAGGTACTTTTGGGGATCCCGAAGGCTTCGTGCGAGCCCAGGCTCGCCACAGGTTCAGTCACAGGCCCTACTCGTGCGTGGGACTGTGGCAGGCACCGTCTTGGCCAGGGAGCTCTGCATCTGCAGAATCAAACGAGTGATGCTGCCCCTTGCAACTCCCGACCTCAGCACAGCACAAGGGAGAGGGGCGCCCCTGGCCCTGCAGAACCGCTGCTGTGCCTGTTTTTCCAAGCCTTGAAAGACAAAAGCAATCCCTGGGTGCTCAAGCACTGCCCTCGCTGGCCCCTTCTGCTGCAAAACTGGTGCAAAGGAAAACAAATTGGAATGAACTCTCCAGCCGAGCACAACTGACTGACACCACGTCGAAGTCTGAAGCCCCTGACCRAGGGGCTCAGGAAAGGTGCAACGAAAATACCTCACGTGAAGCTTTGTAAAAGCCAGAAGGGCAGATGTAACTACAGCYGTACCCCCCCAAGGAGCCGGGGGGAGGCAGGCACTCGGTCTCCGCTGCCGCCCTCTGCTTGGGCCAAATCCCCCAAAGGGACGAGACTGCCGGTGCGACAGGAGCTCGGTCTTGAACGCTGCCTGGAGGCTTTGGCACTTTCCGCAGCAAAGTGCTGCCAGATCCAAGCCTGGCATTACTGCAGGCCCCTCGGAGTGCGAGAAAAGTGCAGAACTAATGCATAGTTATAAAGCCAATACTGAGAAACATCCCAGGGGTAATTAATCTCACTAGAGCAATTAGTGAAGCTACACTGGTTCAGCCCAGAGGTCCACCTAAGCTCTGTCTCCAGCCATGGATACAGACAGGAGGGCTGGGGCAGGGTAGGGACAGGGTAATCACAGCCCCCGGGTTCCTCCCAGGTCCTGGGAATGAAAAATACCCCTTCCAAAAAAATGGCTTTTCCCCCCGTTTGATTTGGTCCAACAAAATTGTGCTTCAGAGAGAAGAAAAAGCATCAACAGCTATGGCTGTTTGCAGCCATCTATTGAAGATGCTTTGTCTCCTCACCTATCTACAGCGATATGCTTTAAAACCCGTTTCATTTAACCTTTCCTTCTCCAAATTACGCTCACTCTGCAGCCAGGCATTGGTACAGAGTAGGAGCAACTGCTCAGGGTGGTTACAAATAAGGGGCAATGGCGTTCTGCCTGAACAATTTCTCTGGAAAAATCTCCTGAAAATTTGTGTAGTACTGCTGGCTTTTAAAACCGCTCAGTTCTCAACCAGTGAATGCTCTCAGGGCAATGCTGAACCTCCCATTCCCAAAGGGAACTTCATCATGGTTCATCATTCAGTGCGACTTGGAAGCTCAAAGCAAACAAGGACAGGGCATTTCAACAACTCCAAGGAGACACTGGGAGAACAAAGCTCTCAAAGCAGGTGGGGTGGGAGCGGCCCTGGGCTGAATGGGGTGGGGACACTGCTCAGCACCACGTCCCGTAGCCTGGAGTGCACGTACTGCACTGGTGGAACTAACAGGGGCTGTGGGCCCTAATCCCCCCAAGATAATCCATGCCTGACGTCTCTGAGCCACACCATACCTCTAATGCCCTCACCTCCATTCCTAATTTCACTGTGTCAACCTCAGCACCTCCCTCAGATGCAAAGAACCTGAATAAGTGAGACCGCTCTCCCACCATGTCACACAGGGTGCTGGGAGGAGGCTACTCCAGAGCTCAAGCCTCCAGTTCGAACCTCTTACTTTCATGTCTACACATTACCAGTCCCATTATGCCATTGCTGTCAATAAATGCCATCGTGAAGAGCTGGCATCCAAGCCACAGGGCAGCTTACAGCTCAGAGCTGCCGCTGGCGAGGAGGTGTGGAGGACACTGGCTACCAGGAAGGAGCTTCCCACCTGCGCTGGATTCTGCGCCTTCGCCCACCGGGCAAAGGCGCTCACCACGAGTGTTCGGTCGTAATGGCAATGCTGTTCTCCATGATTCAACACACAGTCCAGTCCTTGAGATCAGGGGTTTCCGGGTGATGCTTGGTATAGCTGTTACATGAGTTTCACCACAGAGTCTGAACAGGAGCTGGAAAAACATGAGGGCGGGTGGCAAACCAAGGCGTACGCACCGAGAATGTTTATAGATTCAAGTATTTTCACTCCTGTAAAAATTTGCCTGAACTCAAAAGGGCAGGTTATGTAAACTGGTATCACTTGAAACTTAGCCTCAAACCAACATCCAGAGCAAAGCCCCAGTCCTGGGACTGTCTGCATCTTAACATCAATGTCTGCCGTGAAGGTGAGGAAGAACTGCTGTAATCAAAATAGATCTCTGAAGTCTTTGGCCATCTCTGTGGGGCATTCAGGTGCCTTTCTTTTTAGGTCTGCAGGTATGGTTTTGCTCTTTGCAGTCCTTCCTTCAGGAACTGGAGGTAAGTTGCAGTAGAAGGGTCTTCAAAATTGGTTGAGAAACTAAAGATGCTACTTTCAACATCTTCAGGCTTCATAGAAGTAATGTCCAGGAAGTAGTTGGCATTGATATGGTGAACCTGGGAAAGAAAACAGACGAGGAGAGGAGACTTTAGAGGCCAGAACAATTCCCCAACCACTGCCTTGGCCTCTAGCCAGGACGTAGGTGACAAGACTGTAACAACTCTTAAAGAATCTCTAATACTTTGCAAATGCTAATTCAGCATCCGGGATTCAGGTTTGCATTTTATAGTAAGAGAAAGATGTGTGAAAGACAACGGTCTGTTTCTTCCCCCAAGAGTGCTGACCCCTCACTTAGGTTAAGAAGAAGGTGAAGGCAATTTGGGAAAAATCACGCAGGCATAAAACCTAGCTCTGAGCAAGGGCTGGGGAGATGGCAGCCCGACCATGCTGACTGCTGAGGTGCGTGCTCTCAGCCCAGCCCAGCTGCAAAACCAGCACCTGAGCTTCAAATGCCTCTGTGTTTTCTGCTCCCCCATGGGGGTGGGAAAGGGGGACATGTGGCCACAGATCGCAGCAACCTCGAACAGGCTGTTACTCACTGAGCTGAAGCCACCCACCAGCCCACAGCCTCATCTGGAGGGGAGCCACTAAAGAGACAGCAAGGAGTCACTGCACGTGCTACTAGCTAATATGGCAAATGTGGGGCACAATCAGATTAGGCCTGGCAGGATCCTCCACTACAGACAATTGGCACACAGCAAAGCGCCGCACTGTCGACTGTCAGGAACTGTTGCTGTTCTTCAAATCCAAGGCGGGGGGGCCGTTGGGGAGCACAGCAGAGCCGAAGCTGTGGACTTGCTAATGGCTGATCTGCTGTGACAAACTTGGGGAATCAAAGAGAAAGATAAATGTGCTAGAAGGTGCTGATAAGGAGAGATTTTCTCCAAAGCGTGAGCACAAGGGACAATGGGTGCAGGAAACAAGCTACAATGGCTTCCGAAAGGTCACTGACTCCAACCAGGGACAATGAGGAATCACAGGCAGACATTTGGTTCAAATCTGATTGTTTCCCTGCCCTGCCCAGAGCTGCTGTTGTTCCGTTTCTGAATAAAAAGACATTTGTTTCAGATTTCTTGGTAGAGCTGCCGTCTGTCTGCCACAGCATCGCTGAGAGCACAGCACTGTGAGGGACTACGGCCCCACAAAGGCTCGAGGAGCCAGGGAATGGCTGGGGGAGTAGACGCTCACTTCAGGGTCTGCAGATGACCCTGGAGAGAACACGTTCTAATGGGAAGAGCCAAGCCCAGCTGAAGGGGTAACGAACGTACCACCGTGCCGTTGGGGAGGCAGATGATCATCTCCACAGGGAAGTTGTATTTCTCCAGGTGCAGGTCAGCCAGCTTGCTGTAGAACTCATTCTCTCTGTTGGTCTGTAAGGAGACCCCAAAGAAACATGTTTGCACACACCAAAACTAGCAGAGTGGCGCAGGAGGAGTACACCAAACACAGGAGGAAGGGAGGGACCGAAGGCCTGCTTTGCAGCATGGTGATAACTGRTTCCATTCTCATGATCTGCTTTACTATTCCCTTTCAGTCAGTCTCCCTCTCACATTTCAGCTGTAGATTTTCTCCCCAAACAAYAAAATCACCCCATCACTGGCAGTTCCCAGGCACACCAACAGCCTGATCCCAGCTTTTCCTAGATTCTCCAGCTCCAGGCCCAGAGACAGGCTCGTAAGTGGGGAACGGTGCAATCAGGAGACTCAGGGTTCAGACAGTATTTGGTTGCTCCCCCAGTTACAGAGAAGTCAGTTTGTTGATGACACAAACGGCCTTGGGCAGGGCTATCTCACAGTGAAGCATCTGGTTTAGCTTTTAAAATTGGCACCATGACAGAGCGAAGGGGGTCATTGTGCCATTTTCTTAGCCTGCCTCCATCTGGTGTTTGCTCGGCCCCTGCCATCGCTAGGACAGGGAGGGCTTGGAACCGAAATCCCCCACTGGCACAGGTATGAGCTCCCCCCTCCTGCTGGCACCCCCATGCCAAGCACTGTCTGCGTTCACCAGCACCGAATGCAAAGGCGGCAGATGTGGCTGCGACGCTTACCTGCAGCTCTTCCAGCTCCTTCACCAGCGACCAGCTGCTAATGAAGCTCTCGTTCAGCAGGGCGAGGATGGGCGAACTTTCCAGGACGGTCTCCCGGAGAGTTCGCCCCGAACCTGGCATAGGAAGAGAGGCAGACAGTGGTTTGCTGTGTTTCCTGAGCTGACTGTTGCCATGTTTGATGCCACCATGATGCCACCGCTCTGGCTGCTGGGGCAGCTGGCTCAGGCTCCCCCCGGCCCGGCCCATTGTCTTTTTTCTCCTTTGCTGGCAGTTTTGCACAGCTTATTGTTTCCCGTGTGTGCTGCTGGCAGAGAATACTCACCAGAGCAGATCCCAGCCACTGGCAAGGCCACAGACAGACCAGGACAAGCTTGCCATGGAGGCTGACTGGTGTAGTGCATTTAGGAAAGGATCAGGCCCTGCGGATCCACCCTGAATGCCTCTTGCTGTTCATGCCGAGCAGAGCCCATACATGCTGGAGAGTTTTTAAGGGCAGATAGGCCTAAAGATATCTGCCCCTCTCCCACCCACCACTCCTGCTCAATGTGGCATGCAAGTTCTTAGGCGTGTGGGGGGGAAACAGCTACACATCAGGACAACCCCAAGCCCACATCTGCCTCTGGCTTCTCCTGTGCGGGCGTCGGGGACAAAGCAGAGAGCAGTGTCCCTTTCACCCTGCAGATGCTGCCTCTACCCAGGCAGACTGAGAGGGGAAGAGAAAAGAGAAAGACCAGACCTATACCTCCACCTCAACACAGGCACTTGAATTAGCGAGTTGGTCTAGGGCTTGTCTCAAATGGATCTGATCCTGCCACTGGGGACCTAGGCTCTGATCAGTAATTCCCCACTTCCAGCTCTTTTCTATTCAGCATCTTCAGTGCCAGAACGAGTAACACATTTACCGCTGGCTCGTGACCAGCTCCCTGAGCCCCAGCTCTTCTCAGACCCTGAATGAGGCACATCATTCCTCCAGCCACGCTGGGAATGTCCTCACCTCAGCAGGACTGGTCGTCCAGGGCACCCCACAGCAGGATCGAGTGCACCAGCTTCTTTTCTGCTTTTGCTCTCTCAAAAGCTTGTGTGAAGGGAAGATAAGAGACCTGGAGGCAGAGAGACGGCTTGAGAAATAGACACAGAACAGCCCATCTCAAATACAAGCAGGGTCTGAAGGAACCAGACCTGCCACATCCCACAGGTGACACACACAGAGGTTAATCTGCAGTAGAACCTGCAGATTAAAGCAAATGACAACTGTAGTGCTCTCCCCAGGGACAACTTAATCTCCCGTTGAGATTGTAGTGAGCCCCTCACAGCACGTGGGCTGCTACCAGCACCTGCAGAGCCCCATCTTTACACACTGCAGAGAGCATCTGCACAACTGCAGGCAGGCTGTCTGCAAACACTCCTCAGCAGCTTGGGAAATCTGGCCTTGAGGTATTTATTACAAAATCTCACTGAAACGGCCTAAAAATTGGCTGTGAGGGACCCTGCACAGAGATTGTTCCAGTCGCTCAAATGAAGGGAACTTTATTAACATCTTGGCAGCTCAAAGGGACATTTGTAAGCTCAGGCACAAGGAAGCAACCATTGAAATGTGTCCCTTCAGCCAAGGAAGCAGTGACAGGCAGTAGCCATCTGCTCCACAGGCTACTGGCATGTTATACAGTTTGGGTCACCCAATGCTATAAATTTGTGTCTCACTGYGGAATGCAGAGGCACAGGCGGATTGTGTGTTTTCTGCTGATAAGGAAAGCTTGGTCCAAAGGTAGCTGAATGTTGCAAAAGTAACACCAGAGGAAAACCATTTGTAAGCAGCGCGATTACCTGCTTCACTCAGAAATTGCATCAGCAGCTACTGATAAGAGGAAGGAAGGCTGAGCCTACATTTACAGTACACGCCTGGGACACATGGCATCTAGGCTTTGCTCCTGCCTGTGCTGCTGTGTGACCCCAAATGGCCTTTCAGAGATGTTGTACTCCCTCATCTGGAAACTGGAAGTCCATCAAGCCTCACACACAGTGCCTGGGAGACATACGCTGAGCTGGGAGACCCTCACACTACTCTGAATGCTGATCAGGTTGTGGCCTCTGGTTTCTGCTGGTCCTCGAGGTGACTGGACATCTCAGCGAAGATGATCTGCCCCAAATAAACGTGCCAAGGAACTGCCCGGCCCCTTCCTCACCTTCTTAAATGGATACATGGCCACTTCCAGCTTCTGGGCTGCTTCTTCCCAGGGAATTTCCTGCTGCCAGGTTATCTCTTCGAACACAAACTGAATGGGCTCCCCTGAGGGATCCCTGCTGTCAATCACGTTTCCGTTCTCGTCATGGATCACAGAGGGGATTGAAGGCCCTGTCGATTCCAGCTCCATCTGCAGGAGAACAGGCTGAGTTGGACATTGCAGACATCCCACTCCTGGTTTTTCTGTACTCCAGGACAGGATAAAGATGCAAAATAAGACTGTGCAGCTTCTAATGAAGATACAGCTTGACCTATTGTCTCCTGGAGCTGCACTTTACCAGTTGCAGATGTGTTTTATTGGGGAATAGCAGGAAAGCAAGTTCATTTCCTTCAGTTATTGTCTGACTGTGCTTGCTAGACTGGAAACGCATGAGACCTGTTCACTCCACGTTCCCATCTTCCCAGTGGAGATTTTTGACTGTGGCACACCAGATCCTTAAAATCACTGGGACCTGCAGGGCTAGTTTGAAGCTCTTGCTCATATCACCAGCACAGCCCTTACTCAGCCCGTGGCCAGCCACAAGATGGTGCAACAGGGAAAGCTGTTCAGTGTTCTGGTACATCTGAAATTATTTTCTAAGTCTCTTTTCCTGACTTTTGGCAATTAAAAAGAAACATGGATCTGGTTTAGGAGAAAATGGGACTGTTAAATTCAGGCATTCAAAATCCTGACTTATGTTTCCTGGCCCAAGAGCTGGGATTACCACAAAACAGAGGAATAACCTCATGCAGTTTCTAAATTCAGACACACTGTTGTTCATATACCCCTCTGGGCTCAGGGCCTGGGTTCAGCTCCTCATCTTCCCCTCGTGCCTGTCAGACAACTTTTTAAAAATGGAAAAAGTCACATGACTCCAGGAGCTTAGGATTCAACCCAGACAGAGGGAAAAAATAAAATATCACAAGAACTGGCAATAGGGAGTCACACAGCTGCAGAGGACATACACAGATCAACAGAGATTATACTGTTATATTGACATGTTCAAGAGAAAGCTCTAAAGAACAGGGATAACTGAGCTTATACAGCCTATGGGCATAGCAGCATAAATCCCTGCTGAGATGCTGCACTCACATGGAGGACTGAGAGTGACTACAGACCTGAGGCAGGTAACCGATATCCACTTCCATGTTGCTGCTTTCACTCGCCCCATACAGCCACTCCATATCAACGTTCAGAGACCTGCAAGGTGAACCTGATACATTCAGAGTCATCCAAGGCTAAAGCTGTGTATGGGAAATCCCAAACAAATGAGAACATCCAGTGCTCCTTTTGCAGGGTCATCACTGAAGCCCAGAGCCTCTGGCTCCTTGGAGATCACCGTGTTCCCTGCACAAGACCAGCAACACTAGATCCCTGCTGGATCAGGGCCCAGGTACCCACCCAACACTCTGGGCAAATGCGCTCACACCTTTGAGTACTGTCAAAGTAAGGGGGAGAGAGGTGTCTTTGCTCCCCCTTCCCTCCCAGGACTTAACTTGAGCATTCTGATCCTGCTGAACTTTTAAAAGTGTTTTTTGGAAGCAAAAGGCTTTTGTAAGGAGTTGCTGGCAGAGCCATAAGTGTCTGCTTGCTGTAACAAATGTGCTGACAGAGCCATAGGGATTGAGTCGCCACAGTAATGATATAATAGAATTTTCACTCCAGCCGTCGTGGGCAAAGAGATTTGAAGCTTCTCTCCCCTGAAATGCTTCCAGCTGCTTGCCAGAGAACAGGAATGAGCTAGTGTGAAGCTATGCACACAAAACCTTAACCTGTGAAACACCAAGCAAAAAATATGTTGAAGCAAGAGCATCAGGCTTTGCTGAACTTCAGTGCTTTGAGCTAGGCACTGGGATTGCCAGGCATTGCCTCTCCACACCCTGCCCGTCTCTCCCCATCCTCCACCTACCAAGGGACAGTTACTGGTGAGTGAATCAGACCCTGAAATGGGTCAGGGATCCTCAGCAACTAGTAGAGATGCATTTGCCAGTTTTACAGGCAACTGCAGAGCTCAATTCACTCAGATTTTCCAGGGACTTGGCTGAAAAGCATGAGCTCATCCATCACAGACACCCAAGGAGCCTTCTGCAGCTTGCAACAGGTATCTGATATCTGCAAGAGTCCCTGCCACAGCCAGGGACTGCTGGGACAGGTCAAGGGGAGCAGTGCCTGCAGCAGTGCTATTAACGAAGAAGCTGATGCCTGTCTCTAGGGCAGCATCGGGACAACTTAAATTCCCCATCCCTGTGTGTCTTCCCATGTGCCTGCAGGTACCTCCCTCTAAAGTGGTTTGGCACAGGTCAGCTCGGGCTTGGATGCTCAGTTGAAGTACGTGCCAGCTGCAGCCAGGTTGTGCAAGGACATCCATCCCCAACCCCATGCTCCATGACCCCAGCAACCTCTGCTCTGCTTCTCCCCGTCTCTCCTCTGCCCTTGTCCTTCCCTGCCTCTTCCAAGCCAGATGCCCCCCAGACCTGTTGATAAACAGAGCTATTCCTGAAAAATTGCTTCAGAACCAGTTTAGGGAGCAACTGTATCTAGAGAATTGAGGACACAATGACCATGATGACCGCTGGCAGAGAAGGATGTGTGGGGAAAACAGATAAGCAAACAGCAGAACTAGCCTGCCCAAAGCTCGGACTGCAGATCTGCCTTCCCTGCACAGGCCAGGATGCCCACATAACCGCAAGGGACAGAGCTGTCACCGCACTCATATGTTCATAAAAAAAGAGCCCACCAGCTTCCCCCCACGCACAGCCCCCACTCCTGCACAGGACAGGATCCCAGAGCCCCCGGGTTCCGCTGGGCCTCATTTGTAACAATCCTCAAGTCTGTTCAGCACCCAGGATGAAAGAGAAACAGCTGTACCTGTTGTTAGGGACAAAGAGCTTAAACTCTCGGACATGGGAAGAATCCTTGGAGAGGATGATGTGACCTGTGAACTGGCCTGGAGAAAACCAGAAGGGGAAGTCTGGTGGCTCGTTCAGCTGGAACTCAGCGTGGATCCTGAAACGAGAAAGGAGCCATCAGCTGCAGTGCCGGGAGGAGAGAATGGATCAAGCACTGCAGATGACAGCAGGCAGAATCGATCTCCAGGCACCAGAAATTATGAAGCTAAATTGGAGCAGAGGTTCAGTTCAAAAAGCTTTTCATGTCACACAATGAAGAGGGTAAAAGACTGGAGCAGATCCCCTGGGTCAGGATCATCTCCAGCATCGATGCCTTTTGGAACTGGGCAGTAAAGTGTCCATCCAGGAAGGATGAATTACATTATCATTCCTTGAAACTCAGGAACAGACTAAGACCCCATCAGCCTCCCTTCCAGCTTGATCAGGCAAATAAAAGCTGTGTGTAACACTCCCAGTAAAACAAGAGAACAATTCCCCAGACTCTCCCCCTTGGAAAGGTACTCCACTCCCTGATTAAACAAAATCTAACAAATTCCTTGCTAATCAGACTCTCCCCTTTCAGCCAGGGATAGTTCCAAACCAATGGTGATGGAGAAAGGCTGTTGTCCTGGATCTGGGCAACAGTCCCTGCCTCACCAGGGCCTCAGTGACACTGGGAGCACGGGTGCCCTCTTTGGGTGTCAGCAAAGCATCACACACGTGCAAGAGCTGGCTGTGAACCACCCTCTTCCTTGAACTGCTTCATCTCCCTCCCAGCCAGGACACATCTGGTCTTGCTTGGGAACACGACTGCACATGCAATGACATACGCACTCTCTGCCACGGGCTTTACAGCAGCCTTCTCCACTCCTGAGATATGGAACAAATTCAGAAGTGTCCCCAAACTCTCCTCTAACACCCCAGACCCACAGCCTTACCTGAATGCTATGGTGTAGTAGAAGGTGCTGATGGCTTGGATGCAGGCCACAGCTCCTTGGGGAGCAAAGCGGGTTTTTACGAAGGGGCGTGGGTGGAACATGCTCAAAAGCCTGTGGATTATGATCTAGAGAAAGAATTGTAAGAGAGCAAAAATGAGAACAGTTCCTCCACTGCCAGGTCAGCTGCAGCTCCAAAGTAACTCTCCACCAGATCAGGAAGACAAGAGAACTGCTATGACTTAAAAATTAGCTCAGAGACCTACCTAATCACAAAACAAGGAGATAAAGCAAGAGACTGCTTTTAAAAATAAATCCATCTTCCACGCTTTTTCTGCTATTCCCATTGTTTGCAAGTTTCCATCATCCCAGTCGGTTGAATGTCTGAGTACGGTAAGCTGATCTACGAGGCTGCCTCCATCAATACTACTTAAGACTTTGAAAGAGTGGGTATGCAATCAATAAACACACCAGGCTGTGAAGGTATAACAACGATGTGATCACTAACACCTACCCGGGCACCCCGGGGGAGAGCGATACACATGCCTGGCTTTACAAACTATGTATACACATCGTTTCACTTGTCAATGAAACACTCACCTCTGGGGTGGCACTCAGCAACTGTTCCACAAGGGACGATCACTTCATACAAGTGCTTTCTGAATAACCCTCTCCCCTCCCTGTCTGGGAAAGACTAGCCTAAAAACCCAAACACTTAAACGAAGCAAGATGAAGTTACTCAAGTCAGCCTCATCTGGCCATGACACACACCCAGAGCTTTTGCCTGCTCTGCTTTACCTCCAATTTAGAAGACTCTGCTCCTGGCTGTACGCTGCATTTTTGCACCCTTAGAAAGTCCAGGGAGACATAATGCAACAGCCTTGTCCGCTCTAGGGACTCCTGCAATTCATCTGGGCTATAAGGCAGAACATTTATACAAACTGCCTCTCAGGTATATAGGTATTACGTTTCATATCTCACCTCTTTGCCCTTGGGAGGCGGAGGGTAAAATCTGTTGTTGGAAAGATACCCAGTGAAGATGTTCAATTCACTAGGAATTATCCACCATGGATCCCCAAGATCCAGTTTATTCTTTGGAGGAAGAAAGGCTTTAAACTGTCTGGCAAGCATCACGCTCATAGGGGCTGCTGGGKCAGTCCAATTCCTCAGCCCAGACAGAGCGACATGAGAAATCTGTGAACAGAAGACACTATCAGAGCCTAGACTGGACTCTTCAAACGTGTAGTAATGCTGATGGATGTAAGTAGGCTTTAAAGAAGGGGAAAAAAATATATCACATTTTAAATTCTTCCTAGCACCCCAAACACCACCAAATAGTTCTGTCAACTCTCAATTATGTGAGTAATAGGAAATGGGACAGAGGGGAACATACCACATAACACCACTGCTTTTGGACTTAGCTCCAGGAGAGCCATCTCTAATGTCTGCTTCAAGCTTCCCAGGAAGGGCGTATTAATTGGGGCACAGTGCTGCTGAGTGCACTGAAAACAATGAAACGCTGCAGAAAGCAGAGAGCTTGCTCGTCAGAGCAAATCCCATGGGCTCAAGCAAGACCATCTCCCCCTCCCAACATGATAGCACTTATTCCAGCTGATGTTACCAGCCCATAGGACGTGTTTATACCAGAATTTCTGGCCATACACATCCTGCATGMTACCTACTCCCAAGAAACCATCTTTGCTCTTCGTCATCGTTTCCATGACCAAAGGCTGGAATTTAGCCACAACGGACAACGTCTCCCCACTTGGATCAGGCATCTCCTCCTCTTCAAATTCTGAGATGGGAGCAACCCCTAGACAAAGGGACAGCAATTTAAGCAGCTGTTTTCCCTCCGTCCCCTTTTAAGCAATTGTGAAGTGATTACACATTTATCCTGGCAAATTCAGGAGCACTGGGAGCTTCCCAGCTGTCCCTATGCTGTATGCAGCGGCAGAACTCAGACCCACCCCAGAGACCAGCTTCGGCTGCATGAATTAAAGGGGAGCCCTCCTTTTAGTGGACGACTCTCTAAACCCCATGGCTCAGTTAAGCAGTCTCATTTTGCCTAGGAGGGATCAGAACACATGCTTTAGCCAATTCATTACGGCACAAGCAAACAACTGTCTGTATTTCGACTGTACCGTAAGGTCTCCTGTCCATTATCATCACCACACTTCTTCCTGCCTGGCACCACCAAGAGACATTTGCCACATGCTGATACAGCCTCCAAACACGATCTCTCACAATTGCTATCTGAGAGAGAATGCTACAGCCAGAGGAGCGTATGAATGAAACGCTGCGACTCACTAATAGTTTTGGCCTAGCCTGGGCTGAGCTGTATTTGTTGCGTTCACCCATCCCAAATCTCCTTTAAGCTCTAGACAAAGTAACTTATGTACTTTGCTAGTCCAGCAATGGGATCTTCAGTTTTATAAAAACTCTACTTTGTGAAAGTGATGTCTAGGGCTTAAGCCTTTTCAAAAAATTGTAAAGCTTAGCAGCCTCTCTTCATGTAAATAAGGCCCAAAACAGCACCCAGAAAAAAATAAGACATGAATAAAAACTGTTGAGTGCATTACCTTTGGCTTTTGCTCGGTCTGTACAGAGAGAGCTCTGCAAGGTAGACAGATACCTACCTGTCAGCTTCTCAGCTATCGGCTTGAACTCTTCCGGACTGAGGTACAGATCGTTGTTTGTGTCCAGAGAAGAAAAGAGAAACAGCCCCTCACTTCCCAAAGACTTCAGTGCCAGCTCCTAGTTCAGGAAGAAGAGGCAAGTGAGATTTCATTCCAACCTCTTGCAGAAATTCACTCTCGCCCCCCCCAGCTTCAGAGTTAATTTGCATTCTTTCCAGCACACAAACACAGCCATCAAATTGAAAGATTAATGCCCCTTGGCAGGATTTTGTGCTATTTACAATAGGGATCGGTGTCCAGGAACTGTTGGCATGAGCATATTAAAACTACATCTGGCTGAGTAATTCAAACTGAATCATTTGCTCAGAGTCGGCCTCAAAGTCTTTTGTCAGAAAGATTTCCAACTTTTTCCAGATAGTTAGTCCTAAACCTGCAGATATTCAGAGCACCTGGAGATCATGATCTCTGTAATTAACTGATGCACAGTGAAACAAAGGCAGTCAAATACATGACTATGCACATTACAAAAACACAAAGAAAATGAACTGAGCCCTTGTAACTCTGCAGAAAGCAACTTAACTTAAACCCATGCTGAGATCCATGCCAGCATTACCATGCACAACTGCCCTGCTCTAGTCAGGTTCCCCTCCAGGTCTCCAGCCTCAGGACTGGATGGAGCATTTTGGCCCCTTGCTCCGCAGGGAGCACTGCCTACCCATTCAGCCATACACTGGGGACCCACAAATCCCATGGTCTTCTCCAGAAATTTCTGCAAGATCCCAACCACCCTGAGTCTCAGTTTCTCCCTCTGCAAAGTCCACACGGAGAACATCCAGTGGAAAACACCACTGAAACGCAATGTCTCCCTTGGAGCAGCCCCAGAAAGGCTCTAGATTCTTCCAGTCATTTCCACTCTGCAGCACTCAGCACTGAAGGGAAAGGGACAACTTGCAGGCAGAACAAGAGCGCTCCACGTTGGTGTGAGAGGAAGAGAGAGACATAGCAAGTGAGACAAGCCACATCACTGCCAGCCAGCCTGCAGCACATCCCCTGTGACCCATCATTTGGGGCAGCTTCCTTTGCCACCCCTGTAAAAGCCTAAAGCTGCAAGGATAAATACTCTGTATTCTGCTGTTTAACTGTGTTTATTCTCTATTGCCTGCAGCACCATTACCATCCCCAGAGCTCCTGAACTAGTTTATTTTCCATCTGTTGCCTGCCAGCCTGAAGCAGCACTAATGCAGCCTGGAAGGCTTTGCTCCTGTCAACTGCAGCAACAAAAGCACTTAAGAGCCTTCCAGGGCAGTTTCAGGACTGAGACAGACAGAAACAAAGATCCTGGAATACAAACCAGAGATCTGGACACAGACAGGGCTGAAGAAAGACAAGRAGGGGAGCGCACAGGAACTACACAGCTGACAAAAGGAATGAAGGAACAAGATGGTTATTTATCTACATACAGGAACAATCCACTCCAGACTGTCCACATTCCTGGGGCCAAAACTGTGCCTTTGTTCCCCAAATGAATGGGGATGCACATCCTTGGCTCTGTAGGTAACAGATAACAACATTTTCCTGAGCAACTGCCCTGTTCCCTGACAGCTGGGTGCCAGGGTCATGTCAAGAAGCCTTGGGCCAGGCTTCGGTACCCCTCTCGGCTCTAGATCTTGCTTGTGCACGGCACGTAATGCATTAACCTCATAAGGGCCCGTGTGATCGCTCACTGTCTGGGAGCCAGCTCACGGCGCAGGGAAGCGTGCAGGGAGCGCACGATGGCTTCCTGCTCTGCAGAGGAGGCTGTCCTGGATGTGTACTGAGCTCTGAAGAGACAGTCCATTTCCCAGTCCTCTCCACAGCGCATCAGCAATTCCCTGCTGATGAATCTTTTAGAGTCTCTCTTCTTTTTGCACTTCACAGACATGGACCTCAAGGGATGGGAGGCAAATGAGCGACAAAGTTTTTAGTTGGTTAGACCGCCTGCTGCTGTAGTATTAGGAAAAAGTCACGATCATTTACTTAACAGGGCTGAAGGCAGAAAGAGAACCAGTTATACCCCACACGTACAGAAGAACATCTCTGACTGTGTCTAAGACAGCAGAACGTGAAGGGGGGAATATGGGTGCCTGGTGTTGCACGTTAGCATYCAAAAATGAATCTAAATTGAGAGCACGCTCCCATCCCCTCAGCCTGCACTTTCACATTGGTTAAGCAATGAAAAACCATCAGCTGCAGAAACATCAGATAATTATCCCTACAACTGCAACTGGCTGGAGATATGGTAGCTTTGCGGTCAAGCGACTTACATGCGTGCACACATCTCACACGCGTGCCAGCAGCCGGCTGAATGCAGCCTGCCTGCTAATAGGATTGGTACTGGGCTCCTGCCTGCTCCAGACGACGCTGCCCTCCCCAGAGCTAGTTAAAACAGCCACTTCTCCAGCAAAGGCGCGCTCCAGGCAGTACTGGCAGAGCGCATCAGTTCTGCACAACCCTGCAGGACTTCAGAAACTTTCCATTTCTACGCTCACAAAGCACGGCAGCTCAGCAGCAGCATCGCATGAGCCCCTCCGCACAGCCTCACCCGCACCGGGACCGCAGGGACCTGCCCGGCCAGAGACAAGACCCCAACCACGGAGGAACAAAGACTTCCCCAGGGTCCTGCTGCACTCAGTCAAAAGGGATGACAAAAATTATGTTTAAAAGGAGAGAGAGATGTCAGGGCTTGGCCTTTTGCTTTCTGGTAACATTCACGTTAAAGAAAGCTCTCCAGAGCTTGTGGTTTTTTTTCTTTTTTTCTTTCTAATCTGCGATTATAAGAAATAAAAAGTTTCCCTGTTTGTGCCAGAGGAGTAAGACTGAGCTTTTTCAGTCTTTTTGTCGAGGAGAAGAGTTGTTGTTTTCACAAAGAGTTTTCTTCTCCCACCTGCTTGTGGGTTGTTTAGCTAAATAAACATTTCCATAGAATGAGACAAGACATATGTTTTAAGCAAGATGAAGGAAAAATAAAAACCTTGGGCTGTTCGYATTTTGTTCTCCTCTCCAGCAGTGCCCAGTCACAGCCGTCTGCCTGTCCTCTAGGAAAAACAAAACCTCCAGAAGACCTGGCTTTTTGTCAGGCAGGGCTGAGGTCCTCTCAGCCAGCCTCTGAAGGACTGTCCTGACCCTTCTGTCCCTGTCGGAAGAATTCTTCTAATTAACTGGTTTGAACCATTTTCCCCTTTTTGCAATGCAAGCAGAGACAAAGAAAAGAGGTATCCTTTAAAAACACTTGTCTTTTTACTACAGAAATATCAAGAACAAGAAGTCTGCTCTTTTCCGCGAACCTTTTTAGGTGTTCACGGATGCACACCAAACCGAAGCACCAGGGGAGTATGATCTTTAACAAAGGTATGCTTCCTCCAAAGCACGCAGCAGTCATTTGAACTATATGGATTACAATCAAAAACGTCAATCAGCCTAATTAAAAAAAAAAAACAAAACAAAAAAAACACCACAACAAAACCCCTAAAAAAAAACCTTCCCCTTTTTCAGCTCATGTCCTCCACTCTTTTGCTGCTTCTACAGAGTCGCTCAGGGCGCACAAGACCTGCATTTCTAGTCTGAAAAAACCCACAACATTCTGAGAGTTTTGGGCCTTTTTTCCAGGGAATAAAGCAGGAAGGGAAGACACCTTCAGAGGACGCGTCGAGAGGAGCTGCGAAGCGTTATGCCAAGAACAGGGCTGGGGTCTGGCACTCCCACTCTCCCTCCATATTCTGGCAGGAGCAGCTGGCCTCAAAGGCACGGTCACTGCTGGTGCCTGGTGGTCACCACAGCTCTGTGGTTGTTTCAGCCTGGTGGTGGCCACCATAATCCCTGTGGCCACTTCAAGCTCGGTGGCCACCACAGCTCTACAAAACTTCAGCCTGGCAACAGCTACCTCAAGCCCATAGCCACTGATGTGTGATGAGTACCACAGCTCAATGGTCACCTCAGCCTGGTGGCGGCCACCACAGCCTGGCGGTGGCCACCTCAAGCTCCACAGCTGCTGATGCCTGGTTGTCCCCACAGCCTTGGCAGTGGCTGCCACAGCTTCATGGTCCCCATAGCCTGGCGGTGGCCACCTCAAGCTCCACAGCTGCTGATGCCTGATTGTCCCCCCAGCCTAGCTGGTGACTACCATGGCTTCACAGTCACCACAGCCCAGCAGTGGCTACAGCCCAGCGACCACCTCACCCCCAGAGGCCACCTCAACCCCAGAGGCCACCAATGCCTGGTGGTCACCTCAGCCTGGCCACAGACGCCTCAACCCCAGTGGTCACCTATGTGTGGTGGTCCCCTCAGCCCAGCAGTAGCCACCTCAAACCCTGGCATTCCTGGTGGTCCCCTCAAGCCCGGTAGCCACCTTAAGCCTGGTGGCCACTGTTGCCTGGTGGTCACCTCAGCCCAGCAGCGGCCACCTCAACCCCGGTGGCCACCAACACCTGGCGGTCACCTCAGCCCAGCAGCGGCCATCTTACCCCCAGTGGCCACCGATGCCTGATGGTCACCTCAACCCTGGTGGCCACCGATACCAGGGTGTCACCTCAACCCCGGTGGCCACCTCAACCCCGGTGGCCACCGCTGCCTGGCAGTGCCCTCAGCCCGGCCACAGCCACCTCAACCCCGGTGACCACCTCAACGCCCGCGGTCCCCTCAGTCCCGCGGCCGCCACCGCCCCGCGGGTCCGCCCGCCATTTCATCCCTCCCTCCCCTCCGTGAGGGGCAGCGCGGCCTCAGGACCGTCCCTCCTTCCCCCGCCACCTCTCGCCCTTCCCGTTACCTGCTGCCGGGCTGCCTCAGCGTCCCGGTAGTACTTGACGGCGACCAACGCTGCCAAAGCGGCGAGGGCCAAAGCCAGGCGCGGAGGGGCCGCGCCGGGACCCGCCATACCCGCGTCGCTCAGCGCCGCCGCCGCGCCGCCATGGCCGCGCCGGCCGGGGGAGGCGTCAGGCGGGCAGCGCCCGGCGAGGAGGGGCCGGGGCCGGGCGGGGGCCTGCGTCCTCCTCGCGGGGCCCGGAGGGGGGGAGAAGGGCCGGACGGGGGCCTCCGGCCCCCGTCCGGCCCTTCTCCCCCCCTCCGGGCCCCGTAGCGACCTTCATGCAGTCCGGAGGAAAAAACCACTTTTTGGCCTTAAATTTATCCGCTGCGGGGATTCTTGGAGGAGATTAATCACCCTCCTTTTCAGCCATCTCATTGCTTTCCGTGGTTTTTAATTATGTCCTCCCTCCCATGAATTTCCAAAGTGGTCTTTGGTCCTTAATTCAGCATTTCCCCAAAAAAGCCGTATCCTGCTCYTCTACTTGGTTTCAGCTCACCAAAATGGCTATTTTAAAAAAAAAACAAACAGGTATTAGCGGTTTCACTTGCAGTGATTTCACTGGGGTTTATTGCAGGGATGGGAATTAGGGGATGGGAATGACTTTGCAACCATGAGGCGATGGTGCTCGTCTGCAGCCAACACTGAGCCTCAGCCTCCTGACACCACATCATGATCCCCAAATTTTGAGTCATTTCTACCATCACGGACCTTTACGACACCCCAGACTTTTCCACCCTCCCTGTGTTCTTTGTGCCCTTCAGGTTTTTCTGCATGGTTGTCACATTGCTCCTTAGCAGTGGCTTGGCCAAGAGATATATTTAGTCATTTTAATCTTTCCTCATAAATCAGTCTCCTGCTCCTCCTTACACGAAATCCTGCACCGCCACTGAAATCCCCTGATTGCTGGGGAAGATTTAGTACCATTTTCTGCTGCTGCAGGGCGAACAGCACAGAATGTTTGATCTCTCTAAGGGTAGCACGAAGCGTTAGCATTTAATCCTTTGAAGCTTTTGCTGTTTCCTAAGCCTGCCTAATCATTTTTGTTTTAGGTTTAAAGAGCTTTTTGGTTGGAGATGAGGAGAGCATGACCAAGCCATTAAGAGAGCAGTGGCAGCTGCACCAAGGAAGGAGGAAGAGGCTGGTAATCCTGGGCAGAGCAGACCAGGAGCGTGCGGAGTTTTGAGCAATTCCCGGGACAAGATAAAAAAATCACACCGTGCATTTTCTTGCAGACCACAGCAAGCAAGATTGGAGGGAGCTGGACTCAGGCAGTGAAGGCGAGGTACAGCCTTCTCCCTGGGACTTGGGCACTGTTCCTCTCTCTGCTGTAGATCCCCACATAGCCCTTGATGTTTCTCTTGCAGTGATGGTGCAAGCTTGGGCAACACAGTGGACCAGACTGGGGAGCCCAGCAACAGAATAAACACTGGGTTATTTGTAACTCAGGTCAGTGTCGTTACATCTGCATGGCCAAGGGAGGAAGGAGAAGGTTCCTTCTGCCAGCTCCACCATAGAAGAAAACGTTCATGAAACTCTGCCACTGCTCTTTGCTCTCCACCTCCCCATCCATCAAAGAACCAGTGCTTGGGCCATGGGGAGGAGATGGGAGGAACTCAATTAACAGATCATTGAAATAATGTCTGGGAGCAGAGACAGGTGTGAATGAGTTAAGCACTCAAGCACTTTAAGCAGATGTGCTTTAAAACTTTCCGGACTCATTAGGTCGGGCAGTGAGGTGTGGAGAGCTTTTGCTTACCTCAAATAACCTAGCAAGTACCTTTAGAGCACAAAATGTAACAGGACGAGATAGCTTTGAAACAGGATAAATGTACTTGGGTGTCTGGGAAACGAGCAAGAGGTGATAGGAGATGACAAAGCCTGCAGACACCTAGATGGAGAAGGAGACCTGACAGGGTGGCTGGCAGAGCCAAAATGATACCATTTAGATGAGAAGCGGAGGGGCTCATTTTACATCTGAACCATTTCCAGTGTCACCAGCGACCATATAAAGATGACAAACGGATGAATTATTTGATAGGAAAAAGAATGAAAGACAAAAGGTGAAATAATTCAGGGCATCTGCTGGGAACGAATCGTCCTCAAAGGAGAACAAAACCAACAACTCCTGGCTTTACACTGCTGGTTCTTGAGATTACAGATTACAGCGCTCAGGAAGAATTTTAAATACTCAAGACATCTGCTGCGTGGCCCACCCAGGCACACTTGTATCAAAGGAAATCCTCATCATAGAGAAATAACAAGGAAGATTACCACCAAGAAAACTCACCCAGCAGGAAAAACTATCCCAGATTTCCCCTTTGCCGGCAGGGAGAGAGTCCGGCTGAAAATAGGAAAAATAGTGAGAAATTGGTAGCAGGGATGAAAAGCTTGGAGCGACCTTTTTTGCAGTAGACGGATGGGTTTTCCATATGTCAGAGTACACGCAGTAACTCCACGTTCCAGGGCGGCAYATTGCGAGAGCAGAGAAACCCTGTCCTCGTTTAAATTGATGGCCCCATTCCCATAGCCTGAAACCCTGGCCTGTTTTAAAGTCAAAGCGATCATGGTGGAATGGAAGGCGGCATTAAAATCTGAGCTCTGTGCACAAATGGAGAAAGAACCTGGAAACAGAATCCTCCTGAGGAAGCAAGTCCCGACCAGACTGAGGCCCAAAAACATGAATCCTCTGGAAAACAGTTAAGGAACACGGAGTATCCAAGTCTGGTTTCACATGGGGCTTTTCTAAGGGGACAAGAAAACGGGAGGTGTGTTTACTGCAGAAGAGGGGCTTGCATCCTGCTCCGGGGATGCACTGCGACAAAGCTTCACAGCCATGGAAAACATACAGTTCATCCCGGAAAAAGAATGGCCAGCAAAGGCTGCGGAGTGAAATGAAGTTTGATTGAGACATTTAGTTGAAGAGCAAGAGCCAATGCCTACCGAATTCCCATGGGCTTGCATTCCTAACCCCCCCTTGGCCTTTCCTATTCAGTAGGAAGCAATCCAATCTGGTGGGTCACTTACAGTTCTGACACTCACTGGCTCTCACTAAACAAAAGCATTTACAATGCAGGGGTGTTTTATTGAGTGGATTCCTAATTACAGCACGGTACCTGTTTGAGGCTCCACAGGGAATGGAGCCAAAGACCCAAACGTGATCAGAAGTAACTGCTGAAACTTTGAAACTGCTAGCACTGGGAGCCAGCGCTCGATGCATCACATCTGAAACAATCAGATAAATAGATCAGATCAAAATGTATGTGGAAAAATACTACGACTGCCAGGCTTTTGAATTCAATAACCAATTCTGCTGAAAGCCTTCCAAGGGAATTTAATAATGCCATAAAAAATGAAGTGTGGGTTACAAAAAGATGCATTTGCTTTCTGGATAGTTTTGTCTTATCTCCTGGTATGGTCAGGCARCAACAGCCGGCCGTTCTACAAGCAATAGTTACTAGTTTTCATCTCTACCACTAATGCAACTTTCTTTTATCAGAACTTCATTTACAGGAAATTCCTTCTGAGATAAAATAGGGCCACATGTTCTGATGGTGAAAATTAACATGGTAATCACGGCTCCTGAATTWGAGTGTTACAGGGGAAAGGGGAAATAACCTAGCCTGGTCACATTTCCTGGTAAGGTGACTCAAGAATAGAAAAAAACCATCATAAATCAACAATGGAATTCCCACTGGTGTCCCACATGGCTGAGACTGAAAGGCAGGAAAGCAGCTCGAACACACACATCTTCCCAGATCCTTTCCATTAGACATTTTGAACCAAACCTCTGGTTCAAACGTAACACCCCATTTATTTATCTACTCAAAGTATGAAAACAAAGGGGCTCCCATCTGGACGAACACAAGAAGTCCCGCCACCCCCACCTAGCAGGAAGTATACAGGGTGGGTGCCAGATAAGAGAGGTGAAATCCCAGAGCCTGCTTCCGCACACAGGGCTCCCAGAGTTGAGGGCTCTGCTCAAGCAAGCGCACCCAGCCAAGGCTCGAGGCGTGCAGAGGAGCAAGGAAAGAGCAGAAGCATTTCAAGACACCCGTGGGGCAAACATTTCTGTTACCTGCATTGCCGTAGGACAGAAAAATCCCAGTCGTGGATCAGGGCCAAGCCTTGGAACAAAGCTGATCCTTGGAACAAATCTTTACTCCTGCTAAACACATGCATGCTTAACTTGATGCTTGTGATGAAGCCACTGGCCTCAGGGATTTAACTGTGGATATCTGTGAGCACAGGCAGAAGTATTTGCAGAATTGTGGTCTACGAGAGTGGAAATTTTCAAGCGTGGCTGTTTGCAACAAAAAGCTTTCATTGTGACTGGTGCTGAGCTCCATACGAGTGTCTTGGCAAGCAAACTTATCAATAAACTTTACATCGTCAGGCATGCTGGGCAACTAAAAAACCTCCCTATTTGTGATGCAGCCACTGAACTGCAGGAAAGCAGCAGCTCTCCTCTAGAAGTGTATGTGACTTCACTAACACCGTTCTTGCTCACTTGTGTGGAAGAGAAAACAAGAGCAGAGTTTTAATGTAACACCAAGGATCTATTTCTAAAGGAAACTAGAACCATGCTATTTATTTTGGGGGTTTAAATTTTGCCAGGCAAAGTGTTTTGAGTTACTCCAAGAGCAGGACATTTTTATTTATGGAATTTCCTTAATCCATTATAAAAATCCTCTGAGCTAAACCAGCTTCCTGGTTTCCAAATCTCTCGGATAACGCAACTCACTCCCAAGATGTTTATTTACCAATAACCATTCCTCTAGGCCAAGCTTACCAGCCAGTATCTTTATCCCCGGGATAATGCTAAGTCCCCATCTGACAACCTTATTTCTCCTGGGGAATTACAAAGGCATGAATTTAGAAACACATTTTTTGTTTTCACAACTTGCTCAAACCAACTTTATCTTCCCAAGTTGCTGAATGAACCAATTATCAAGAGAATGTCACAAGAATGAACAAAATGTTCCATCACCACGGGCCATGCAGCTTTGCAGTGACCACAGGAAAGGCTGCTGGGAGAAAGGATGCTGATTCCAGAGCCAGCCCTTGTTGCAGGAACTGTTAAGCAGGTACTCACGACTGCCAGGGGCAGAACAGGAGTGGTGTGTGAGCATCTCTGCACAGTTATYCTGCTTAGAGTCAGAGGACACACCAGATAAACTGCTAGTTCAGTGGCTGGACGCATGGAAGAATCTGGCTTCAATTTTCTCCTTTCTTTTTCTTCTGTTACTTCATTCCAGAAACAATGTATACCGAAGAGCAAAATCGGCTGGGGATTATTTATTTTTTGCTAGAAAAATAAGACATTTAGTAGAACTCCTGCTAACCCGTATCAGATGGTGAACAAGCAATTTAAGGGAGCTGGTRCAGATGGGAATTGCTGTCCACACACTGGCTAGATTACTCTGGAAATCAACATCTATTGTGAAATATTCTTGAAATCAACCAGTATTGTCACCTACTTACTCCAAGCATGATGTAACAGGTCTTTGACAGATGGCTTTAAAGAGGATCAACCCAAACATGCTTTTTATTTTACAAGACTTTTATTCTGTTTCACAGATTTGACTATTACAGCAGTGAAATTATTACAAGTGACTCATAACATTTAGTTCCAAATAAAAGTAGAAAAACACAGAAACGATAAAGGAAAGTTAAATGAGATGTGATGTGTGGTAAATGTGTTTTAAGAGCACAGAAAAAGTATATAAAAATACATTAGGATCAAGAATTTTGCAGACAGGTTTTGATTTAGTTACAATTTTGACACCACAATCACAGAATCACAGAATGGTTGAGGCTGGCAGGGACCTCTGGAGGTCAGCTGGTCCAACCCCCTGYTCAAGCAGGGCCACCTAGAGCCAGTTACCCAGGACTGTGTCCAGGCGGCTTCTGAATATCTCCAAGGATGGAGACGCCACAGCCTCCCTGGGCAACCTGTGCCAGTGCTCAGTCACCCTCAGAGTAAAAAAGTGTTTCCTCATGTTCAGAGGGACCCTCCTGTGTTTCAGCTTGTGCCCGCTGCCTCTGGTCCTGTCACTGGGCACCACTGGAAAGAGCCCGGCTCCACTCTCTTTGCACCCTCCCTTCAGGTATTTACATACATTAATGAGATCCCCCCTGAGCCTTCTCTTCTCTAGGCTACACAGTCCCAGCTCTCTCAGCCTTTCCTCACAGGAGARATGTTCCAGTCCCTTAATGATCTTCGTGGCCCTTCGTCAGACTCTTTCCAGTGTGTCCATGTCTCTCTTGTACTGAGGAGCYGAGAACTGGATGCAGTACTCCACGTGTGGCCTCACCAGTGCTGGGTAGAGGAGAAGGATCACCTCCCTCACCCTGCTGGCAATACTTTGTCTAATGCAGCCCAGGATACCATTAGCCTTCTTTGCAGCAAGGGCACATTGCTGGCTTATGGTCRATTTGGTGTCCACAGGACCCCTAGGTCGTTTTCTGCCAAGCTGCTTTCCAGCTAGGTGCCCCAGCACATAYTGGTGCATGGGGTTGCTCCTTCCCAGGTGCAGGACTTTGCACTTCTGCTTGTTGWACTTCATTAGGTTCTTATCAGCCCACTTCTCTAGCCTGTCGAGGTCGCTCTGGATGGCAGCACGACCCTCTGGCGTATCAGCCACCCCTCCTAGTTTTGTGTCATCAGCAAACTTGCTGAGGGTATGCTCTGCCCCATCWTCCAGATCGTTAACRAAGATGTTAAACACGACTGGACCCAGTATTGACCCCTGGGGTACACTGCTAKTTACTGGCCTCTAACTAGACTTCATGCCACTGATCACCACCTCTATGCTCAACTACGCAGCCAGTTTTCAATCCACCTCACTGTCTGCTCATCCACCCCATACATCAACAGCTTGTCTATGAAGATCTTATGGGAGACAGTGTCAAAGGCCTTCCTGAAGTCCAGGTAGACAGTATCTGCTGCTCTCCCCTCATCTACCATGGCAGTCATTTCATTGTAGAGTTTATCAAGTTGGTCAAGCATGACTTCCCCTTGGTGAAGCCATGCTGGCTACTCCTGAAGAATTTTTTGTTGTTAGTGTGTCTGGAAATGGTTTCCAGGATTAGCTGCTCCATCACCTTCTCAGGGGTTGAGGTGAGGCTGATGAGCCTATAGTTCCCTGGGTCCTCCTTCCTGAAGACAGGAGTGACATTTGCTTTCCTCCAGTTTTCAGGTACTTCTCCCAGTCGCCATGATCGATCAAAGATTATTGAGAGTGGCCTTGCAAGGACATCTGCCAGATCCCTCMGCACTTGTGGGTGCATCCCTTCAGGGCCCATGGACTTATGTATGTCCAGTTTGCTTAAGTATTCCCTGACCTGATCCTCTTCCACCAAGGGTACATCTTCCTTGCTCCAGCCTTTCCCCCTGGTCTCTGGAACCTGGGATTCCTGAAGGCCAATCTCACTAGTAAAGACAGGCAAAGGCGGCATTTGGTATTTCAACCTTTCCCATGTCCTGTGTAACCAGGTCCCCTGTCTTGTTGAGCAGTGGGCCCACATTTTCCTAGTCTTCCTTTTGTCGCCTRTGTTCTTATAGAAGCCCTTCTTGTTGTCTTTGACATTCCTGGCTGAATTCAATTCCATTTGGGCTTTAGCATTCCTAACGTCATCCCTGGATGCTCAGACAATGTTCCTGTAGTCCTCCCAGGTTACCCATTCTTGCTTCCACCCTCTGTATGCTTCTCCTTTTTGTGTTTGAGTTTGCTAGGAGTTCTCTGTTCATCCACACAGGCCTCCTGGCATTTTTGCCTGACTTCCTGCTCATTGGAATGGAACTCTCTTGAGCTTGGAGGACATGAGTGTTGAATATTAACTGGCCTTCTCAGGCCCCTCTTGCTTCCAGGGTCTTATCCTGCAGGACTCTTCCCAGCAAATCTTTGAAGAGGCCAAAGTCTGCTCTCCTGAWGTCCAGGGTTGTGARCTTGCTTTTCACCCTCCTTTCTACCCTCAGGATCCTGAACTCCACCATCTCATGGTCACTGCAGCCAAAGCTGCCTTTGGTCTTCACATCCCCAGCGAGCCCCTGCTTGTTGGCGATTATGAGGTCCAGCAGAGCACCTCTCTTTGTTGGCTCCTCTGTCACTTGGAGGAGGAAGTTATTATCATCAAACCACTCAAGGAACCTCCTGCATTGCTTAGGTCCTGCTGTGTTTTCCCTCCAGCAGATATTAGGGTGGTTGAAGTCCCCCATGAGGACCAGGGCCTGCAAATTCAAACCTGAGGCTGSTCCTATCTGTCTGTAGAGGGCCCGATTCTCTTGTTCTTCCTGGTCAGGTGGCCTATAGCAGACACCCGCTATAATGTCACCTTTATCTGTTCTCTCTTTAATCCTAACCCTTAACTTCTCAGTCAGCTCCTCATCCATCCCCAGGCAGAGCTCCATGCACTCCAGCTGCTCTCTCACATAAAGGGCAACTCCTCTCCCTCCTTCTCCTGTCCTGTCCTTCCTAAAGAGCCTAGAAAGCCTACCACCTAGAAAGCACAGTATATTGAAAACTGTTAATTAGAAAGGTGATAAATCCAAGAGTATATAAAAGGCAAAAATGAAACAGAAAAATGAAAGGAGGATGTGTGTGTGTGTGAAGTCTATTTTATGGCAAACTTCCAGTCCTTTGGCCACTATAAAGCAAAGTCAGTGGATTTCATATAAATTCTCTGTATAAAGGAATGTCTATGAACTGTGTACAATATGGCCCAGAATAAACATCTCATTATCAGGCTAATAGAGCTCCTCACAGAGGAAAAGAAGGTGCTTACGTCATGGTTTCATCTTCCCAATATAATACTGTCCGGAATTGGACTAGTGCCCCAAAATACCATTTTAGGAACAACGCAAATTCCTTTAATGGAAAGGAAATGCAGTAACCCGCCGACGCTGCAGAAGCAGGGTGCTGGGCAATGGCCTCACTACTGCACACTTGCTTTAAAGTTCGTGTGGTTGACTGGCAGGGGGTGAGCCTCTGTGTTGAACACCCAGTCGTCCAGGGACAGCACGTCATCTTCACAGAACAGAAGATAGAGGTACCTGGAGCCATAAGGTGAGGGTGGGCAGGAAGAAGATGGACACAAAGGGAGATTAAAGGAAACTCGAGTGGGACTCCAAGCACGCACAAGCAAGCACTGTCAGCAGGACTGTGATGGGGGCTGCCATTGGCCTCAGCTGCCACGGTTTATGGTGACACATTTCCCAACTGCCTGCCTCACTCTCCTGCTGGAAACCACCACACCTGGTGCAAAGGTGGCAAAAGGGGATGGGCATCTGCGCTCAGCCACCCCACAAACATAAGCTCACACTACCAGCAAAGGCAGATCTGCACCAAGGGGCAGCAAATTCAGGCCATAGTCATGCTTCCTCTGTGTGCAGGACATTAACCTGGCAGAGGAGACAGCTGTCTCTTAAACCATCAGAGCTAAATCCAAGGGAGCTCAGCAGTCAGCCTCCCACTTAGAGCAGCTCTAAATCACAGGAAGAGTCCTTTAAATCCAGCACATGAGCAGAAACCTCGAGAGTGCCAATGACAGCAGTGGTTCTACAGGAGGAAACTACCAAATCTTTGCAGCACCCTTAGCCTTGCCCAGTTTTCCCCACAGAGGATAAGACTTCCCCCTTATTATTAAAGACTTATTAAGCAGACAAGAGTGTTGATGCTGCAGGAATTATGCTACTCTGAAAGGCCTCTGTGATACTAGACTTACTTCAGAGTCTCTGCGAGGAAAAAACTCTGTTGCATGTTGTCATGGGTTGGGGTTGTGGTGTAAACATCTCGGATGCCAGAAAAACCAGCTTCTACTCTACAATGTTTTTCCAGGGCCTGAGAAAGGAAAAGAAATCTCAGTAACACGCAATAGCATGGAGTAACTCATTAATCATCATCAGTTGCATTACAAGGCAGCTTTACAAATCAAATTCCAGGTTTATAGTAGCCTCTGTCTCTCACTGAAGAGTGTGGTGATTATTCCAGACTCCAGGAATAAAGCTAGTTCTAATGAAATAGCAAGAGAAACATAAACCACCTAAGTTAGTTGATTGATTGACCCTGGCGTTACACACATAGCAAAAACAGATCTCAAGTGGCAACTCTGGCTGTTTGCAGAGCCTCTTTTCCAGGGCGTTAGACAAATGACAGTTCTGCCACTGAAACACAGCCCCTGCTAGGATGCAGGGCAGCAGCCAATGGGCTATTGCATGAGCTAGAAAGAAGTGAGTGACTTTCTGGCTGGGAGGTCTTTGTGGGAAGAAGACAAGACAAAGGGCAAAGGCAGGTTTGCTGATTTTCCCTGGCCAACTACGAACCAGTGGTTCTGAGCAGTCCAGATATTTCAAATAGAAGGTTGACTCCTTTTTGCAGAGGGCTGTTACATTAATAGCAGGTTTCACTGTCTGCAGCACTCCTCTCCGTAAACCTCCACTGTTTTGATTGACTGATCGATTTTAGCGTAGCCCAAAAGGGAGAAGAAAACATTCACAATGATCAACAGAGACGCCACACTAAATTGAGCTATTTTGTGTATTCCTGCCCCATTGCTAATGTGTCTTAGTGTCTAACACAATTTAAATAATTTCTGCTCTTTTTATTGACCAAAGGAAAGATTTTTGTAAGAATCCAGCAGCCAGTAAGAGTTATTACTGTGAATTTTCCAACCATACCTTCACAACCTCCCAGCCCCACTGCCTGTACTTGAGATCGTGTGTCAGCCGCCACATGTACATGTAGCTTTCTACCACTTCTGGACGTAGGATGTAGTAGCGCTCGCTAAGTCTGGTTGCCATGGCTTCAGTTCCAGCATCAAAGCGAAAGGCTTCGGGGCCGAGTTTGGTATCTAGACAAAATCACACACATGCAATGATCAGTTTGAGGAGAAACCGAGTAAACAGACTGTCCAGGTGCTTTTATGCTGCTCAGGCTGCAAACATTTAACTAAGGCTTGCGTGAGGTCAGATGAGCAGATCAGTCATGCTTGTGTATCAGATCAACCTCACAGCTAATGTCAAAATAGGGGCAACTCCACAGAGTGCATGAGCTGTGCCCACTGCCGCTCCAGGTGTTGCTCATTCTGTGGTATGTCTGGGTACTATCGAGGTGAGGATAAAGTGTTTCTGAGGGTGGATACAACTGACAAAACACAGACTTGGACCAGATTTGAGCGTGGAGAGGGCAGGTACAAATCTCCCCCATGTCCTAGCTCTTTTGCTGGGCTGGTCTTTGCTCCTAGGAATTGCACTGCCCCTGACCCTGAGAGCAGAGTTCGTCACTGAAGACAAACTCAGAACCCAGATGAGAAAGAACAGAGAGGCAGATCCTGTCCTAAAGCCTCAAAGAGAAAACACATTCAAAGGAAAATCTAGCCATGCAGCTGACCCTGCCATCACAGAGATATTGATATGCTGCTCCCAGGCAGGGGGTTTGTTTCACAATTACCAGTCCACCAGACTGAGCCACTTCGCCGGCACTGCGGCAGGGAGGCTGTAAGAAGTGATACCTGGGACCTGCAATCACTTCTTCTGCCTTTCTTTCTGGTCCACTAACAGCCTCTTTGAAAAGAAGACATGAGGATGATGGGGAAGACTTAATCAATTTCACTGGTATTTTATGAATAAAACATTAATAAGAGTACCTTGGTCTTTTTGAGTGTCCCTTACATGAGAATTTCAATTTCTTGCAAGCCTTAGTTAGCACTCGCATCCCTACTTTCAACACCAACCCTCTCCGTATTTGAAAAACAGGGAAACTGAGCACAGAGGTTGCTTATGATCATGCCACAAGGTTTCTCTTGCTGCACCCACGTGTCTACCACAAGGCTGTGTTTAAGGGAGTCATTTTATTTCTCTAAATATTTTGCGCACTTCCCTGGGCCCTCCTGTCTGCATGGGGACCTAACAGCGTTCACTAGTTAGGCTATTTGCTGAGAGCCAGGGTGACATGCACAGACATTCTCTGCAAAACAATGAGCTTGCTGAAATGACAGCACCGTAACCAGCACGGGCAGGCTTGCTACTGTCCTTTCTATGCTGATGGATATTGCTGAAGGTGCAAATTGGCTCCAGGCACTCATAACCAGAAGGTTATTAGTTCGGGTGGCTTGTTTTAGTTCTGTAAGTGCTGGGGGGAAAAAAAGTTATTTGCAAACATCATTTCAGGTTAGCTTGAAGTTTATTGGGCAAACATGCTGGACACCGGCTGCCAGTATGGGCTTGCTGATGTTGTGAAGGTGTGAAACAATCTTTGGGAACAGTTAGTGCAGAGAGACCTGTGCTTGACAAGGTCCCAGAAAGCAGACTGCTGCTTCGCTGCCTGCAGTCTCATAAGAGCTACAGAGATGCCTACAAAGAAAGGAGTGGTGTCCAAAGCAAGCTCATCTTGCTGAAAGCCCTGCAGGCAGAGGACTAACCCAGTCTCTCATTCATCACCAGTCACTGCTCTCCCAAAGCACTGACTGATAAGCACACTGCATGGTGAAACAAATTTTACTGGACTTGTGAAATAGAAAGACTTAGCCAGCCTCTGCTTAGACAGCCGGGAGAGGCTGAGTAACTTCATTTTTCTGGTTCCTACCAGCAGCTGCAGGTCTCCAACACTCTCCTGTTGGGCTTCTCAGCTGCTCTGCTCCATATAGTAGGACACCCTGCAATTAATCTCTGTTAATCTCCCCTTCTAGTCTGCAAAGGGATGTGAAATGACAGACTCAAACTATAGTCTGGTTGGGAGAAGGCTAGCTCTGCGACTGGGAGGCAGGACTAGGATTCAGCTCTGGGTTCATTTCCCAACTCTGCCACAGGAGCTCACATCTGCCTGTCCCTCTGCTCCAGCTGTCCACTATGTAAAACATATTGCTTTCTCTTCTAGATAACCCAGAAAGGACAAGTGAAAATCATACACAGGGATGCAGATGCTGCTGAAGCACAAAATACCCTACTGCAAACCTCTGCCACACAAAAGCTGAGTCTCCTAAGGCTGTAAGCTATCCTTTACTAACATTTTCTAGGCAGCCCACAGGTTTACCTGAGCGTGCATAAGACTCGTGACATGTGTTTGTTATTTCTGCAGCGAGATCCACATAATGTTTCTTCCTCTCTTCTCCAGCGTGTTCAGCTCCAAGTGCTATCATGCCCCCAGAGAAGCAAGCCAAGTGGCCCATTTTGTGATCCAAGATGCCACCCCTCCATTCAGCAATATAGGTCAATCCTCCAGCAGACTTTTTGACCAAATGCTTTTCTATTGCCTAAAGGGATGAAAATCAGGATTTCAGGATACTTAGTGGACAGGGTGAGGAGTGAATACTAAGGAAACCCAAAGATCTAAGACACTTTTGCCTGAAACATTTTGATCAACAGTGTCCCACACAAAAAATACAGAGCAGCAACCTGCTCCTTACCTCTAGTGCATCGTCATACATCTTTTTAGCTTCAGAGTCTTTCTTGTCTGACATCAGCCAAGATTTGATGAGATATTCATAAAAGCTGTCCCCAAGCCCCCCAATGGAGACATGGTCTGTAGTGGGAAAGCCAGAAAAGAACTTCAGGTTCATGATATAGAATGAGCAGTTGCTTTACAAAGAGCAAACAACCATGTCCTATTTAATGCCCTTGTTCTCTCCTTCCTCTTTCCAGTTTCCTGGGGAGAGCTTGCAGCGTTTCTTTTTCAAAAAGGAAGAAAGGTGGAAAGTGCAATCAGAAGAAAAATGTTCTGTCATTTTCCAAAGCATTAGTATCCCTTACCAAAACTATTCAGAGGTCTTAGTTTGCAAGTTATTTATACTGCAACTTGAAGATGCTTCCTGTTTATGAAGCAATCATCACAAATCCCAGCCTCATAAACCAAAAGCAATGGCAGGTATTGATAGATCTCTACCTATATGAAGCCGCTGGGTGCTGCCTCCTGGCCTCAGGAAAGGGAGAACGCATGTTGGATCACACAGAGCTGCCAGCAAGGGGCTGCCGTAGGGACCTCTCGATCATGCCATTTGTATTCCTGGCTCATGGTGGGACTCTGTGCCCTAGGGAAGGCTGGGGTTGTTGCCGTATTAAAATGATAAAGTCAGGTACAAGGATGTGCATTGAATATTTTGTGCAGAAATCGGATTTTCAAGGCTATCTGTTCAGAGTACACAATGCTATGACCTTACTGGAGAGGAGGATGCTAAAAAATTGCACTGTGAAATGGGCATGACAGCTGCAGGTTTCTGCCTGGGGGGAACTGCTGGATGGATTTATATCTTCAAACTACACCACAGGGGGAAAAGCAGCATTCATTCTTTCAAGCAGCCAAGTACTCCCCTTTTTGGAAGAGCAAGACAAATTAGCCACCATGGACTGAACCATCCCTGTTAATTAACAGTGTCCACCTCTGCGTCTGCAGGCGTCCCCATTTTAAACGTAAGCAGATGCAGCAGGGTTTTCGGAGTTAGATGTTCAGATTTTTATTTTCCCTTTTACTGTACATATATAAAGTCCTGAGGCTTATTCTAAATGCTAAATCCTACCAACAGAAGAGATCAACAGCCATGCATTTTCCTGACCTGAAGAGCAAATATCCCTGATACAGTGTGTCCAACGATCCATGGAATAATCCATAGCAAAACAATGAGATTAGATGCATGAATTCAGAAAAAAAGAGGACAGACTATTTGCAAACACTGGCTGCACAGCCTGTCTTTAAAGAGAAGCTCTGTGATCCTAAGTGTGTCATTCATAAAATCACCAAAGCAGGAGCTCTGGTACATAATTGCTTTCCATATGGCATCAGCTTTGCCAGCATTTGCCTCCTAGGCACTTTGCATAAACAAATCTCTTATTTCAGCAGGGGACCGTGCTTTTATTTTCTAAAGGTAACAACTGCACTCAGAAGAGGTACAGCACTGCCTCTTCATTTAGAAGATCTGCTCATTCAGCCAGGTCAAAGATACACCTTTTAAGAAAATCACAGCAATTCCAAGAAAAACAGCTTCCCGCAAAGAGCTTTAATGACAAGAGAGAAAATGAGAGCCTGGCACCTACAGGGAACATCTCTGTGGCAGGCTGCAGCTGCCTCCCTACTTTGGTCCTAATCTATTTCTCACCAGTGGTACTGGAGATGCAGAAGAGGCTGATCAGCCTTTTCCCTCACTGGAATACGGATTCAGACCACAAGGTCATATTATGAGCAACTGCCACAAACAGCCTGTGCCATGAGTTGCCCTCATGACGTGAAAGTCTAGGAGAGAGGTTATCTCTAGTCCTTTGGCATAAATCAGCCTATCCCAGAACAAGTAATCAGAGGCTACCTTTAATAAGCTCCAAGAACCAGCAACAGGCCCCTCCATATGTCAGCAAGGGGTGGGAGCAGGTCAGTACAACRAAGTAAAATTTGCAGACATAAACAGAATTAAATTAGTGGCAGAAGAGATGAATACTGAGTACCAAGCTGAGTATTTTAACCACCTGAATTAAGAGCACAGCTCTTCAGTTTCCCAAAGATTCTGTAATGATCAGTTATGGCAACAGACAGGTACTTCTCCTCTCAGCACCAATGAATAGGCAGAATTAATGCTTGTGTCTGGGAAAATGTGCAGTGTGGCTGCCAGTTGGGAATAACCTAAAGAAAATGGCATCTCAGGGGTGCGGTAGGGGATGGGAGATTAGCTTTTCAAGTGGAACATATTGCAACAACGCTGCAGAGACAAATGTGGAGGGGAAGCTGAACTGCTTACAAAGGGATTGGATAACTATGAAGATCAATTAATGGGACAAACACAGAAGCCTATTTTCTTTCCTCATGGCACCAAAGGACAGCTCTGGTTTAATGGGACAACTGCAACCATCCAAGATGCTTTGCTGGGACACCTTTCAAGCCAAGCCCTGTCAATTACCATTAGAGGTGCTGATGTGGCAGTTAAAGGTCAGGGATTGCTCACAGCTAGTGCTCTCTCACTGTCTCAGATGATGGCAGCCATGCAACTGCCTGTCAGTTACAATCAGTATTAATACAGTAGTTAGAAAGGTCTGGAGCGATCTASCAGAGCAAACAGTGCAACGAGACATGGGGACACCAGGTAATGCAATGACTCAAAGAAAACTGCTTAAACAATATAAATGTAATCCACTGACAGGTTAAAAACAGCTTCTGCAAAAAGAGACCTTTTCCTTTGACAGAGAAACACAAAATCCAGCAACTCTCCCTTGCCAAAACAAGCAAATCCTTAACAGAGCAGAAAGTTGAGGTCAGAGATCTGGGGTACAGCAGCAGAAGTAGCCTTTCATGTTCCTACCAGAGGGCAAGCTTCTGCCCTTTGGTGGCACAAAAAGAGGGGTACAGTCTCTTCTCTGGGTAAGGAAGGGACTGTGTGCGTAAAGCAGGAAAGTAAATCATCTTTCCCTGGGTATACTGCTGCTAATATTTCCTTGCTCTTTTCAAGCCCTTTCCTGGTTATTGCTCTTCTTTCATATCAGAGCAGTACCTAGTTAATGCCCATGTCTTCAGTGCTGGCCAGTGCTGGGTTCCCAACAAGAGAAAAGAACATGTACTTGTCTCACCCTTCTTGCACAAAATTGCACTACGCAGAGGTACGATGGTGACAGGTACACGAATGCACACATGAGAACGCATCCCGAGACCCTAGGGGGATCTGAGACTCTGTAAGCCCTCTGCCTCTCCAGGTGGTTCCTTGCTGCAGCACAGTCAGGAAGTAAATCTCATAGCGCTTCTGCTCACAGCCTTCACGTGCAACTCCCAAGGAGGTCTGTGGGCTATGTGATGACTGCAGGATGAGGTCTTAAAGAGATGTGCTGATTTCTAATATCTGTGTGATGAACCATGCACCATTATCCTCCCCTGTGCAAGAGAGGCCCTAATTCTCTCTGGAGGTGAGACACTCAGCTGGAAACAAGGCTGATGGAGTAAGTGTACAATTACTATATTGCATCTTACAAATCGGGTTGCATTATCTAATCACATGTATAACAGGCTGCCTGACAAGACATTTCCTTGGCTTGCTGCTCTGACAGTTGCTATTGCTTCCTAAAGAATAACGGAAAGACTGAAATGCTCCAGGCAAGACTCTGAACACAGAGCGATACCTACGCTGCACCCAGTTCCCTGTCACCGGGCTGAGAAAGTTGGGATAAAGGCCCTGTGGCTTCTCAACTCTGTTCAGGACTTTGCGGATGTTCATCACCTAGGAGAGATGAGAGACAAGAACTATGTTACTTCTCTGCTGAAAAAGCTGACCGTTTTGCACTGTCACGGAGAACTCTGTAATTCATCAGTGCTGATCCCTGGCTGAACAAGCACAGCAGCCTCTAACGCTGTGAATCATCATGCAAGCAGAACCCAATGACATGGCTCTCCGGTGAGAGCACTGTTATGGAGAAACTTTTCTGCTGGACTCCTCAGCACAATCTTTATCCAGCTCTGTGGGATTTTAGAAATGATTCTAAAAACCCTGCAAGGCCCCACTTCAGCAAGCAGTGGAAGCAGTTTGCTAACAGTGGTCCAGAAGCAATCGTGAGGATTTGGGATCTGGGTGGGAATGTATGAGATGCGGAGGGTGATTTTTTCCATGATCCAAAGGGAAAGGAGTGGCAGGGATGAGTGACTCACACAGTACTTAAATTCACCCTGTGGTCACTTAACATGATGAATTGGGGCCTTTAATTTCAACAACAGACAGCTCCTTTAATATGCTAGAACAGCTGTACTTATTCTCTAAAACCTCCCTTGGTTTCACCCCCATTAAATCCAATAGGCCTTTCCCATAAGGGACAAAGTTAAATGGTATGCAGCATAAATACTCTATTATAACCTACAGAGCAGCTAATACACTCTAAACCTTTTACAAAATTAGACAATTTGTACGCCAAAAGCTGGCTACAGACTTAAGTCGGTGCTTCCAAGTAAGTCATCAGGCTGCATAATATTTACTGAAGTTTAGTAGCATGGCATATTAATGACATGTTTGAATAAAAGACACAGATGGACTTTATTCTTGCTCAAATCACACAAGTCCCAAGCTGCAAGTTAATGAGTTGATCTGTTCCTCTGAAGTAATTTCCCACAGGATGGGCTGTTTGAGTCCACATCACCCTACATTTTTTCTCTCAGAGGGTGTTAGGATGAACGCAATACATTTTCTGTGGCACACACCAGGCTCAGCTCAGGAGAGTCCATTAGAAAGGTTCTGCCCTTATCCCTCTATGGGCTTAGGAGGCAAAGAGGAAAACATGTTAGGCTGAGGAAAGAGGCTTGACCCTGGCTCAAAATGCCACAGTTTGAACCTGGAATATGGATGGAGTTCTAGTTTTTAATGGTGCATCTTCTTGCCCTGGTATTTTCAGTGCTCATCGCTCTTTCCCCCCCCCCCCTCCTTCATTTCCTTCCCATGCATTTTCTTTCCATACCTCTGTTCCCTTTACTGGTCTTTTCTCAGCTCCCCACCTTCCTCTGAGCAATTTGTCATTGTCACTGTCCTCAGGAACCTTTAGCTTGTCTCCTTCACTTCAAATCACCACTCTGTGTTTATCTTCCCTACAGAGTTTCCTGGGTTTCTAGTTTCCCTTCACCCTCTGCTTTTCTCTCCCGCTCACCCCTCTGTGACATTCCTCCTGCTCACACCACCCTTATTGCTTTCCATACACTCCATCCTATTCTCCGTTTTGCTCTCCTAGGTTCTTCTTTCTCTTTCTTCCTGTCTCTTCTGCAGATTCTCTTCTTGTTTCACAACTGTCAGACCTGCACTGGAAATACCCTGGAAAGTACCATTTTGAGCTTTTTATTGGCAATCCCAGAACCACTGTCTGTTTTCACCCCACTGTGGGACTCTGGACAGGCCCCATTTCCTTTGGGCTCATGGGGGCAGTTTGGATTCTAACTGGAACAATTTGTCTCCCTCAAAGAGGGTTCCTCAGGGACGTGCAGCAAAAGCTAATGACTTGCTGGTATTCAACAGCATATTTATTAAGTTGCTCTCACATGCACTACAAGATCACTTGTAGAAAAAAAAGCTCAAGGTAATGTATAATATTAATAGATTTTCAGTTACAAGTTACACAAAAGGAATCCAATATGTCAACTGTCAGGCCTTTCCTACACAAGAAACCTCAGCAGAAATCTTGCTGGCTGGAGCATAACATTTAACGCCTGTTTAGAGTAAAAAGGTCTGCAAGTACAAGGCACTACTATTAGGATATCAGAATTAACAATTATCTTTGCAGTCTGCATCCAACAGATGGGTTAATTTTGGCTGTGCCCTTGTCTGAATAAGTTTTTGCTACAACTTCACATGACTGAGACATTGGGAAAAACATCCCCATCTCCCCAGTGGCTGCAAGTGGTGGAGAGGCAGGTGAAGGGGCTACAGCAAATGTAAATGGCCAAAGAGAACACTGGGGTAGCTGCCTTCCAGCTGGTGTGATGGGATCTCCAACAGGAGCTCGCTGTGACCTTTTCAGTGAGCTGGTGCATAGGATGCTCTGAGGCCTGGTGACCTCTGCAGCCTGCAAGGCACAGGTTTCTGAACCCGTGTCCCACTCTGGAAGGTTTCTCCTCTGGTGAGTTGTACTGGTATTGGGGAGAAGGAACACTTCGCTGCCATGTTGTCTGCTGCAGGCAGACCACAGTGCTGCTCTGCTCCAGCACTGACCCCAGGAGTATGAAGAGACCAATTCACTAGAGGCCAAGTTGGGAACACTAGAGACCAAGTTGGGAAGTACTTGCCTTTTCTGCAAACACCGGGTTGCCAGAGAGCTCCGAGAGGTGCAGGAATTCTAAGTGCAAGGTACCAAATTCTGCTAAGATGCTGCTTCCGGCAGATGCCCAGCCCCAACTCCAACTCATGCCACTGCAAGAAGAGAAAAGGGAGCCTTCATTGGCAGGAAAACACAGCCAAAGCCTGAGGTCCCCCCAGTGCCCCAGTGCAGATCCTGCCTTTGCTATGTGCATGCAGTGCACGCCAGGTCTCAACAGGGGCCATGTAAAGGACATACATAGATTTTTAGCACTCTCACAGGAGCAGTTCTAGTGGGATGGAGCAATAGTTTTACAAAGGATTGTTTAGGATAGGGCAAACACAGACTGCACATGCTGGGAAACTGCAGTTTTTGTGGGAGAGTAATCCCTCCCAAACAGATCAGCTTAAAGCAAACTTCAGAAGAACATTGACAACCTGCCCTACACAAGACACTTTGGGATAAAACATGTCTGTAAGTAGCCTGGGCTGAACTCTCACATCTCAAACGTCCCACAAGTCCAACAAGTCTGCTATTTTATGGAGAATCCAGACTGTCCCTAAGCACCTTGTTTCAACAAGATCTCACACCCTTTATATATACTGGAGACTGACATTCCCAGCTTGCTTGCTTGCAAGGGGATACAGCAACATCAACGCTAGGGGAAAGATGCCATTGGGCAAACCTGACTGTAATGCAAAAAAAAAAAAGGGGGGGAATCTTAACATCTGCACAGGACAAATCTGACCCTGAAAGCACCCCACTGGTACTCATCTCATGGGCCTTGCAAGAACAGGAAGGCCAGCATAAAACTACAGAAGGTGGCAAACGCTGTCTGAAGAAGTCGGTTATACAAAGTGCCTCCGCCCCTACTTTTGATGTACTGGGATCCCTTCTCAGTTTCTGTTTGACTCCCCTCACCCTGCCAAATCCATGCAAAGGGCAGGGATGGAGAGAAATCATCCTTGGAGAAAAGCTAGGAGCCAATTCTGGGGATGAGGAGGGCATCGCTTCTCCCTTAAATCTGAAAGGAAACTACCCAAAGGACAGGGGAGGGCAGAGGCTCCTCCAAGCACTAACAGCCTCACCCTTGGATTTGCTTTTACATTTGACCACTTCCTTTTTGTATCCCACTGCTACAGATTACAGCTCCRCACCTCTCTGAAATCTACACAGACATGAAAATGTCCTATATCCTTAAGCCTTGGTTCCAAAACAGCCTCTGCAGGTGCTGGCCCAGGGAAGCTTGGCTGAGCCATCTCAGAAGTGACATGGCTTTGATTTTCACGTSTCTCTGCGTGTTTGCGGTTGATACTGATGAGGTAACAGGTTTCCAGTGATGGGGGGGCGGGGATAACACTAGATGGCGCCTGAAAGCTTGGCTATTAGAAGAAAAGGGTTTCTGTTGTTTACAAGAGGCTAAAACTAATGATCTTTCGGGGGGGGGGGGAGTTTCCCCTCCATGTGATATACGGAAAACCATTTCAGGTCCAGAGCTGTTTGTTTCGCCTCCAGACAAAAAGAGCCATTAGATAAGCAATATGTTCACGCTGTTTCAAATTGCTCAGTCACTGCCAAACGTCAGCCTTCCCTGCAAACTGTCAGGAGGCTGTATCACCAGCTTTTCATTTGAAAACACTGTGTGCAGCTAAAACGGGTACCCCAATAACATTGAGTGTTTATGGTAGAAATCTCCCTGTGCAGGCAGAAAGGTCCTCCAGTCTGACCAGGTTAATGCCGGTATTAATATCGCATTGGACGTATCGGCTGAACCTAGCAGCAGCTGGCCCTGGGATGGGTGTGCTAAACAATCCCACAGTGTTCTCGTATCAAAAAGTCAATTACTTTTTCTTTATTTACTGCACTGGAGGGACATTGTAACAAATATGATCTCACAAACACAAACTGCCTTCTGAGCTAGTTCAAATGAGAAGTACTTGGAAGCAGCCAAACGGGGCCGTGTTTGTTGTGACAGTGGCTATGTGGGGTCACAGTGGCCGACACAACCCTCCCCCAGGAACCTCCGTCCCAAACACGCAGCCAGGCACTGCCTGCAAGGACTGTACTGCCGGGAACCCAAGCCCTGGGTTACAAATCACAGTAAAACTCAAGGAGAGGTGGGCTGGAGGAAACAGAGTGTGTCTGCAATGTGTCCCTGGGTTAAAGAGCAGCCTGAAATGACCCCTTGCAGGAAAATATTTTTTCTGCATTACAGACTGGACAAACTGGGTCTTCACAGCTGCCCTGTTTTATAACATCTCAGAGGAAACTACCGTTTAAAAGACTTTGGTCTTCAAGACAAAAGGAAATACCCAGAGCTCTCTTTATCCCCTCAATAAGTGGGTCTTAAACACTGTCCAGTGCAAGCATGGACTGAAAATGGCTGTATCATCTCCTTCCCTCATGGAGATCCGAAGCAGCAAAACAGTGCTAAGTCAAGAGAGAGACCAGGAGAGGATGATGATGAAAAATCTGGAGGTGCAGAGGGTTTAGGGGAGATGTGAAGCTGAGCAGGGGCCAGGGACCTGGAACAGGAGGCATCAGGAGAGAAATCGCAGTGCAACACACAGGCAGAGAGCACAGAGCAGCAGCTTGAGAAGACAATGTACTCTAGGACCTGGCAGAGAATGTGGCAGTTGGACCAGCAGGATGGAAAACAAGCCTGTGTGAGACATGATACAGTGCCTGTGTGAAAACAGAAGGCCACAGGGAAGCACATCAGAGGAGAGGGGACACAAGAGGAAAAGGTGGCGTGAGGTGATAGGACGAGATAAAGCCAGTTGGCTATGGGAAGAGCTGGGGGGGTTGGGTGTCTTTGTACTTGGGTCCTCAAAAATGTATACACAGAATTGACTTAATGCCAGCTTTTGTTTGTTTCAAATTTCTGGATGTCATTCTTAACCCACCCCACCAAGCTACCACCAACAAAAGCCTACCCATGCTGCAAGACTCTCTTCTTTTTGAGATGATGAGGTCTCTCTGGAATTAGCACATCCTTGCAAAAGTAGAATTGGAGAGAGAATTCCTTCTTGCAAAACTCTTCTGGGCTTTGGTTTGGCCCTGACATTTGGGTCAGTGTGCTCTCACAGCACCATCTCACTCTCCTCTGCTTCCACTTCCACACGCTATCTCACACTGAGTAACTCCCTTCCCCTTTGGGTTTACAGCCTTTGGCTGTTCATCATGTTCCTGTGGTAGTCAGACTACAGATTTAGCTCACTTCATCCTTGCTCCTAAATCAGTTGATACTCCGGGCCCTCACAGCAGTTTCATGGCCCTGAAGCCAGAGCTCAAGCCAGTAATATGGGTTCTGGATTGCGGGCTCAGCGTTATTTTGATTGTCTTTGCTCTTAGTCAAGGTCACCAGCAAAACATTTTGGGAATGTCTAGGCAGACACAGTCTGTTTCAATTGTCTTCACAAAGGGCAGGGGAGGGTTTGGCATTTCTGTGAAAGGTTAGTCTATGCCGAGTCTTTATCAGCCACAGAGGAAGCGGAATGTCTCTTCTGTAAAAAGAGACAATTAAAGTCGTGGTAGTGGCTCAAATTTTCACTGGGATCACGTGCAGACAAGACAACTGAAGGGTGACAGTGATATTTGAGCAATGGATCAGTGTGAGCCAAACATTTGAAAGTCTTGCACTTCACCGAGACGCGAGCCAAACAGGAGATTTGGGCTAGGAGATGAATAATGATTTTCATGGCTGCTGCTCTGAGTTTTGCAAGAGGTGAGGATGAAAGGCTTTTGTTAATCCACATTTCCTGCTGTCTCTGTTTCAGCCGGCATGCAGCTTTTACCCTGGAGGATTTGTTTGTAGGCATCAAAATGAGCCAATGAGCCCTTATTGGCAGAGAACACCATCTACCAGCAAGAATCAGAGACCAGGAGTCCAGCCCCCACGTTTGCCTCTGTTTGCTGAGAGACCTTCAGCAAGCTATTTAACCCAGCTGCCTCAAAGCTCCCCTCCAGCATGAGAACACCACCTACCTGACATGAAATGTTGTGGCTCTAAGTGAAGGATACACACCTGGCTGAGTGCTGCAGCGAGAAAACTAGAGGATCTGTATACTCCCCCCTTTCTAGCAGCAAAACTGTCAGCCAGTCCCATCCAGTTCCTTTCCCAATTTTTCCAAACATGGAGCCTGGATAAATTCACATACATCTAGTTGGGCACACTGCAAAAATACAGAGAGCACCGCATGCTACGTGCAGACTACAAATAACCTTTCAAAGAAAATGAGAGTGAGGAAAATGCTATTGCAGCAGGGAGCCCTGCCAAGAGGTAGAGGAAGAAACTGCGGATAGCCCAAAATTAATAAAACACAGCTGGGTTTAACTTGAGTCACCTGCAATCTCTGCCAAGGCACCTCTTGGTTTTGAGTTGGCAAAACAAATGACCTCGAAGAATCTGCACTAGAGGGGGGCACCTCTGAGGAACTGCTGCTGTTCCTGCTTGAGTCCTGGTCTTTTACAAACATTCAGTAATAAAATGACATGCTTGTAAGGACGTGTGTCTTGCCTGCCCAGATTTATGACGCCACGTGGGATACCAGTGGGGGTGTTAAAAGCTGGCAAAAGTTTCTCTCCAAGTTCCAGAGCTTTACTCTTGAACACCTGTTAAAAGAAGAAGAGAGGATAAATATTTGATGGACTGCTTGTGAATACTAGTCACACTGGATTCTTTCAAATCCCCCTTTTCAAATAGACCATTATAAAAAACTAAAAGTGCTGCACTATAAGGATCTACTGTTTCAGGTACGCTGCTGCCCTAGTTCCACTGCATGACAGATCTAAACCAAAAGTCATGCTGAACTTTGGTATCTATTTGAACGTCCTCTAAACACTAAACCAGTCCCAAGTCCCCTACCAAAACCTCAGCCTGGATGAGAGCAGCCAGAGCTGCAGAGCTCAGAACACTCCAAATACCTCAGCAGCAAATTTCAGTGATCTGAACTGATCCAAAGAGTACTCTTTGGAGACAAATTCTTCCCTTTTCCCAGGATGGCAGAGGACATAAGGAGGTGAAATGACTGAATTAAAATCAAAAGAAATCTTTCTAGGGTGAAGCATTGTTAGATTTACAACATGGGTTTGTCTAGCTTGTGTCATCTCCTGTTGCAAAAAACATGATTTCCAATGAACAATCTTTTACTTGCAACTCTTTTCCAGGAAGGATTCATGGTTTCATGGCTAAGATGCTCCTTTTCCATTTTTAATGCCTGAGTTTTGGGCTTTCAAATCAAATTATAGCTTATGGTGGCTTGCAGCACAAAGCCACCATACACAATTATTTTGGGACAAACTGATACAAGCACTAATCTTTGCTCCAGAGATTAGTCCTGATCAAAGGAATCCTGTAAGTGACTTAGGAGATAAAGCACAAGCCTTTTACCTCTAGCCCCCCTATACCAGCCCAAGCTGTCACAGTAGTTCTCAGAAAGCAGGAATTTATTATTCTAGAAATACAGCACTGAGGAAACCTGAGCTCTCCTGTGGGCTTGCAGACCTTTGATACACTCACAAGGAGGTAGGGGTTTGGTTCAGAAGGGAAAGCAAGAGACAGGGACTTTTTGCCTTTCAGCCTGGTTACACTGACTGGGTAGATGACAGGCACTGCTCTGGCTGCTGAGCATCATTGCTGACTGCACTTCAAGAGGTCACTGCTGGAATTTTATGGTTTAGTGTGGTTTGTTTTTGCTCTGTTGATCTGAAGCCTGTTGAACTGGTGACTGAGACAGGCCCTGAGTTGGGGCACTGAGTCTTTGAGAGTTTTCCCCGCAGGGAAATCACAGAGAAAAGTCATTCCTGGAACTCATTTAAAATGCAACTAAAGTAACAGAGCTGCTCCTGTGACTCCACGGATCAATGGTGCCACTATGCAGTGATGAGCCATCCCACCCTATTATGGTGGACAGCACCCAGCCACGGTCAGTGTGTGGCATGAGAGCTAAGTTCTCATTTAAGAGCCAGTCTTCCAGCTCCTTCACTCACAAAACTCCCCCTTGAATCAGAGTTTCTGCTCACCTAAGACTTCCAGGGCAAAGGAATAACGTCTTCATCTCTCTACAGCCAGCTGTAAAATTCCAGTCCAGTCACATTCCAAAACAGATTATGGCATTAAGCCCTGGCCTCTGGCCTCTGCTGGGCTGGAGAGAAAGAAGGAAAGTGGAAGCGAGAGCCTCCTGCTTTAGCCAGGACTCCTGGGGGATGGGAGCATCCACTGAACGGCTGCTCCACCACGCTACAGGAGGGGCTGTGACGCCTAGCCCACACCCACTGGGCAGGGGGACATTTTGTGGAGCTGTATCACTTTGTCACATGAGTTGGCAGGATACAGGTACCCTGCCCTGGCAGTTTGCCACCCTCCTTCCCTGTACCCCAGGGCACTTTATCTTAGAAACTACTGCTACAGAGAGACTGTCCAGGTAGAGTTTGGAGCACTTGCCACTGATCAGTTGCCCTCCTTAGTCCAAGGCAGAATCTGGAATGATGTTTGATGAAATATTGCCTATGTTTAGAATACAAAGGAACAAGTACAAAGATCACTGAAAACGGCATTTCACTGGGGAGCAATGTGTCCAACCGAAAACATGTCTTGCTAAAATTGCCCACAGGAGAAAAGATCTTTGCAAATGAGCCATGCACAGTGTGTGCAAGGTAATTATGCGAGACTTAATTAAAAGAACATTAGTGGCATTTCAATATTCATAAAAACGATAGGTTTAGCCTGTTGTTATGGAAGGATTATCTGATGCTCAGAGAAAAGCTGTTGGAGAACCCTTTCAGTTCGTTATTGGTGACTGTGTGAGACATGCAGAGCTGCTGAAACAAACCTCTTCTCCAGTTAAGTAGTATGCGGCCAACAGTCCTCCAATATAGCGGATGTTCACCTCAAACAAAGATGCTTCTCCGTTCTGAAAATACATAATGATATACTTGACTGCAAAGTCTGCACGCACAAATGGCAGCTAAGGGGAACAGATTGTAGGCAGATACTTAAGTCTCCCAGTCCTCACCCACAGTGTAACGCAGCTTTTTGTCTAAGATCTCACAGCACTTTATTTGCTCTACAGTGACAGGTGGAGCCTGAAGGGAAGAGAAACACCCAAACTGCCCATTTATCACCAGCTGACAATATGTAAATCAGTTAGGGCAGATCTATTGTCCATCCATCCAACCCTGTCTTGGGTTATGATTTGCAAAAAGCTGTGAGTTAGTTTAGGGCAAAAATTTGCCCCTTGAAATGTTTTATTTGAAGAGAAAATTGTACAGCCACGTGGAAAAATTACTTTCTCCATTCTCTTGTGAAGAGGGCACTGCATTAGACAGACGTAATGCACTGCCTGCATTAGGCAGACATTTTCTGTCATTCAAAGACTCACCCCAGTCTGCAGGCTCAGAGAGGACCACAGCCTATAGGGTGCCTGTCACAGACATGCTTATGGAGAGGCAAACTGCGTGATATCCATGTGCCCCACCACCACAGACAGCAGACACAGACAGATACGGTTCACTGAATCGCTCAAGAACCCACTCACCTGGAACAAGTTTTGCTCTACCTACTCAGCTGATGATCAGCAAATGTCAAAACGATTGCATTCAAAATGTGCCTCCTTTAAAAAATACATGCTCCTGGCCATTGAATCTGCATGATAAATGATTCCTACCCTCACGCAAATGAATAAAGCCAAGAACCAGAAAGATCTTCCACCAACACAGCACTTTCAGTGAGCAAAGGGACACTTGAACCTCTGCACTAGCCTGCCCTTTCCAAATATCTGCAGGTTACAAATCAGAGCAAGTGCTTTCTTGAGATGATGACTGAAATTGCATGAGACAGATCACGGCACCCACTTTTAAACAGAGCTTGTGGACCTTGGAGTCCCTGCCTCACTTTTCTGGACTATTAGAGCTCCTTGTACAGAGCCAATTTTTAATTAATTTCCCTCCTCCTCTCCCTCTGCTGTGCTTTCTGACTCCACCAATCAATCCACAGCATTCATTCTTGTCTTTGCAGATCAATCTATTCTGCAGGCCAAGATTAAAAGCTTTTATGAAATCCAGATAAATTATCTCCCAGTTGATTTTGTCCCTTGTTTATTGATTCAGTAACATACTGAGAGCATTCACCAAATTTATCAGATGTGGTCTTCCTTTTATGAATATATGAATGCCAGTCGTGCCCTCCCAAATGATGCTTTTCTATAAAGGCAGCTGCATGCATTGTTCCCATGAGGAGAACCATTTTTCACAACAGACAACTAGGCTGGCATTAAAAAAATAAAAGTTTGAACTGCACTCTGGTTTTAACATTCTCCGTATGCCACTGATGAGATCCCATCAGCTCTCCCACGAGAAATCCAAGAGCTGACTTGGAGACCAACAGAGCTATGGCAAGGGACCCCAGCCACAAAGTGAGATGAAGGACAGCATCCTTCATCTGATAGCACTGCAAGGCCTGTGTTGCACCCAGAGTCCCAGCAAATCTAACACTAGCTCTAAGAAGTGCCTAGGAAAGCTTCAGGGGCCATAGAGAGCAAGCATCTCTGACCATTTTGAGAGATGATGCCCTTCCTTCCAAATGTAGTCTCACTATGTGCTCCCATTTTGCTGCCAAGGTGCCACGCTCCCACTGCACAAGTCCCAGCAATGACATACCAACAAAGGGCCCAGTCAAGGAGATCAGCGTTTTCAATCTTAAATCTATAGCATGTAAAAAGAAAAATTGTCTGATCACAGGCAGACATTTAACTGAGATGAAACAGAACTTGTTCTTTGATGAATAAAACTTCCTTGGAGTATCTATTAATTACAGCTGTTTTTATAACCCAGACCAAAACACAAAAAAACTCATTTTCAGCCAGACACGGTGAGTCCGATCTGGTGGCCCCTGGCTGGAACCCTATGCCATGCAGAAGATGAGGTGAATCATCACAGTAGTCCCTTTGGCCTCAAAAAAAAAAAAATCAGAGTTGAGTGGTTTCTTCCCCCACAGACTTCATCGTTCCCCTCCCCAATGATTCTTAGAAAAGACTGATCAGAACTGGCCAAACACACAGTGTTTCCGTGACACAGACAGGCATTCCCAGTAACTGACTCACCACATTCAAGTCAAAGCTCTTCTCCACCCACTTCTTAGCTTCTTGGAATTCTTCCTCAAGTTCCATGATGTACAGAGTATCTAAGGCATCTACTACCGTAGCTCCTCGAAGGCCTCCTGCATTGCAAACAGAACAGCGTGATGAAGCCCCATTCATGCAGTCTTTAGCTCTAAATCAATCTGCAGGAGCTGGGACAGGCAGCAGCTTCCAGTCCCAACACTGGGGATGTCTGGATGGGATCCAGACTGGCCATGGTCTAGGCGGAGATCTAACAGGACTAGTGAGCTCTGCTACCCAAAATGGGTTGCTCTGGAGAGGCCCAGTTTTCAAAGGCCTGACGCTTCTGAAAAAAACACCCGCGAGGAACAGCTCAAGGTCCACACTTTAAGCCACCAGTCATGACTGCAAGCCTTGGCCTTGTTTTCCAGTTCTTGTCTGGGCCAAAGTGGTTAGGCAATTCCACCCCTAATCTTTGTTCAGCTGTAAACCTAAATTCAGCCTCTTTCTAACTCAGTTACAAGCATAACCCTCTTCTAAGTAACGTCAGAGAATTTTATTTTTATTGTGCAAGAGCATCCAAGACAGGACTTGGATCATTCTGTCCTGATGCAGTGTTTGTTATCTGGGGCAGAAAGTACTTCTGCATCATGCCGTGACCCAGGGTTTCCCACTACCAGCATATATACAAAACACAGCCTCATCTGGCAGCGGAGAGACCAGAAACTAATCTCAATCAATCTTGAACAGAGAGCGGATGACTTTGGGGACAGCTCCCTTCCTTTGGCTAACAGAACAGTCCTGTGAGCATGCTCACCATTCTCCAGCAGATGGCAATGGGACACATGCAGATGAAGCAAATGCCAACCAAGTACTTGGACCAACCATGTCATCCATGTAAAAAAATTGCATGCCAAGTGTTGTCTTATGCAAATGGACTATAAGAGAACTTCCAGTGAGAGAGAATGACATGGCATGCCATGCCAAGAAAACTATTAAGGGTATGTAGACAAACAATCTTGTAGCAGTTGAGATTAATTGAAACTAGAGATGTTAACAACCCGGGGTTTGGAACATCTCAGTGCTGGAGTTTTATTTCTGTTAGGGTTCCCTAAAATTATTCCTAGCATGGGAAAGAAAAGGGTATGGAGCACATCGTGACTCAAAACCCTTTGTGCTTAAATTACAAAGGCCATCACTTTCCTGGGTAACTCAGCAAACACAAATCCTCACGTGGAGGATTCCCGTTTGGAATCATCATCAGTCATCCCTCTGCGGATGTAACACACCAGGGACCCAGGCATGAAGCTGCCTCTATACTGCCGTCAGCAAGCTGCACATGCAGGCCCACACACACTGCTCAGTTGCAGCCACGTTCCTACCCACCCCCTGACAGACCTCTTGGAGTCTCTGGCAGCAAAGACGCTTGGATGAGGTTCAGATTTCACTTCTGCAGGAGAAACTGCTTGTACCGGCTCTGTCCCCATCATCTCCCTTTCCAATGTATCCACAAAGACTCACACACACTGCTTATGCCCAGGGGTTTTCCCGAGACATATTTCTGTTCGGGTCAGGTCAGTTCCTTCTATAATACTACCCCAAATTCCCCCAGCTTTCCCAGCCTTTTATTGCATGCTTAGATTGGCTTGGCATTTTTGTAATACCTTCAGTGTTACTTCAATTCTAGTTCTGCTTAAGAGAGGAAAACCCAGCTGGATGCACTGTCGAGGAACTACTGCAGAGGGGAGAGGAAGGCAAAGGTGAGTCATGTGTCATGAACCTTAAGACTTTGGTCTTTTCTTATTAAGGAAAAAAACCAACCATGTCTGAGGTACATCATACCCTTTCCCCAGAGAAGTGCTCAGATCCACCAGTTTCATGCAGGGCTCATTGATGCTTTCAGCATTCCTCTCCCGTAAGAGAGGCATTCTGCCTTATTTTGTTGATGTTACAGGATTGCAGTTTTGACACTTTTCAGCCAGTCAGCACATCATTGCTTTAATAAAAACCCAACCAAGACTTTACTGCTCAACTACAGATTGCTGGCTTTCGGATGCTGTCTGCATCAAAAACAGGGGCTGTGGAAAAGGGATGAAGGCAGTAGAGACAGCCTCTAGAAATCCATTTATTCCTGCAGGCTTGTGAAATGATCATCTAACTGAAGCTATCTCTGAGAGTGCAATAGATGGAGTCAAACAGCCACTAGATCAACTGGTGGGTTCTAAAAAACAACGGAGCTGATGTTTGTATGGCATGTTTTCCAAAAGCAGTGACCATGAAAAACAACATCATCGCAGTCAGAGTTGCTTTTATCAACCTTAATGATTCTTCAATATTAATGATTATGTGATTTTTATACACTTTCCTATTAGCAAAGAGAGACACACCAGCTCAGAGCAACACGGACGCAGGCAAAACATTTTAAACAGAGAAGGAAGGGCAATGCTGCCTGAGGCACAGCCCATTACTGTGATATTCTGAGAGTAACACTAACAGGCTTGATTTAATTTGGTGATATAACCCGCAAAGCCTTTCATAATCTGCAGAGAGACAATGAGAAAAGTTGGATTTGCTCAAACTAAACAGAGACAAAGAGACAATAAACTTACAATTTTCTGGGATGGTTAATTGAAATGAAAAATACTGCTTGAATTTACAGAGCCTTTTATGTTTTTAGCAAGTAAGGCCTTTAAATATATTAAATGCGTTGGGGATTAGGAACATGCTCAGATCTTCGCTAAAGCATAGCTCGGAGTTGCTTAGCTTTCCTCCCCTGTACTTGACAAAGTGGAGGGCAAACCTTGCTTCTCCGTTGGTTTGTCTTTGTGTCATTTTAAACATTTGTTTTAAATATTCCCCTAAACACTCTGTATCTGAAGAACCGCAGGCTGTGCGTTTTGTACAAGGGTCTTGTTGATGTTTCCCTTCTGCACCAGCTTTGAAGCAATTGCAAAATGCATGGCTGACCTTTTTTCCTGCAGCTAACAAAGTCTATCGCAATACCAAGAGCTACCATGTCAGCTTCAGCCATGAGAATGATAAAAAATAACCTCCTTCCCCTCCACAACCACGCAGAGAGCAAACCAGGCATCAGGACTTCACTGCTGTGTCTCTGTCACATGCCAGGACAGAGGGGACATCTAAGAAGGACCCTGACACCCCTGTGCACACTGGCATGCTACTTCTTTGCTACAGGAGCATCTTCATTCCTTCCTGCTCAGACTTTGCTTCATCAGACCATGACAGAGCTCGTGATACAATGTCCAATGGCTCTGATTATACTCAGCTGTCAAAAGATGGTGCTATACATATCCTAGCATGTTTATTGCAATATATATGCACCCATTTATAAAGGTGGTGATATTTGCTTGACACGCTGCTTATTTTGAGAGATGTTAAAAAATAATCACCTTTCCAGATCTACGCATTATAATGTGAGGGATATAATCAAAGGGGAAACAGCTTCAAAAGGAAAAGGAATCAAAACCCACTCTGTCACTTTTGACTCTTGCTGACACTCCCCTCTCTAAATTACTGGTTTCAGCCTCATTGTACTCTCTCCGAGGGAGTTTTAAAAGTAGAAATCAAGAAACCCTCAAAAGAAACCCTTCTGAAAGTACCCAGAAATGGTAGCAATGACCTTTAAGCAGGACTCCATGTCTGAGATTCTGCCTGTCTCCACAAATCTAAGGCCCTGTGTGCTATGAAAAGCCCCCCCCCCAATCCTGCTGCAAAACTGGCTTGGAGTGGAGACACACCTCGCGCGGGAGAGGCAAGGTCACTTCGCTGATGGCCAAAAGGGAAGGTGTGTCTATTGGACACAGCTCTGGTATCCACACCAGCTCCTACACTGCCCAGAGGGAGCCCATGGCCACTCTGAATGGGAAAGAGGAACCCTCCACTGGGACCAGCGGGAAGAACTGGGACCTCAGGCAGAAGGCAGGGATGCTTGTCTAGGGGCAATTCTAACTGAAGGACTTCATGGCAGCTCTTGTGACAGCAAGTGGCAGGGTCTCTGCCTGGAGTTTCATCTGTGAGAGAACAGCAGCACACCAGAAGCAGCAGCTCATGGTAGCAATACAAAGGTTCATCTCTTCTTGAGCTGAAGGAGGGCCTGTACCACCCCGTCCCAAGCCACAGTGTATTTACTCTTTTGTGCATGAGAAGAATGGAGACATCCATGTAGGCAACAAGGCTGCTCTGTTCCTACTTCCACCCACCCAGAGGAACGAGCATCCACCCGCTCGCTTGTGAACACTGCTACAGAAATCATTAACAAACGTTACATTAATTAACATAATGCTTGTGAAAGGTGCTGAATGGAGCACTCCACAGAGAGGAGATGGCATTGTACGCACACCATACCCCCACGGCCTCAGTGGGAATGTGCTTAATGCCAGTCTGGAGGAACAAGACCATTCAAGTGATACTGTCTCAGAAGGGCCTTCATGGGCATTAATAGTAGTGCTATCTCTAAAAACCACAGATAAAGCCTGTAGCAGCTTGTTGTAGTCTGGGGTAGATAATCTGAACAGAAGGGCTCATCCTCTTCTCCTATCCCTGATTCGTCCCTGCTGCCTGCTAGCTTAGGGGTTCGTTAAAGCCACTTGCAGCAAGAGTTTATAAGACAAAACACAATTCCAAAGGCTCATTAGGAGGTTTAACGTGTGTTCACTGGGCCAGAGGGGGAACACTTTGGAAGACATATGCCAATCTCAACAACCAAAGAAACTAACAGGTACAAAAGCCTGCCAAGGCTACTGCAGCACCAACCCAACCTGGGAGCTGCCAGCCAGGCTCCTCCTGCCAGGAGAGGGGCAGCCCTCTCTGAACCCGCTGCAGAGCACAGGGCAGAAGAAAAGAGCTGCCACCGCAGCCTGGGGGTCCTCTGACCCCAGCACAAAGATCTGTATCGACTATGAGGCCACGGACTACGGCCAGGAAGTGGCAGATGTGTGGTCCCCATCACAAGCTGAACGAGGATTGTAAAGGGTGAAAAGCTCCAAGTCAGGCGAGTGAGGAACCTGCAAGTAACAGATGGGGCCCCCTGGCACATGCACAAGATTCACCCATTTGCACATGTCCCACGGCCCTGCTCTCCTTCAGCGTCCCGGCAAGCCAGTGTGTGGAGGAGAAAAGGGAACAGCTTTCTTCTCAACGTATAGTTTAAGGGAAGGCCATGAGAGCTGATCAAAGGTGGAGAATATCTACCCTACCACCTGCCAAACATGTAAGGGCTAACTAAGGCTTGAAAAGCACTGCAAAGCACCAAGCAGGGACTAAGTATAACTGTGGTAACAATCACAACTGCTGCTGCATCTGTGAACTTCCTTTTAGCTACCCATTATCTGCAAATCAAACCCACCAATTTAGGCAGAAAAAGGCCAGTCAAACATACCAGCATCAGGTACCCAAGAGAAACTACATGTTTGATCATTAGTAGAGTAGTAAGAGTTTACATCTGACTTGCTGAAGCTTTCATAAGCCACCAGTTCCACATGTGAAATTCAACTGATGCAAGCACTTTGCACCTGCTCATATTTACAATCCAGGTTTGCCTGGGAACAACAAGGGATGGCCACAGGTTTTATCAGGCTAGAACATTGATCCAGGCATTGCTCACACAGCACAGCTGAGCTCCCCCATTAGAAAGGGCTCAGAGGACAGGATTACATTTTTTAGGAAGTAAGATGATCTACTGAGCAAAAGACATAGTCTTCACACCAAAGAATTGTCTTTTATCAGGAGACTGTGACATTATCCTGGGTTTAGCTCTCCTTCAGTCTGTGGGAGCTACACAGAACAGAAGACAGTCACATCAGAGAAAGCCACAACTTTTCATACGGCTTCTTGCAGCCAAGGTCAAAACCTTCAGCTTGAAAGAACCTCTGCCTCCACCCTCTGCACCCTGCAGGCAGATAATAGCAAGTTGAGATGCACAGTACTGGGTAGATTTCTTTTAACAGCAATTACATGACTGAGGAGTGAGCAGGGACTGAAGGAAAGGGCAAAAATTAGGAAAGGAAAGGGAAGAGCGACAGAACCAGACTACGAAGAAAGAAAAATGAAAAACAATGAGACTGCAGAGCACTTGCAAGAGCATCCAGGATAGTTTTAATGCGTTCCCTTGGCACCAGAAAATAGATTGTGGTTTTTGCTGTGCTCAGAAAATGGTTTGTCTTCCCCTGCTCTGCTCCTGCTCTATCAGTTCAAACTGCTAAAGTGTTGCCCGTAACAGAGGAAATCTATCAGCCTTCTGGGCCGTGGAGCCTGAGCCTCATGCCACCTTTTCAGCCTATCCAGCTGCCATTGAAACAAAGCCCCCTCACGCTCCTTCCAGTGGGAACACGGCCTGGGGTCTGTCAGCTGCTCTAATAAGGTGTCAGTGACTCACTGACAAGAGAAGAGACAATAGTTAGGCAACAGAGTGACTCACTGGTAACAAAGCATGATTCATTTACCTTCATCCTACCTCAGAGGGTCTATATTAAGTAGGATGCAGAATAGTAGGCCCAAAGAGAAGGGACAGCCAGTAGAGCAGCTTGCATTTCAGGACCAATCTCCAGAATCTCATAAAACACCCTCGCATGCTTGCACAGGTGAACCAAGCCCTCGCTCTTCCTTCTGGCTTTTCCAGCTCCATTCCTATGTGTCCAACCAGCTCTCCTATCTGATGGGTATCACTATTCAGTTGCACTTTTGGGGATCAAAAGACGCCCCTTTGTCAAAATCAGTTTTGTATTGTTTTTTTTGGGGGGTTTTGCTTTGTTTCAGTTTTTTTTGTGTTGGAAGTTACTCAGGCTCTAGGAAGCAATTTTGGCCAAAATGAAATACCTCCTTGGGGTGAGGTATTTACAGGCTGGGGATCTACCTGTTCAAGTCCTTTTGCTACCAGACTTAGCACACAGACCCGTACCTGCTTCTCCCAATGGCTAAACAAGTGGCCTAACCCCAGGACATATTCAGCCTCCATAGCTCAGCAAACGTTTAATTTTCTAGACAAAGTGCGGCAGCTGTGATGGGAGGGACAGAGAGAGTTGCCTTCCCTCACTCCCCTCTTCCCAAAATAGCCAACTTGGAGTATCACAGGCCAGATATGAGACTTGAAGGGCTCCCAGCTGCAAGTCTGTCCCTTGAGAGTCTTTAGAAAAGCTGTAAAAGTGATGCTTCAGCAAATGAGTAGCTAAGAGTGGGGTCTTTAATAGCCCTCTTCCTCAGGAAGGAGAAATGCCTTTTACCAACAGCTTTGCCTTACTCCCACAGCCACTCTGTGTCTGGGGAGCCACTAAACACGATGGCTTGCAGGTGTGTGATCTAAAGGCCGGCTGTCCTGCTGCAAAGCCAAAATGGCACATACATCACATGCAACGAGGCAGTCTCCCTGTCTCAACTCTCACCAGCTTTGCTATCTAGGTGCAAGGAATAATGATGAATTTAGTGTGTGCCTAGATGCACTGCCTTTGCAATGCTGGTAATGGTGCAAGGATTCCCAGGCAGCAGGAGATGGAAGTATCTTCACCAGCTTTTCAACACTATCTCCCTGATGTCAGGGTTTAGCTCAAATAAAATTCTTCTTTGTGCCATATCACCTGCGTTTAGAGAGCCACGTAACCCTGCTGTTGCTATTACTCTGCTGTTATGAATTGTCTGTCACAGAGATGGATGGAAGCCCAAACTAACCTCACCAACACACCTATTCAGCAGGCAGTGCCAAAGCACTAGAGCAAGCAAAGAGGTTATGGAATGTGGTCTCTAATGTCACAGAGACTAGGACCCAAGGGGCCTGGTCATGCCATTTGGCAAACAATCCTTTATGAAGTTTCTCAGTGAACAGAAACCGAATCCCTCATTTTCAACAAAGCCATTTAAAAAATCTGTACAGTAATGCATTGTGCCAATGCTTAAAATGAACGGCACAAGTCATTAGGAAGCTATCATACTTAATCTTGCATATAGCAGGACTATTTAAATGCTACAGAACAGAGAGTTTCAAATAGCTTTTTACTAACTTTAATAACCAAGTTTACAACTGAAAGGCAAGAGCGAAAGGGGGAGGAATTTAGATCAGCGCAATGTAAACCTAGATCAAAAATGAAAGGTCTTGACTCCCACTGTTCTTATGTCAAATCATATTTGTCAAAACAAAAATTAGTGCTGAAATCTTGTTTGGAATAAAAATTAGGATGCAGTTTCTATGAAACACGATGAACTTGTTAACTGTTGAGGCACAAAAGACTCCAGTTGTTACTCGTTATTTATCTTCACCTCTTGGGGTGCAGGCGACGCAGGGCAAAACAAGAACTGAAAACACTGAGATCCCTTCTTCTGGTTATGCTGGTACCAAAGGCTTCAAAAGATTGAACTGGCTTTGATTAAAATCAGTGCCTTGTTAAAACAGGAGTTTGAAAAGCAACCATCTCTGAGTGCTGCTTTTCTTGTTCTTTTCGGTTCTTTTTCTCATTGATAGTGCCTGGAAACCAGACTGAACTTTTGACATTTATCCAGAGATTTGTGCGAGAAGCCTGGGAGCTGGCTGAGACCACGTCACCAGACAGCTTCTGGGTGGTGGCATGCTGTCGAATTCTGGGGGAAATCTACACAGAGACTTTTACACAGCTCAGGATTATCTTGGCAACAAAGTAAACTGTGAAAATCGCTGCATGGTTTCTTGAAAAAATCTGCTTTGCAGCAAAGATTTGCCAGTCCTCTCTGCAGACTGCTCTGGGTCAGGCAGAACAAGTAGTTGGGAGCCTGGAACTCCTGAGATAGGATCTGGGTTTAGGCCAGAGCTCCCTGCCCACTTTGGGCCTTAGTTTCTTCTGCCAGCAAAAAAGTAGGAGGCATTTTCCTCCAAGTTTAAAAAGACAAAGAGTTTAAATAAAGATACCGTGCTGGTTAGAGAAATAAAAAGATTTAAAAATCCACATTCAGGGAAAGTGATGCAGCGTGCCGACCAAAGTTTTAGCCTGTTCTACTCAGTACCAGTTACAGCAAGACAAGAAACAAGAGTCAATAGACAGCAAGGCACACGCTACCCCTCTGACACTAAGCAAACAGACCCTTGTGTACTGGCCTGTTCCCTAGTCAGCTGCTGTCTCGCCATCTCTGTTGATCACATCAGTTTATCCACCATCATCTGACCTGGCATTTCTGTCTCTGTTCATCCTAAGCACCTTGCACTAGCCATTCATCTTCCCTCTGGAATGGCATTGCTGGCCATGCAAAAACACTCCCACCAGTTTATTTTTTAACTTTTCCTTTCATAATTGTCCTCTAGCATGGAAACCTTGCACTAGGTATCAGTACTGGAAGATACAATCCAGTTCCAGGAGATATTCTCAAGCAGAAAGACAATCTGCTCACATTACAAGTAGGATCAAGCCAGTTATCAGTGATCTCTAGGACAGGGCTGGTATTATTTGTTTGGCTGACATAAATTAAACAGAAAATCCAAATGAAACTAGCAAACAAGTTACAGGCCTTTTCAGGAAGAAAGAAAATTTCTCAGTTAAGTCTTCACAATTGTCTCATTACAATCCAGTCCTTCAGCGGCCTGTAAACAGTACCTACATACTGCAGATGAAGCCTGCAAAGCCAACACCACCAGACCTGAGTTACAGCCTTGCCACTGTGTCTTATTTATTGAGGTTTTTGTCTGTGAACCTGATAGCTGTAACACAGAGTAACTTGAGTGCCTTTAAGGTAAACTAAACAAATTACATCTGAGCAACAAGGTAGCAGTAGAGAAAGATAGAGAGGACAAAAAAGTAGTCCAAGAATTAGAAAAGATCTATTTCTTTTCTTATCAGCACATTCTCCTGCAGACTAGGAAAAAAAAAAGTCCATTAGCTTTTGAGCAACCTCATTTTTCTTTGCTTTCCAAATAAACCACTGCACCTACACTTCAGGGACTTCATCAGAAAACACTTCATATCCAAGGTTATTTTCCCATCTTCTTCATATTAATCCTCCTCACTCTCCTCTCTGGATATTGGTCAAAAGGTCACCCACCAAATACTCTTCACCCCACGCATGCTCCCCTGACGTACAGAGCAGGGGGTGACTACGCAGAAGAGCAGAACCCACCTTACAGAGCCCTTGGCCTCCAGCGGCTCACAGGCAGCTCTACTGAGCAACATGCCATGGGCAGCTCTGTCCTCTGCTCCCCTACCAACCTCAGCTGTGAGCAGCCATCGATGGAGAATCTTGGGGCAACACGCTGGGCACTGCCTTGGCTCCCAGCTCACCGCACTAGTTCTGGTTGGCTTCAGATTCTGCCTCTCCCTGGCACTTGTCCTGCCCTGCAGCAGGTTAGCAGTTCAGCAGGGGCAACAGACATGGGGGGGACTGTGCCAAGCCCCCACAGATCCCAACAAACCAGCCTCCATCACCCCAAGACACAAACCACCCTTGATTTCAGTTTATGTTGACATGCCACGCCTGATCTCTTCCACTCCATGATTCCTGATAGATTGAGCTCTGATAGCTGACAGAGTGATGACCCAGCTTCATAGGCTACCAACTGGCTACTAACCTTGTCAGCTATCAATTATCTGTTCCTGGAGATGCTAATTTTCTTGCAGTTCTGGAACAAATACTTAGCAGATCCGTCAGAAACTCATGCATTTTATTAGATGCAGGGCTCAAGCGAATGCTGAGGTTACTGCCACTCTATAAGCTTCATACCTAAATCAACTCAAAACCTAGTCCTATACACTGTAGGGTGGATAACGTCACACTTGCCCCACTTAAGGAAAGGTCAAAGTGCCGATCATTCCCTGAAAAGATGCAGGAGAGCAACTAATCCTGGAGCACGTGGCTTGGAAGAAGCAGAGCCTATGGTACGTCAGACCGTGCAAAGAGACTAAAAGGTAACATCACCTTGAAAAAGCCATCTGCCAAACAAGGGATGACCCACCTCCCACCTAAAGGTAAGGAAAGACTGGCATTATGGAGATCACCTAAACATCTGGCCCACAAGATAGCTCAGTCTGTTTTTCGTTGCCAGCAGGAACGATCTTCCAAGTTCACGGAAGGGATAATGAATCACAGTTCCACCTGCACTACACAATAAGTGTTAGCATATGTGCTGCACAGTTTCTAGGTAAATCTGGCATCACAGAGAAGCATCTTGAAGTGTTGGCTTTTAGGTTGCTATGATCAAATTTAATACAGAATGTGTTCCAGCTGGGGAAGAAATAGCTTTTCTGGATTACAAACCACTCATGTTTTTCAAATATCAATTTCCCCTGAAGAATTAAGTCTATCATTCAAACTGAACTAGCAGTGGCAGCTCTCCCCTGAACAAGTGATGGGTGAGAGAGAGAAAAGGAGAGCTCATGCTCATTTAGGAATGTGGCAGAGTAGACTGTGTCTGGAGGAGATCAGGCTGGTGGGAACAGGTTAGCAATATTCTTATTATGCACTGGGAAAAAAAAAGAAAAGAAAGGTGTTCAGCATAAAAATGAATTGCTTGTCACAGTAACAGCCCTCCAGATAGTTACTTCCTTCAGTGGAAGGGAAGATAAGATACATGATAAGCACCTATTGCCAACTGACTCTTAAGCATTTAATACTTGGCAGCAGCTCCCCAGTTTAATCCTCTTTTTCCCAGTTTCTCCAACCATCCTTCATCATTTAGCGATCCTCCAACAACAGGCACTGTCCCGTCACTGCATGACTCCAAACCTCCTGGAGCTCAAATCAAACTCTTTCTATTTGAAAGTGCCATAGAGGAGGAAGTGGTTTGACTGAGCCTCAGGAACACGATCCTTGATACAGAAGAGATACACGTGGAGAGTGGATTTGTAGTATCCAATCCGTTTCCCATGACACACAGATTCTATTGCAGGCAGACTATGTCGGCTATGGAGAGCTCAGTGGAAAATTGAAAGCAATCATCGTTCAAACGCTCCTTCGGGAAAGACGTTTTCTCCTTTGTTTGGGCAACAGGGCTCAGATGTCAGTGAAACAGAGGTGATTACTTCTAGCAAAGATAGGTAATTTGACAAGCAATGAGTAATTCTGGGAAGAACAGTTCAAGAAGGTTAAGCAGAAGACAACAGCAGCAATACTGGTGGGCAAAATACTGCTGGTATCTCCTCTTCTGGATGTTTGAAATTAATTTTAGACTGGTTAAAGGTAATCTGATGATATACTGTTTATTGCTCCTTCACATACCTCTTCGAGGACTTGCATCTTTAATGTGAGGGGTCCCAGCAGGCCTATTAAAACAAACACATACGACCTACCTGCAACTATTATCCACGGACTCTGAGAGATACAGGTAGCAGTTAATGAGCAGAGACTGCTAATTCATCTTGCAATTCAAAGGAGAGACGTTTCGTTATAATAATCAGGAAGAAGGTGCCCTTCTATCTTCCAAACACACTTCCCAAAAAGTGGCTGTGGCAGATGTGTTATGACAGCAGAGGAGAGAGATGCAGCTTGTAACTCTAGACGGCTTTTTTCCCTCAGCAGATAAGATACGCTCTGGAGGGGCTTTGCAGAACAGGCAGGGCATTCTAGTTTGGGTTATAAAACTGCTCATCCCTGGCGTGGTTTTAACTATAGTCCAGACAAGCAAACATCACCTCCCATAGCACGTTCAGAGAAATGATCTGGTCCTTAACACAAGCCCAGGTGTGAGAGCAGAATTCAGAGATACAGGAATGAAACTGCCCTTTGCCTCAAAATAAAGCTAATAGGATTAATTATGCTGTTCAGTATGCAACAGAATGGGAGGTGCTGGACCTGGACACCTGCTATCAATCCAGATACTGCTAAGCACTCAAGTTACTGCTCACAAGCTGAGCTAAGGTCCCTAATAATCAACGATGAAAGAATCTAAATACATTTTATTTGTGAACGCAATGGATCAGGAGAATGCAAATGGTCCATTACCATGTCTCAGCTGATGAGCAGGAACACATTAAGCCATGGTAACTCCATCACTTGGAACCATCTGTCCATATTCTTCTTTTTCTCTCCTATATTGTTAAAGTCACACCAACAAGACCCTGGCTGAAAGACTCCAAATGCTCTCCAGTATGTTGCTTGACAGCATTAGATATCAAAATAATCTTAGCAAATTGGGAAAATAGTCTGAAATAACAAGGATGCAATTCAATAAGGACACACAACGTATTTCACCCTGAGGGAAGAACAACGAACCACGAAGCATAAGGAATAAATGGTTAGTCTGCGCTGCGCAGAAAACGATACCAAGGCTACAGCAGATCACAAATTCAGCTCAAATCAACAATGTTGTAATGTTGCAAAATGGAGCAAACCCCACCCCAGGATGGGTAAATAGCGTGCGTCGCATGCAAGACATGAAAGGGCTCCTGCACTCCACTCCGCACTGGCAAAACCTCAGCCCGGACACAGAGTCCACTTCAAGAAACATTTAGCTCATCTGGAGAGTTCAGAGGGGAGCAACGGCACTGAGAAGGCCACAGAATGTGACCTACAATTAAAGCTGGAAAGGTCTGGGGTTGCTCAGCCTTGAGGGGAGAAGATCGACGGCAGCTTGGCAACATTTTGCAAAGACACAGAGAAATGCTGCAAAGAATAAGATGGTAAACCATTCTCTACATCCACAGGGTGAGGCCAAGAAGTCACAGCTTAACTTTCTGCAGGAGAGCAAGGTCAGACACCGGTACAAACTTTAAAACTGTAAAGCGCTGAAGCAGAGTGCCTGTGGTGACTTTCCAACATGGGGTAGCTTAGGGATGGCTTAAGAAGGGAAGGACTAAATGATCTCTCACTGTTCCTTTTTTATTCTGTGATTACTCACTAAGATGAATGAGAATTGCAGATCTCCAAAAAGCCTCATGAAGATGCCCCTTGGAGATGCACCGAAGTGATTCTGAGGGAAGGAAGTGCTTCATAAAATGCTTTCTGATGGCTCGATTCCCTGCAAACCCCCAAAGCTACCTTAGTGACAGAGTACATCACAGTTACAATTTTGGATGTACACAGAAGTCAGGAAATTAAAAATGCTGGTTCCCACAGCAACCAGGATGCAGCCTGCCAAGAGACAAGGAATGTTCTAGCCTAGTCAAAAGGTGTTAATTTTAATGCCTGAAGGCGACTTCCACTTCCAGATGCCTGAAGGCGGCCTCGGTGAAGTCAAAGAAAGCTCTCTGCTCTCATGTACGGGAAAAACTTGATCCTCAGTTTCTCCATTCCTGAATTATCTGCTCTTGCTCGCAGAACACAGCACAGATTTGAGATTGGAAATTAAGATGTGAGACAGACAAATCAAGGCTGCTGTGAAGACCATCACTGGGAATGCTGTGATCTTGGACCATGCTACACTTTAGTATTCACATAATTTGTGCTTTCCCATCCTCCAGCTCTGTGAAGAAATGATATTGCTATGTAATCAGGTATTCAGATAAAAGCACTGTGGCGAGAAATAGGCGTAACTTAGGTGTTCTTAATTGCATGTTTGTATCAGAGCAAGGATGTTATGGGTATATCAAAATTGGTATGGAAACAACCTCTGCCTTTAGAACTTTCTCTTGAAACACCTTCATTTTCCTGCACTGAGTTTTTCCTCCTTTTTTCTTTTGGGAGCTGCATATAAAGTATGTTAGGGTGCAGTAGATTTTTTGAGAATAAAACATCAGAAGAAGGATGAACAATTTTAGTAAGTCCAAAAAAATCCTCCCTGTTTTTCACATTGCTGCCTCAAGCAAAGGCTAAGGGATCTTCTTGAACTTCCAAAAAATTCTCTCTAGAGACAAGAACAATCCTGAGAGGCTAAAAGAGAGTATTTTTAAAAAGTATAAAGGTCTTCAAATGACAAATGCCTACCACAATATTCTGAACACATAGATCCAACCTTGAAACCAGTGACAAATCTGAAAGTTGACGTCCTATGGGATGACGTTAAACCTACTGATTAAGTGAGATAAGAGACTTAGCTCACCCCAAAAGGCAGCAGAGATGAAAGAGAATAAAAAGAAAAAAAAAAAAAAAAAAAAAAAAAAAAAAAATCGCAAACAAGTACCTGGAGAAATTGTAGAAAAGGAAATTCTGTAGCAGGAGCCATTTGAAATGTGATCTCCTGAAGGCAAATAGAAAAATGTCAAAATCTAACACTAATCCAAATGAATATCCAACGAGATAATAATGAAGGTGGCAAGAAACTTCAGCAGTAGCACAAAAAAAGATACGATAAAGCAGTTAAGTTCTAAATGTGAAATCTAACACAGCAAAGCCAGTTCTGAACCTGCCTAATCTCTTCAGAAGTTTCAAGAGTGGAAAAGGAGTGAATCAAAAACAAAGAAAAGCGGGTTTTTTGCTACACAGTTTATAACTACCCATCTCCTCTGAATAAACAAGGAAAAGCTAAATACGGAGGGATAAAGATAAGAAAACCAGAGGTCTCAAGATATTTCCAACATAAAAAGGCATAGCTAAAAGTACATCTTTTAAATATTCTTAACTTGCTCTGCTTTTTTACGTAGTTTCTGGTAGTGCACGTCAGCAGGTGAGTTTGCGTCTGCAGCGGAAATTACGTAAAGCATCTGATTGCAAATGGTGGCTAGAAGACAAATGGCCCTCAGCGTTTCTGAAAGATATATTCTGACCAAATCAGAGGTATATGTGTAGTCAGGAGCTTCAAGTCTGGTATTCAACTCTGTATACTCTGTGTTATTATCAAGTCGACACAGAGGGGTGCCATTAAGATCCTTGGAGTGGATGCTGGATGTTAGTTCAAGCCAGTTGGAAGTGCCAAAACTCCAACTCAGCTTTTGCTGTGGAGTTGCCACCAACGCCTCCATAATCCAGAGAAGAATCAGTGAGCAGTCCAACTACACCCACTCTCAGTTGGCTGCCTTTTAATCACACGCTCAATATCTCTGAAGATTAGAAAATTATTTCCGCTTAATTAGTGTCCGGAATGAGGCACAAACAACACCCATAATGGGGTGATTTAAAAATAAAAAAAGAAGAAAAAAGCTTAAAGACAAGCTCACTGTATTTTGAAATACAGCCCTCAGAGTCTGAAAAAAGGAAGAAAAAATAGTTACAGCCTGGACCGTTACCCTGTCTACATGGTAACGGGGCTGCTCATGCGTGGCTTGCTTCCTCCACACCCGGGTATGTTCTACTCCTCAGCATCTTGAAAAGAGGTCCCAAAGAAAGCTCTCTAGTCACAACATCTCAGTGTGATTTTCTTTCTTTTTCTGCTTTCATTTGCTACTTTAATGGCTGTTTTTCTATTTTTTTTGTTTGTTTGTTTCCTTCTCCTCCATTTTGCTGTGCAAAGCAGTTCTGACAAATCTCAAGACACTCTCCTACTTTTAGGCCTCATTAAACTCAAAACTGTGTTCAGGGTCAATGGAAAGTTCATGAAACTCATGAGGAAGCCTGGGATGATTAATGGTTTTACACTGAGATAATGTGAAGTTTGCCTGGTTTCCTGCTAAAGACAGGCCCAGTCCAAATCCTTGCTGTCCAATCTTTGCAGCTGTCCTCATATCTAAAGGGCTGAACGCAGAGAGACACTGGAACATTCATCTGTGCTTTGCATCTTAGGCCAAGGCTGTTCTCCACTGAATTTTCTGAGTTTGATTTTTGTTTTCCAAGATGTAAATCTCAGCTGAGGAGAGATGAATCTGTTTGGTTCAAATCAAATTTTTTTCAAGAATCGCTGCCACAACGGAGCTGACCAGGTCTAGCTCAGCCCCAGAATAAGGGATTTGATAGCAAAGGTGTTTGAAGAAGGCCCTAGGCCACTATATGTGACATTAATAGTTTTTTTCTGTTTAAACTTCTTAAACGAGTATTTCAAGCTGACAAGTTACTACCTGTCAGCTGAGCCACCGTAATAAGCTTAAATCTCTCTGTGTGAGGTTTAGGGTTCAGTGGAGCCCTGATGTTTGAGTTAATGCTTGAAACAGCACATTTGAAGGAAGCCACCATTCTCAGCATGACCCAAGGTGAGAGCAGAGCGGGAACGGATCTCCTGCAGTATTAATGACAACCTTGGTGTCTGGAAGGAGTGATCTTTGGCAGGTGGAAAGCAGGGGGAAAAAACCCGTAAGAGGGATAAATGTCAGCTCTAACATGAATCATGCAACCAATCTCCAACGAGTTTGATATTTGGAGGATATCCTGATTCACTGCTTCCTGCTGACAGGAAATAAGTTTGTTGCTACAGATTTCAGTGACAGCAAAAGCCAACGTCAACTCAGAATGTCCTTCCTGAAAATAACACTCAACTGGGTAGCATTATACATAAAAAAAAACATGATGATGCCAGGGAGCAACAGTGTTCCAGCAACATCTTCATCACAATATATTTTTTTTCTTTAAAGAGCCCATGGAGCCAACCGTGTAATGTCATGTGCAATAGGCAGCAGGAATAATCCAGCATACAAATTCAGAGAGCAATTATTATTATTATTATTAATCACATAAAAGGACACTCCAAGGTTTTGTAATTTTGTGATCACAGGGAAAGAGACTCATAGGCAGAACAGAAAAGCTGCACCAAATCATTGCACAACTGGAGGTTACCATTTCTCTTCTGGTAGTTAGAATGTTACTAAATTAATATTTTCATCCAATTACCTTTCCCATGTTAAATATTCATACATCAACTCCTGTGGCTTCTAATTGAGGTGGGCACATTTCCTGCCTGCTTCATGGTTTCCTAGCTAAATCACTGATGAAGGAAACAGCTATTTGGAAAATGTTTGGCCCAACAGGCAAGACTGGATAGTTGAAGGGACTAACTCTGGGACATGGAGCCTTTTGTGTCCAGTTGGGCCCAGCACCTGAAGTGGCAGTCAAAGAGCACTCTAGCTGCTGTCAAAAGTTCCTGTGAAAGGAGCTTGGTGGTGTAAGTCCAGTGGAGAGATGTTACTTGAATCTCCATCCAGATCAGAGACTGGGCAGGCCGCAGTGCAATGAGAAAGTCCGGTAGGATTGCACTGCATTTGCCAGGAAGAAAAAAACTGAAGGTTTCTGAATCTCAGGACGATCAACTTGGTACTTTCTAGAGGCCTCTCTGTATATATTCATGTGGCCACTACTTTTCTCCCCCAGACACTTCAAACCCTTTTGTTACCCTGGCGAGCCAAAATAACACTATTTCCAGGCAACCAAGACCAATGACCTCCTGTCTTCAAAACAAACTATCAGGACAGTTCAGGCCAAAGTCTGAGCTGAGTACACAAACACAGCCTAAGCAGCCACTGATTTTCCAAGAACTGTTATCCAGCCCGTGGAGATAGCCCTGTGTACTCTGTCACCAAGCAAACGTGGAATAACATGGAGGGCCCTACACGAGGATGAACTCTAAACGCCTTATATCTTTCAGATCCAGCTGCTGTCAGATCTTGGCCACCCAGTTCCAGTGACCTGGCTGTGTCCTAGATGTGACAGTTGTCACATGGATTCACATCAGATAAAGCTACAGAGCCTCACAATGATGCACAAATTCAGCATATGCTGAGAGATGCGATGGCTGTGACAAGGCAATTCATAATTTTAGGCGTGACTTCAAGTGGGGAGAGAGGAAAAAAGGGGGGAAACCTAGTTAAGGATTGCTATGTTTATACTAAAATTAATATACTAATGTGCAGTTAGGCGGTGAAAAATGACTGTCTAACAGCACAGCAAGGTTCCATATTTACTTGCTGTCACTGATTTCAGAGCAAATTGGCTCAGGTTATAAGTCAAAGAAGGATTCTTCTGCTGCCAGCACTGCACACTTCAAGAGATATCTGAAAATCAGGCTTCTTACCTTATCATTGTTAAAAGACTGTGCAATCAAAATGTAACTGACAATTCAGCTGATGCATGAGCAGAAATAGATGCCAGCTCACTCTCCCGTAGCTAGCGAAACTCTGTAAAGCTAACAGGATTTTAAAAACATTTTGTCAGAAAAATAAGTGGCTATGACAGACCCAGGGAGCGGGCAGAATAATAATTCAGCTATCTAATGCTGGATATCACAGTGACAGGTGCATTTCAAGTGCTGTGCTACATAATACGGTTGCCCTCTCCAGCAGCCTCACTCCAAGGAATTCAACATGCTTTGCAAACATCAATTAATTTAATGCTCACAACACCGAAGACAGGAATGCTGAGATGCTGGGGTAAGAAGGGTTAATATAACTAGATCAGCACTGGGAACAGAATACATACCTGCAGATCTCTAGCCTTCACCCTTAGCCAGAAGCCCAGCTGTGCCATTTTTCTTAAATAGTTCTCCTAAACAAGCATGTTTTGGGCCTGATTCTAACAGTGGCCAGACATGCTGCAGGTATTCTTGAGTTAGCTTAAGTGCGGAGAGAAATTTTGCAGATAATTCTGAAAACTCTGCAGTTGTGAAGTCATTCACACTGGAACCTTGTGGTGCAGGTTTTATTCTAACGGAGATCATCCTTCCACCCTAGCAGTGTGCTTTGCCCATTTCCATGGCATAATTTCTAGGGAAATCATCACACATCTGAAATGGCTGCAAGTCTAAAACATGTTTACCCCACTGGAGGGCATGGGATGGGATGTTTAGCATGGCACATCTTATCACAAGCATCACAGATGAACAAATAATGCTTATGAAAGAACCACAGCTAGTGGGTTTAAGGAAAGGGCTTTCAAGTTGCAACAATTATAAATGACAGCAATCAGAAGACTTCTGTACAAATAAGCTATGCCCAGAACACAGGAGACTCTTGATGAAATTGATGCCCCAGGAATAGGGCCTGGAGAGCATCAATCACAAGCAGGAACGTAAGACCAAGTCACCAGATCAAAGTCCAAGTGAGTGGGAACGCTGCCTGTGTATGTAGCAGCCTAGCACTTACTTGGGTAGTGGGCAAGTCTGATCTCTAGGTATGAAAAAGTATGGAAACTGTACAGATACTCTCCCAGATGTGAGCTGCCACCTTCCAAGGCAGAGGAGAAAGAAGATTAACTAGGGTGGAGATACAAGAGTTTTTCTGCCTATGATTTTCCTGCCATCGGGGCAGACATTGGGGAGGGATGCTAGCTCATCGCTGTTAAGAGAAGCAGAATGCTATGTAGGAGAAGGTGGTGAATGTTTATTTTGTATTTCTACTTTGATTACAGAGAATATTTGATAAAGAGCAGCTCCCCGGCTTTGCCCAGGGTGAGGCTGCTAAACTGAAGGCTAGGCTACAAGCAAGCATCATATCCACAACAGGAAAATGTATCACCCTTCAAGAACTCGATTGATTCTCATGCATGCAAACATACTTGAAAACAGCGTGAAAGAGGTTCCTTCCCTCCCACATGGAAGCAGCTGCAGAGAAATCTCAGCTTAATATTGACACCTCCAGCCTGGAGAGTACCCGATTTGCCTCCATTACATCTGTAGTTTAGAATAAAAAGATGCATGATGTGACAGGAGGGGGAATGGGCAACAATGAAGGTGGCGAACAGTGCCCCGTCCTAATTTCTAAAAGTCTCTGAAGACAAGAGGGATAGAGGGCTGCAGCAACAGATTGCCTAATGCTTCCATTCTTTACCAGCCACAGTTAAAAGGAGGAAAAGCCTATTAAGAGGCTGAAGTGTACCATGTACCTTCTTTTCCGCAATCGTCTGCAAATCCTTGTGCTCCAAAGCATTTTCCTTGAGAGTGCTCACAGGCACGCTACGAACAAGCATAAGTACTGTCAATTGTTTTAGCACGATAAACGCATTTAAAAGCTTTCAATATTTTTGTCTGTTTACAGGCACGTTCCTTGAGGAATTTTGACAAGCTTGCCAGAATGGAAAAGTTGCAAAGTGCTTAACTTGGTGCTGAAGTTAATGCAAATTCTCAAGTAAGAAACCTGGGTATTCCTGGGGTGCTGAAAGAGGAAGGCAAAGAATGAACAAACCCAAATCACTGCTCTTGACAAAGTGAGACTGGGCAAGAGCAGTGGCTGGTCATACACAGCCTGTGCTAGTACAAGGCACACTTCCAAAACTGCTTCCTCCAGATACCCCAGCAATTGCTAAGGCAGCTTCCATGCAACTTACAGTATTGCACAACGAGATGTGAGTTAACTCTCCTGGTACTTCTGCAGGAACTAAAGAGACAAATGCCTCATCTGGGGCAATAAAAGGACTTGATAGGGGCACAACAAGCAGAACACCGAGGTTTCTCCCCATGCTGTGGCTAAACTAAAAGCCAGCCCTTCCTCTGCCACCTCCATCAGGGCCAGCTGCCCTTGCAGTCCAGCAGCCAAACAGGGCTGCTGCTCTTCAAGGTTCTGGCCATCCTAGAAGACACATGATGCTATTTCCACCTTCAATTCTTCACTTTCACACACATCTCACAGCTCCCCAAAGCTAATGAGGCCCGTGTAGGAGGCCTCTCCACACAAAGCAGTAGATCTCCACATCTACTGTCTGAAAGATCACACCCATGTCATGTACCTGATGTAGAGAAGGACTGGGACACGTAGAGAGTACAAAAACAGGAATTGGGAGTGTTTCTTCATACTGTATTAGTCCAATTCCTTTGCCCCGAGGAAATAAAGCTCACAGATAATTTGTCCACTAAAGAACTCTATTCCACCCTAATCTGGGCAAGGGACTCTGGGAGATAATCTCTGCAAAACAGAGTCCTGCAGAAAGAAGCCGAGACACCTGTGTACAGCAAGTCTTCCCCAAGGAGGGGTGGGAAAGGGCTGCTAAAGCAGATTCTGCTGGCCTTCCTCCATCTTCTGCACCTTCTCACCATGGCACAACCTGTGCAGGCAAGGCCAAGCTAGGGCAGAGTAAGCAGAGCAGGGAAATGCTTTGAGTGCCAATGAGGAAAAAGACAATTTATATCCCAGAAAGTCAACAAGTATCCCACCAGAACAAGCACTGAAATTATGTAAGTGGCTCACATAAAAAAAGGTAATCTGCTAAAGAGTAAAATTATACAAGCCAGTAAGCACATAGTATAAAGAGCCTTTAATATTGATTCACTCACTCAATATTTCATGGAATTCACATCTTGCTCAGCAGTGGAGAAACGAGAGAGAAAATGCTCAGTTTGGTCAGGTCCTGACGTCTACAAGCTTAGACAAATAGCAGCATTGTCAGGTTTGGACTGACTTCATGTTTTAATAAACACACTGGTTGGTTTTAGCACTGTTCTCAGACATGTTTGGTGCTAGATCTGTACACGGAGGTGATACAGGCCGGGCATTGAGAGATGCCTGTAGGAATGAGATTCCCAGCAATGGAATATGAGTAAGTAACCCCTAGGAGCTGTGTTGAAAGTCTCACTTCATAAAAACAGAAAGAGGAAAGAGATCAAAGCTGTTACAGATACCTCACTGCATTGCAGAGAAAGGAACTGAAATGGACATGTGACCTTTAAAAAAATGCAACGAAATTGCACTAAAATTGATTCAGAACTCACCAAACATGTTACCGATGTGGCCGTTCTTAGTCAGCGGTCGCAGTTCATTTTTTCCAAGTGCGTATTGTTTGTAGTTATCCCAAGCAAATTTCATCATCTGTAAAAAGAAAAACTGAATGAAAGCACTTAACAGAACTGGAAGTTTTCTGAGCTTCAGCCCTGGGAACAAATGGGAGTTTCCCATTCACTGCTAAACCTGGCAACCCATGACCCATTAATCATAAAATCTTAATTCGCACTGAACACTTATGAACGGGGCTGCATTCAGCAGTTTGCTAAAGTCTCAGACTCATCACTCCTAGTGCAGAACTTGGGACCGGCACATTTCAGAAGTACCACAGTATCCAACACACCGAGAGTCCACTTTTCCCCTGGGCTGTGCAAACCAAGCGGGAATTTTAGAAAGATGCCTCCATCTCTGAATTCCTCACCTTTTTCGAGGAGTATCAGTATTTCAGAATGGTAATTAAAATGGGCTAAAAATGTAAGGCCAAAGCTGATATATCCCCAAGTATAGGGATGTTACCTTCTGAGTTTTCACATTTCTTTATGATAGCAATAATTAAACTTGATCAAACTGCTAAACCACCCACCATCTGCCCACCTTGCAGCAGTTACACATACAACTTTGGCAAAGCAGCACTACTGAGGTACACAATGCACTTAATACTGTGGTGAGCAAAGGAAGAAATTGGTCTTTGTTTAAGGACTGCACAGAAGTTTTCTTTCTATTTATTAACAGAATACCTTCATAAAGGAGAAAGGGGAGATCCACGACATTTTGATATCTTCCTATCAAAACTCAAAGTGCTTTCTTAAGAGAGTCCTGCAAATGGGCTGGGTGATTTCTGAGAAACACCTTCCAACTCAAACAATTCTTTTTGGGACATTTGAACTGTCCTGCCTGGGCACAGCACATTAACCTTTTCCCGAGGATTGCAAGGCAGCGGGTTTGCACGAGTTCCAACACACACACGCACACACACCAGCACAGCTTTTTCTGTCCTCCTGACCCTTTGGGTCCAGCTGGTAGGAAAAATTAAACCTACAAGTATCTTCTCTGCAGCTAGGAGAGACTAGTACTTGTCAGCTTCTAAGGAGTGCCTTAAATAAAGCTCCCTTTTATAATCCACACAGCCTTGCTCTGAGCAGTTTCAGCCCCAGCATCGCAGTGACCTGTACATTCTTTGATTCAATCCTTGGAGAAAAGTCAGATAACAAAGGGGAAGAAGGCAGCTTCAGAGAATCAACAATATTCTCCACCGCCGCTCAACAAAGATAAGAGTCTTCTCAAATGCTTCACTCAAACAAGACATTTGAGAGAAAATGACAGTTTAAAACAAATCATTGCTCCACAGAGTGTCCCTGTCTAGTGTCTGCAACAGCATTTACTGCTCTATTTCAGGATCAGAATATGCAGGTTACTTTGGTATGAAATTCCTACTGTCATTTTAGTTCTTACTTTTGTCCTTCCCTCCAGCTGCGTGTTTCACAAACCCAACATTGCAAGCCCCTGGCAGTATCCTCCTTAATTAGCACACACACACACACAAAAAGCCACATCACCAGATTTCCACCCCCTCTACTTTTTAAACATCAAGCTTCCAAAGTAAAGTTTCACAGAGCTGGTCATATGGACGAGGATAAACATTTGCTGAACTGATTGATAACATTCAGACTCCAACACCACCAGGAGAAGGAATGTTGGACAAACAAATAAAGTCAACTTGGGTTTTAAAAACTCAGTGTGGGATGAATTAGTCACTGGAGTGCTCTGCTCCGAGGAAACTAAATAATGACCGGGGAGGGGGGAGAAACCCTCCATAAAATTCACTCAAACGTGCCTCAATCATATGACTCAGGGTGTTCATTTTATTTTCACTAGATCTCTGGGGTTTTTTTCAGTGGCAGCATTATTCTAAATGGGAAGTTCTCATTCTTCATTAACGTAACAGGGCAAATCTTTGAGGAACTCTGGACTCTCCCCGACGGTACCGAGCGAATGCTTTTATGTCTCAGAGCTTGATCCTGAAACTTACTGCAGGAAAGATGGTGTTTCCATAAAGACAGCTTTCCCACAGTGAGCGATAGGGCTCATGCACCAGAAAGGAAACAGCTAGGCAATCTATTCGGTTCATTTCTCTTCTAAATCAGAGCTGAGGAAGGAGGACCCACCCTTCTGGCACAGAGAGAGCCTGGACATGGAGAGGATGTGGAAATGACTCTATTTTGTTGCATAAAACTCCTAACGTTGTAATTCTGAATCAGCCTCATTTTAAGCTGAGTATGAAATTTAAAGTTATTTCCTTCCCTCAAATTTTTAACCCTTCCATTCCAGAAGGTCCGAGGTTTCTTCTTCAAAGCATGCAAGAAATCTAGGCATCTCTGCCACACTGGTACAGAGGGCTCTCTGGGATCCAGAGTTTGCTGACACCTCCATCACAGGCAAGAAAACTACCCTGGGTTTCCCTTCAACAGCCGCTTATATCCTACAAGGGAAATCTCCTCCTCTCCTTCTGTCTTCTCACACGAGGAGAGACCAGAGGGGGCCTGCCGACAGACACCCCGAAGTGACTCACTCCACACAGGACTCCCAAGAACTATTTGAATAAATACATTTCTTCTTAATTTGCCTATTCAACCATTTAAGCTGCATTTGTCACCGTGTTGCAAAACATTCCACTACAAAATGATTTCTTGGGCTGTGTTGGCTGCAGTGTCTTAAACTCTCCTTCTCTGTTCTGTCCTGAGCTGATAATCAGGCAGACAGAGGATGGATGAGATTGGATATGCTGCCTCACCATACTAAAGGATTGTCAGTTTTCCTTTACATGAACAAAATTTGGCTCACTGCTTTTAAACCCTCTATATTTGGGAGGCAAGATGCATAATGTGGTACCCTTTCATTTTCCAAGATCAAGCTTTCCTCTCTCTAACGATGGGTCCAAAAGCAGCAACTGGAAAAGTTTAGAAGCCAAAAGCATCTGCGCCATTCTGCCCATTCTGGCTTTCTGCAGCTGTCTTTCCAATCCAAATTTAGCAGTACAACTTCCAAACCACTAAAGAGATTCATCAAGTTTCTAAAAGTGGGGACTCCACATTTATATACCGTACGGAGGACTGAGATGGAGCGTTCAGGAGCTTTCTCTGACAGAGGTGCCAAACGCTGGGTTGAAACAGAAGAGGATAGAGCCAAGAGGTACAAAATGGAAATTCGCACAGTGAGGTGTTTAAGTTCGCTTTCTGATGAGACACCAAGGTTAGAAGTGAATATTTTATGCCATTCTAGTCATGAGAGATCACAATATGTCAGCATTAACATTATGCCATTTTAGATTTGAAAAATGGCACCAGAACCACAAAAATTATGGAAATAGATCCATAATTTTAGATTTTGTTCTTATCAGTGTGACGTCTGCCACCTAATAGACAATTATCTATTTGGCCATGAAATTCTAATCACCCTGGCTTTCAGCTGATTTATAGCAGAGACTTCCAAATTTATAATCAAGTTTGTCAGATTGCTCTTTCTTTTCTACAATCTGTAGAGAGTTTCAGCTACCCAGCTAGACGATTATATATTCAAATCAACTACAAGTAACTAAACTGAATTCTGAAAACCCACGCTATCACTTTCATCATTTAGGCCGTTACCTTTCCTTGCGCTTTGCTCCATCCATCAAAAAAGATCTTGCTCTCAAGCCCACGTGTATTTCATACGGGCAGCAGCCTGCAGCCACGCAGGGCCAGGCGCTGAGTGCAAAGTCCTGCACCAAGCTGTTTGCTGGTTCAGGGTCTTTGTCTACAACTTTGCAGGTTCACAACACTGCAGTATTGAGATCGCACAAAAACACTGTGGAACAAGGCTGGGTTGAAATTGCTTTCAGTGCATTTTTTTATGTAATGTATGGAAATATTTTTATTTTGAAGTTAGTTTTATAAATACTCTTGTTTAAAGTACTGGGCCAAACACTTAAGTGCTTGTGTCCCTTCAAATACTGCAGCAGGAAATCATACAAGTATTTAATGTTTTCACTGCTAAGCCTAACAAGCACACCACAACAGCACCTACACTGCTACCACAGCTTTGCCCATTCTCTCATTTCTGTTTGCTCTTGACATGTCTTAACTCAGCAAGAATTCTTACATTTTCTGAGATCAAATATGCCAAATAACACAATAAAAATCACCACTCCAGACTCAGTAAATAAAAGCATCAACAAAGTTGACAACACTCCCTCTCCACACACACTACACGACATATTACAGGAGGGCACCACTGCTCCTCGGTCCAGCAGTGCTTTTATGATGCCACCCAGGCTGTAACACGGGAGATCTTGAACAGTTGGGATTTACAATTTCTGCCCTTGTGTACTACAGTCTTGATTTTCAGAGTGCCACCACTTTACTGATTTTCAGGGAACCTGAGGTTATGGAAAATCAGATTCCAGTGGAAAGGCAGTCAGGAAGAATTCAGAACAAAAAGGCCTTTAGCAAGTTCTGTGATCCAGATAATGAAGAAACTGGGCTCAGGATAAAAACTTGACCAAGGAAGATTTTTCACTGAAGAGATGTGCAAACCTGATGTTTTTTCATATATGTAATAACTAAACCACTGAAAATCCCTGGGTTTATGTACTTGCAAAAAGCAGAGACGAGAGAAAAAAAGAAAAAAATCCCCCACACTATTACTTGCCCTCCTTTTGTTACCAGGGAAGATTTCAAAATGCAGAGGTTTCCCAAACAGCTATTTGATTAGTTTTATCCATCTAGGCTGGGATAATTAGTAAATGCTTAAAAGATGAAATCTAAATATACCAACCAATCAGCCCCTTTCAAGAACTTCCAAGGAACATTACACAAAGCCATTATCTTCACAATATAACCACTTTTGTGGCTCTTTAGCCTCCTTCCTTCAACTCCCCTTCAAATATTTAACTATTAAGCGATCTAAAAAATTCCTGGTTTAGGTTAAAAAAAAAAAAAAAAAAAAAAAACCCCACACAAAAACCAAACAAACAAAACAAAAACAAACAAACAAACAAAAAAAAAAACCAAACAAGAACAAAAAAAAAGGGGGTGGTAGGTGTAATTTTAAATATTTCTTTCCCTATTGTATTTCTTACTTGGTTTTTCCCACCTCAAATTACCAGATAGGTATCTCTTCCTTTCTCTGCAGTTGGAGGAAGATTAGTTGTCATATCAGTTTCAAAACTAGGACCTCTTCTTTCCCGTGTCTAACCTTCTTGCTACCCCAAAATAGCCCTGTTCTAGTTTGGATTTTTAACCTGCAATATAATGCCATATATTTTCCCCAGCTCTGTAAAAAATAATTTGCCAGATGACAAGATGCAGAGAAAAAAAGGAACCGACTGTCAGTCTTGCAGACAGAAGAAAAAGTCTGCCTGAAGACATCAGGATAAGCCATTTATATTTGGAATAATGGATGGTATTTTTTTCTAATCAGACTTGCATACACTTGTATAATTCAGGATTGACTGCAGGAAAGGTAATGAAACAGTACCATGTTTATTATCTGTTGGTTTTTTTAATATTATCACACAGAGGTATAAATATCCATACAAACACCGTGGCAGAATGTTATAAAAAGGCTAGAATTTATTTGAAAATCTTTAATATAAAGCTGAGCAACTTCTCAGGCTGCTTCTTTGGGACATTGTCTTTAGAAATGTTTTTACGTAATAGCAAAATAATAACAAAAAAGCTGCGTGTTAACGCCAGTTGATTGAAAGGTTCCATTTAGGCAGACACTAATATCCACAGGCTTTTATTTCATGGGTTTAAAAGCCTGTAACTCGCAGAACAGATAGTGCTTCAGCACATGAAAGACGTTACCAAGCAACCTACAGAAATGGACACCAACATTGATAATCCATTCTAAAGTAATTACATTTTATAATTAAAGATTACAGTAAATCCAATAGATCCCAACAGGAACTTGAGCAATTTAGAGACACGCTAGCTAACCTGCCTGTTTTATAGCATCCACGTTAGCTTCCATCTTTGAATAAAACATTAAGCGAATTGCAGACATTTTCATTTAATAGGCCTTCAAACAACTGATAACCATTACAGAGTCTCACCTTGGTAAGTGTTAATCTAACGTCACCTCGTTTCTCTAACTTTAAATAAAGCATCATTCTTCTTTTAACTGATGGTAAAGGGGTGACTGCATGTAAAACCCGAGTCTACTACTACCAAATGAAAGCCCTGGCAAAACCAAGTGAACACAATCTCATTGACTCCCAACAGGACAGGTATTTCCTCTCTGCTTTCCATTCCTGACCCTTCTCATACACCTGCTGGGCAACTTCCACTACTGTGTGCCTCAGCTTATCCATCTACAACACAGATCTCATCCTTTTCTTCTAAGAGCATTAGGCATAACAAAGAGAAATAACCAAAGTGTATTAAACAGGGTGGGACTGAGTTCACTTGGTGAATTCATGCTCAATATTCTTTCGCCCAATGATCTTGCAGACCCAGCATCATTTTGCACAAGATGGCAGTGGCAGATTCAGGGTCAAAACTCAACTCAACGCCTGTCTACATGCACCTGGCGTCAGTGATGACTTAATACGGCAGCGAGAAGTGCATGTACCTGGGCAAGGTCCCCAACTCAGGAGAGAGTAAATTATTCTGCTGCAGCTGCATCAACACAGTAACATATCTCTTAGTCAAAGAGGTGATCTGTGGGAGCGAACACTGGGATTATACGCACAACCGTAACAGGGCAGGAGGTTGATTAGCCTCCCAGATAACACAAGACTGATTCCTGTCGCAAACCCAGTTCCTCAAAAGCAAATTTCTGCAAATACACCCTTTGGAATGACACCCAAAGCTCAGGAAAGCCTCAGCTCTTTGACAGCTGCCTTTGCCACTGTTCTATCCAATTTTTCCTTAAACACAACATAAAGGCTCATGTTTCCATGCCCAAAGCACCAGCCCGAGTACAAAACTCCTCCCATGTGCTCTGGCTCTTTGTAATGGGGATTCTAAAACAAAATCGGAAACCTTGTCAGCCTACTGACTGTAAATACATCAGCTGATTATTTAGAGTTACGTGGTAGATAGATACTGTGAATTACTTGCTACATGTTGCTTTATCTAGAAGTAAATATAACAGTAATTCAAGCAACGGGCGAGTGGGGCTTTGCTTCGGATTTTTCTGGCAAAGTCTTGGCAGCTTGTTTTCAAACTTGCATGGGTATTTTTTTATGACATCAGTTACTATCACAGTTCACTCTCTCTTGCACAATAGCCAAAGACACAGCAGACTATTGCTCAGAAAACTGATCTCCATCACTGGAAGCAATGGAGGAATTCTTTATGAAGTTAGAAGAAATCACCTTCCATCAGACAGCCACAAGGCACCTTCCAGCAAGTTGCAATAAAAAAAAAAAGTTTCAACTTCTGCTTGCTGTTCCCAGACAGACGGTCCAGCTGAGTAAAGGAGAGCTATTCAGCTTGGATCTGCAGAGGTAAGCACTCTCTCCCCACCACAATCAGGAAAAAAGCAGGACTAGAAGCCTGATTTGCACTGGGGGAAAAGAAAAAAAAAAAAAACAGCACAGAGTAGTCCAAGGTCGTTAGTGTTAGTGACAAGGACAGAAATAGAACTCAAGAGTCTTCCTGACTCACAGCCCCTGCTAGGAAAGCTGAATGGGAGAAAGAACAGCTCAAAACACAATTAAACTAACTCCTAATTAAATTCCTAATGCAACTAGATTTAACCGTGTCAAGTGGGGTGGGGGGTGGGGAAAATCCTTCGATAGGACTATCTCAGGCATTAAGACCCAGCTGGATCCAGCTGCATCTAAATCAGGAAACATGTCAGCAAGAGCAGTTGATTTTGCAGTTAGTTTTTTAATGAGATGCTAGACTGTAAGAGGACGACAGTGGTTTTGAGAACAAATTTGCAAGTCTAGACCAAAGCACAGGGTGATTTAGTAAAGAGATGAGAAAAGCTGTAGTCTCATCTCCTTCGCTTCCCAGAATCAAAGCTTGTGGAATAATAGAAATAAAAGGTATTTGTGTTCTCGGCCACCCTAATGCTGTCAGCTTCGTATTTCCTCTGAGCCTCTATAACTGATCAAACATATGATATTCCAGAGCATGACCGAAGCCGACGCTGTACAACAAGGCCAGCAATAAAAACGATGAAGATTCTTCTGGTCCTAAGCTTGTTACCTCTAACTGCTATTCAAGCACTTGCTGTCATGAGGTTTAGAGAACTTGCACAAAAAAAGGCAATCCATGATGTCCAGTTTGCACCCAGCAGTCTTAGCCAGAGGAATTGACCCTATTACATTTGAAGGGATGATTTCCTCCATACATGGATACTCAAAAGGTAATTTGGCATGCTGCAAAAAAATTGGGGTCAGTGTCAAAGAGCAAATCTAACTATAGCTTGTGTGATGCAGATGAAAGTGAAGATGTTGTGCCAGCAAACATACAGAAAGCGAACAGCGAGATACAGGAAAGATTAAAAATTGAAGAGAGGACGCTTCAAGAAAGATGAGCTTAAAACCATAGGAATAATTATGATCTCCCTTGTTATTACCACAGAACGAAGGCAGAAGTAGCTCTTTGCGCAACATCTGTAAGTATAAGGAAATCAGAAAAGAAATTTAAGGTCCTTATAAAACATTGGGGGTTTTTTTTGATATTGTGCAGAATTTGAACTTAGCTCTGGTTTACTGCTTCCATGCATCCAGATTTCCCACTGAAAACAGATTTCGTAAATGGAAATTTAAGTTGTGAGTATATATTTGAAAGCACTTTTAAGTGCTTTCAAAGTAGAAGATATCAGAATGTGTTCAAGTAACAATGGAAGATAGGAAATCAATCTCTTTTTGTAAAATATTGGAATACTAGATAATAATATTCTAATACTAGAATATTAGATACTTAAAAGTATTAAAATATACCTATGAACTACATCACACTGCTATACTTTACCATGATGCTAGTTTCAGGAATTACTGTATGTGCTGCACTTTGGAAGTGAAAAGGTACCATATATCCAAATACACATATACAGACTTCCACGCACAAAGAGGCATATCAAGCAACTATTTTCCCCAACACTACTGTGATGTCACAAATCATTACCTTTACATTCTAATGTAATGGTTCACTTCACAAGATTACTTTTGCTAACAAAGTTGCATATTAGGAGATGTCTGTCAAACACGCAACAACTCTTTTGACAGCTACTGCCAGGGGTTGCATGCACAAAGGATGGCAGGCGGACCCAGAAAGCAAGCGATACACTTTGTGTGACACTATTATTTGGATTTTTCAAGTCCTTTTAACTCTAGGTTGGACAGTCTGGTAATGGCTTTTCTTAGTGACTACTATTTCATTCCAGCATGCTTTGAGGAAAGAAAGTGGAAAAAAATTACTTACCTAGTAATTGTGCTTCTTCAAATGTCACCTCTGAGTTCCCCTCCTGAGTTTTGTGCCTGCAGCATAAATCATGCAGGAAATTCCCCTAGCTCTTAAGATTTTGGGCACTGTGACATACCTATAGGCTGCCTTGAGGACTCTTACATTTCAACTACATCCCTTCAAGCATGTACAGCACATGGTCTTCCTAAGTCCCTAATTACACAAAGACTACAAATTCTCCTTAGAAGTGACCAACATTCCAGGTGAATGATGTATAACGATCAGTTAAACACCCAGGCCAGAATCCATCAGCTCCTCACCATAATATCCCCACGTTAAAAGGGAAGGTGGATGGAAACACAAACACTAAGCAAGATTGTTTTTCCAGACCTGCATTATGACAAGGTAAGTAATTTTCTCTTTAACTAAAGATACCATCTGCACAGGATTCTCATTTCTGGAGAGCCAGAGCCCAAGGGGATGCTCTAAAAGAAGCTGTAGCAATAACTAACCAAAAATGGGCAGACTGCAAGGAAAAAAAAAAAAGGGAAAAAAAAAAGGAAAAAAAAAAAAGCATGCGGGGACATTTTTCTTTTCTTTTTCAAGGAAAATAACAAAAAGAAAAGAAAAGAAAAAAAAGTCTCTAGAACCTACTAGGCCTACCTGTTTGGCAGCCTGTGGGACAGATGTCAAACTGATCAATTATGAAAAGAAACAAAACAGAGAAGATATGCGGCTTTGTACTCCTGAGCCTTGGATGTGGGACCATGGCAGGAATACTCTGTGGGTATGGAAGTGAAAGACTAAACAGGGACCAGAGTCTCTGTGTGTAAATCTGACACAGAGCTGTCCTGAGGCAAGTAAATAAAGCCTTCCTCGCCCAGAGCAGAAATATCCTGACAGTCACCATGCAGCACGGTTATGGAAATGATGATGCACCAGAAGGCCAGGGTTCTGTGTAAGACTCTGAATCCAGCAGCCCAAGTTGGACAGCTGAAGAGCTCTAGTTCAGCCAAAGAAACATTTCCAAAGCATTTTCAGATTTAAAAAGTGAAGACCACCCTCACAATCAGCCACATCCTCTTTTGGGAAGAAGAGATTTCTCAGCCTGGGACACAGCAAGATGCTTTGGAACACGAGTGACTTGGAGCTGCTAAGTCAGCGTAGGGGGCCAGGTGGATAAACTGAACTGATTCACACCACGGCTCGAGGTACAATCTTGGCTAATGACAACCTAAACAGATTGAGCAGGCCTCTGTTAGGCCCTTAAATCTGGAAAACGGAATCACAGCTCTAAATAGGACCCACACTGTAAGATACAAAAGTAGTCCTTTCACATTGGAAGAAAAACAGCACGGTCACAGGTTCACTCAGTGGCTCAATATACACGTCTCACTCTTTCCATTTCAGGACCATGCATCTGATCTGCCTCTTTCCTCCCAGCACTGGCAAAGCGTGAATTGCTTTTGACACATGGATGGCTCAAGGGCCCAAAAAGCAGTCATAAGCAGATGGGATAACTGAAGGAAGGAAGGAAAGAAAGAAAGAATGTAAATACAGGCCAAGAGTTACCCTGCACTGTTCCTATTTTGCACTGTGAGAACGGACTTAGGGAGCAGAAGAAACATCTGTTTGGAAACTGTCTTTGTCTCAGTCCAAACGCTGGAGCAGGAGAAAAGAGGGAAGTCAAGAACTGCCAGCACACCTCGTGCTTTATCTCACACTTGGATGGCTTAACAGGAGAGATCTGGGAGGATGAGTTTAGTTTAATGATTTCTTGCTGGTTCACCTGCTGCCCATCTGTCTTCGTAGTCCTTGCTCGGAGGCATAGATTGGAACGTTGCTGTCCTTTCCCCTTTCAAGAGTTACTTGTGATTTGAACTTCTGAAGAGAGGAACAGAGCAATTCTCAAGCATTAAGTAGTCAGCAGAGATTAGCCCAATAATTTATCAAAGGTAATAGCTAATAACAGACACAAGAAACTTGCTCACAGCCTTCCTAGAGACGCATGTCAGAGTTGTCACCTTACAAAAGTGTTATAAGAAATTCTTGGACCACAGTAGCAAATTTATTAGCCAGAGGCTGATAAACTCTTCCAGGAGTCCCTCAGTCGTCAATAAATCATACAAATCAGGTTGCAAATACTGCATCTTTAATAAAAATGAAGTTGGTAGAGTGGATGTTAGAACAATGTTAGAATTCAGCTGGCAGGATGAAGGGGACTCGCTTTCATTTAGCCTGACCTTCCATCACGAGAGGGACCAGGGCTTGGCCCTGGCATCATTCCAGCACTGCATACACAGTCATCATACAACAATGATTAATGAACTGCTGAAAGAATAAAGCAAGAAATGGAAAGTTAGGAGATCTGGGTAATAAACTAAAGAAAAGAACCATAAAGATTCATCAAAATTAGAGACAGAAGGCACCTCCTAGGTCACAGACTCCATGTCCCTGCCAATGTAGAAGTGGCTCCCACAGTACTGCTCTGGCCGTGCTTCCTTTCAAGACCCAAGCAACAAGCTTCCACTCTGTTCCACTTACCAAATTTCACCCTAATATTCAACTCAAAATTTTATTTCTTTAAGTCTTTGAAATCCAGAAATGAAAGAACCAGAAGACAGCCCTCTACTGCTTTATCCTACACCAGCCAAGGAGTTGCCTTTCAAAAATCAATCTTTTGAATTATTCTACTGTGCAGCCACTGATGAGAGCAGGCAGATCCGCACCCAGCAGCGACAATGTTCTGGTTGTTGGAGGGCTCACTAACACACAGAAGAAATGTCTGATGGATAAGATAACCAAATACAACTACGATGTTTCAGGACTGAGGAATCCTAACATGGTATCAGTATTGGAGGAAGGCCTTCAAGAAAGCCAAAACAGCACCAGAAATCAGCCAAGGATTTGTTTGGGTTCATCCAGCACAATGCTGAACTACCAACAGAAATATGGTTCCTTCCTAGGTAACTCCAGAGGAAAATGGAGGCTCAGATGAAAGAAGAGCCACATTTCCACTGGAAGCATTTTATTTGTGAGCTGGGCTGGCTAACTCAGACAGCAGGAGGGTTTCAGGATGGATGAAATGTGATTACATTATAATTATCTTTTGTTACTTTGCAAAGTACATGGTTATGCACTTTCTTTACTGCCCAGGGAAATCATGTTAACACAATTAGAGCAAGAACCCTATTTTAATCACTGTTTGCTCGGACGTTACTAACATGGTTCCAATTCTCAGTACAGACAGTCTTCAGAGCCATCTTGCTCCATAAATCAGTGGGAGTTCTGTCACTGACTTCCTCTGAAGCAAGTACCAGCTCTTAGAGAAGAGACATTCTCTAGGATGTACTGAACATACAGCTTCACTGTATATCATCATGCTGTGCAAGTGCTGTTGGCATGATGAGATGCTGTAGAATTTCTAAATCTCTCGCATTTATTATTCTTTGCAGCCTTACTCTTAGGATATCGTTCTACCTACTAATAAACTAAGAGAGAGAGAGAAATATAACAACAGCTCTATGGCCATGCAATAGAAGTATTGGAGGCCAGATTAGAACTAATGAGTTCCTGGCTCCCACTCAATCACAACCATCAGAACAATTAGCTCAAATAAGCCCAAAAACTCTTTTCTGCTCAGCTGTCGTCTGCCCGTCCTCCCCAGTAACTTCTGAGCTGGAAAACTTCAATCGAGTTTGACAGAGGGCAAAGGTCACAAAGAAACTAAAGTTCAGTGCAAATTGCCAGCAGACTGGAGGACAGACCCACAGAGTGCCCCACTAAAGGCAGGAGAGCAGCACAAGCTCCTGCTCTGTTCAGTCACAGCCCGCTGAGCAGCAGGCAGCTATGGGTACCAAGCACCCATAGCTGGATCATTGCCTCTGGCCCCACACAGCTGAGGGGAGACACTGGCAAGAGCAACAGGCACCCCCAGGCAGGGGTGGGTGACACAGAAGGAACTACAAGCAGAGGGATGGGGAAAGTCACAAACTGCATGAGGGGGATCTAAGGACGTATGGGGGTTTCAGCACACAAGGACTCATTCCTAGAAAGCCAGGCTCCACTACCTTGCTGCTAAGGGAAGAAGTAAGCATTAAGAGCACACTTTCCCTTTTTAAACAGCGTCGAGGTGTCTCCTTTGATTCTAGTATGCAGCAGATACACACACAAGGGACTCTGCATCTCTTCTGTCCAGATAATCAGATGCAAAAGGGAAGCACTAAAGTCACTTCAGTTTAGTCCAACCTCTAGCTATTACTTACACTCCAGTGTCCTCCCAGGGAATGCTGAAGTGCCTGAGAGAAAACAGTTTTGCCTCATATTAGCTTGCTGGATTAGGGATAAAAAAAAAAATTGTGCCCATTTTATGGAGGTGCATACTGGATCCACACAGCGACATGATGAATCTGCCATCCGGAACAGAACCCAGGACCAAGTGTGCTGTTCTAATTAACAGTAGATGCTCTGCCCCCTTTACTAAGAGTACAAATGAGTAACATCCCTGTCCCATAAATAGAGGATGCTTATTATCCAGTCCTTCAGCGTTCCCACTGTGCTCTCTTTCCTACAATGGTTTGGGTCCATCATGCACAATACACTCACATTATGCACGGATCACTGACACCACTGCCCATGACAGCTTCTCTGGAGCCCTTCCAAAATATTGTGTCATATGATGAACTGAAGCGCCAAGGGGATACGCAGTAAAGACAGCAATCATGGGAGCGTGTTCGCTCCTCATGCCAAATCCATTCACGGCGTTCAGTGAAAAGTACTTTTTTGGGGAATGTAAATTTAGTCTCTTTCCTAAGTATAAAAATTAAAATGCTCCAAGCACAAGATTTCCTTCTCCCACCAATGAAGTGAATACTCTTTCCTGCTTTCTCCTTTTGACAGCTTCATGCCAGTTTTATATTCAAAACTAAATGACAGACTGATCTAAGATAGATTCTCCTTTCCCACTCTCAGTCTCCCATCTAAAACCTGAATTGTTTTAAATATTGAAAAACATATTCAAAAACATCAAAACAAAATGATAAACAATCTAAACAATAATAGACTAATAGAGTAAACCAAACATGATTGATTAACATCATCTGGTAAAGCCTTGCATACAGACCCAAAGGAAAGAACACTATACACAAAAATCTTTCTCCCATTAAGGGGTAGATTTAATCGTTGATTAAAAAGTTAATCAGGAGTCTATAAATATTTTGGCTGGAAAGATGGAATCTTTACCGAGGTGACTGCTTTTTAGTAAATATTTGCACAACTGCATATACACAGTCCCCAGATTGATGGCAGAGCAGGGGGTGACGGGAGCTTGGCCCACCGCTGGTACCACACAGTGAGGCACAGTAGGCCACCTCACCTAGCACAGTCCCCCCAGCTACGCGACCCCCCGCTTAGACCACAGCCACATTCGGTCCTGCTCCCTGCAGGTACGCAAATGCGGTTACAGCAGGATGTTACCGGCAGGCTGGAGCCAGGCTCCAGCCCTGCTGCCCTAAACCCCTTGTCTTAATATTTGAGAACTTTCAGAGAGCTTATGTGTATTTACTGAAGTAATTCAGCAAGGTGTAGGTGCTTCTGCACAACACGCTTGTGTGTGTGCAGAAACTCGTTTCACCATGTCCAGCACTTGCATTCAGTCATTATCTGTAATCTGCCTGGAGAGGTACACACTCCAACAATTTTGCTGTTGTGCGAATAGTGCATTGTCTTTAAGTGGCAGTTTATAAACTAGTCTCGCACCAAATTTAGTTGTTGTGGAACAAGTGCTTTCAGTGCTAGATTTTGTAGATAAGAACAAATGTCTTCAAATTGCACGGTACTTCCAAATTCCAAAATGCCCTCGGCTCGAGTAATATCAGTAATAGCGTGCACTAAGGTATCATCGGCATCTCTTAAGGCAAGCAGCACTGTAGCACGGATCACAGCATGTAAAGTATTTTCTATACTCATGCATTATGCCAACAGAACAAATATATTTTTAGTCAATTAACTGTATACCCTACAGCCGAAAAAGGCTGAGACAGGTTAGGTCTAAATTTTGCTTGCATGAATCCACCGGAGGCTAGTGAAGCAAAAAATACACTGTATGCACCATTTGTGGGATTTACAGTATAGTACCCTTTTTCACAGGTTCAGTAAATAAATGCACAAGAAGGAGCATGGAGCAAAGGAAAATTCCAGCAAGCCTGGAGTCAGCCAGTACTTCAAACTGCAGAGAAATTCTCTCATTGCAAAGGTATTTCTACCCCAGAGAAACAATTATGATCTGATCGCAGTACACCTGACTAGTTTGAGATCATCATTCTAGTCCATTATAATAAGTATTTTACTGAGAACAGTTTTCTTTACCCCCAGCGCCCAAAGTCTGTTGGAAGTCTCTGGATTTACATTTGACCAGCACAAAGGATCAGACGTTTTCCACGGGTCTCAGTGAGAAAGATGTGCATGGGGAGGTGCGCTTCCATCCAGAACTGTGCGTGGCGCAACTCACGTACTGAAGCCACTGACGGATTACATTATTTACTTGTAGTACTGTTCATCCCCAGATTACAGAAAGAAAAGGCATTTTCTCCAAATGGACGAATAGAAGTTGCACAGCGTAGGGAAAGGGAGATGTCTGAAACCTTTTTACTGCTGGCTTCAGAAATGAGATGGCTCAGGGACGACCGATAATGTGATTCACAGCATAGTACCAACAGGACAATTGTAACTCAAACTGAGAACCCTTTTGAGCCCTGTTTTCAATAAATTGGTGATCACAATCCAGTTCCCGGTGCTTATGCACCCATGTAAAATCCCCTGAGAATACCCACGGCTTGCCTCCACGAAGGTGTGCGAGACAATGAGCGTCTGACCAGACACTTCTCCCACCAGGGGTCAGGGCTGCGGCACAAATTCAGAAGAACAAGCAGAACTTCCACAGCTCTGCCCCAACAACACGCGCTTTTTCATTGAGGAAGGGATCACCGGTCAGGACTGTCAAAATGACACAAAGGGAACTCAGCAACCAACACCAAGTAACTTTCTGCAAAAGTGGAGCTCCTGATAACATTCCCTCTTCTGGCTAATTATCTTTTAGCGACAAACTGTCAAGATATTTGTGTTTAAAAGACAGATCTACCTTAATAGGTGCCTGCTAATCTGCAGAGTGATGCAGGATAACTGTGTACACGGACTCTGATGGCCTTCTTCCCCCTGGGGTCTGATTTTCAAAAGCAAATACATCTTTAGAGCTGTGTTAAAAGAGGACAGCAGACAGCAAGGTGAGGCAAATGAAGGTGGAGACAGGAAGAAAAGCCAGGATGAAGAGAACTGCACTGTAAAACAAATAGGCTTCAGTATTACTAATCCGGAGGAAATGAATGCATGTGTCAAACCCTAGGGTACAATCCCAGCAGAGGACTAAAAGCCTGCCTGAATTTGACATATTCCCTTATTTGAAAGGGACAAAGGACACTGCCAGGTTAAGGTATTAGGTATTCTCAGACATCAGGCAAGGAAACTTGCCTTTTGTACCCAAAGAGGAAAAGGAAAACCAGCAAATCTCACTGTTCACATTTTTCTCACATCTCATGACTGGAGGTAAGCTAGCTAATTTAATTTCATTGATGGACACTTTCTGGTCTAGCTGGTTACAGTGGTTGTCCTTAAGCGCTGGACGGCATTAGCAGAGTTGGTATAAAAATACTTTCGAGAAATGCTGTTGTTCTCTCTCCCCACCACTTCCCTACCTGTGAGACCCACGAAGCCAACACAGCAACAGTACAGCAAGAAGCAGTCTGTTTTGCTTCATCCATCATCAGCAAAACTGTCAGCTCAACTCCAACAGCAAAATCTTTATTACTGGTTATGATGCAAAAGGCAGAAACCACACGGTCTGATTCTCCCAGATCTGAGGCTGAGTTTGCAGTAGCGGCAGTTGGAGGGGAAATCATTTTGACTTTTCACTGAGCCAATTTGATCTGGAAATTGTTGAGAGTAAATAAATATGGAATCCCACTGTGGCATTTCTGCAGTCACTTTCCAACTACAACCACTTTTTTTTTTTTTTTTGAACATCAGTGATTAGTATTTGGCACATGTAAAAAATTAGCTATTCCCTGAAGCCATGCATGACTGATCAATTACAGAACTAATACGTTTTTCAGAGGTCAGTTTAAAAGATGAATAATCCCAGGTCCTTTTAAGTTTCCCAAGCTGTAGCATGGGAAGATTGTTATTTGGTTTTATTGCAGTTTTCTTCAAAAGGTCAGAGTGCCCATGGTACTCAGCTGCCCACAGTAACACACAGCAGTATATCCTAGGCAATTCTCCAGGTGACCAATGACCTTTTGCAGTAAGCAGTCTGTGCAATACAGGTGCTCTCTTTTTTCCTTCTCAGGAAAACAACTGCTTATTGACTCTGGACTTGTCTTTAAAAGGTAAGTYGAACCCAAGAAGCCTGCCACTCTGCTAAGTTACCCACCAGTGCAAAGCAGAATACCTGTATGCATATGCCAGCTCAGCTCGTTGCAGTACTTACTTCTTTTAACAGACTTCTACATGCCATTTCAACTTGCTAATCCACCTCTTTTCCTTTCTGCACTACTAGGAAACACAGCATTCAAAGCACACGAGCGAGGCAGATGTATCACCGGTCAGACTCCTTAATCTGCAAACAGCTCCGGTGCCCCTAGCGCTGCCCAGAGCTTTCCCAAACAGCAGTAAAGTGGGAGACACCACAGTGGTGGGTTTCACACTCTGGACAACACATCTTTTAAACAGAAWAAGTCTAGCGGGACTACATTGGTCGACACTTTCCACACATAACAGCCAAGAAACTAATGACACACCCTCTTCTTTGGCTGAAGCATCAAGCAGCTTAGACGCTGGGTGGGAAAGAGCAGACGCCTGCTCAGACTCCTGCTCAGACTGAAGGGTCCTACCAGAAAATACAAAGTTCCAAGTCTCTAGGTTGGACATCAGCCCTACTCTTTGATCATGCACCAGTTCTTTCTCCTGGCTTTCATCTAGGCTCTGGCAGACAGATGGGGGGTGGGGGGGGGGGGGGGGGGGAAATCAACAAATCCCATCCATATCCATCCTCCCTGTTATAGGTGCTGACCTGTAAGAACGACCTAAGTGGGGGGAAAAAAAAAAGACCTTAAGTATCAGGACAGTTTGGAACACATTTTAGCAAATTACAGGGCTTAAAGCTCTGGAAGAAGGAGAGAAAAGCTACTTGCTACTGCACACACCACCTTAAAACAGCCAGCAAACCTTCTACCTGCTGGCATCTCTCACATCATGTGAAGAATATTTGCTAACCCAAACGCTGTATCATGACTAGACTTATTTCTTCCTTGCAATTTTTTTTTTTTTACCCATCTGTTTCTTTTTATACAGCATTTGTCTTCTAACCTCTCTTGGTTTGTTTTCTTCACATCTTTTTGATTCGCAAAAGAAGGACACACCTTATCCCTTCCGCAAGCTGCACCACCACCCCTTGTTTTGCACATTCAGTCTCATCTCTCAGCACCGTAGTTATTTCTCTCTCTCTTTCTGAATAAATAGAAGTGCAGGCGCTTTTAAGGAATAAGGGCTCTGTCTGAAGAGCAATTAGCTGTCAGCATAAAACTAGTATTTATGGATTCTCATCCTTGAAAAATCTAACTCTGCTACCCGGCACTGATTATGGCTGTTATAAACAGATGGGGTTGAATCCATACAACTTGCAATAATCCTGTATTTTAAAAATAATTAACTACAAATAAAGGACTGAATTCCACTAGCTTTCATAAATTTGATTTCCAGTTTGATTTGGTTGTACAGAGTGGAAGCTGGGTTATTCACTGGCATGTCATGCTACCCTAGCATACCTTGAAAGTGGGAGTCTGCAGCATATTCCAGCACACGCTCCGCAACTCCAAGCGGATGAGAGGGCCGGGTACCGGAATATTCYGAATACCCTGCAGCTGAGATGCAGAATGAAAGGATGGCTCAATCATGCCTGCGATCTTAAAGAAACCCACCACCCCTGGGTGTGTTGTGTCTGGTTGCCTGGCAGAGAAGTTGGAATTTTACCAGTGGTGCAGCCTTTGTTTTAATGACTGACAGAGATATCAGGAGGGGAGCTTTAAGAAACTGTTTTTAAAACGCAGGTTACAGCGGATGAAAGCCCTCGGTGCATTCTTCTTTGACTTCCTTCTCTGTTCAACCTGGGGCAGCATCTTTGCTGAATGCCTACACCTCTGTGAGAGAACAAACCCAGGAAATTTATACTCCGCTTAATTAAATCTCTGCATTTTACTTATTGGCACCTCTTACTAGACCAAAATTCACTCCAAGTTGGTTATCCATCATAGCAAAAGATACGACAAACACAATCAAATACTACACAGAATCTATAGCTCTTGGTTAACTAGGTCACAGATTGCTCTGCAATGTTTCTGAGGCTGCCAGGCTTTTATGCACGAACTGTAGGCACCAGGCCAAATTCTCCCCTCCATTACACCCCTGTAACCCCGCTGATGATGTTACCCACGCTCATCGGGGTCTAAGCRAGGGCTGCCTTCAGGTCGCTGTTAGTGGGTAACAGGTCCCGAGCCAACTCCACCCGGAGTAAGCGACAAAACGATTTACAGGGACAGTCAGCCTCACGCCTTCTCCCCGACTTCTGCGAGGGCACATCCCGTCCCTCCATCCCCACGGACTGGCGCAAGTTTCGTCATCTACCAGCTTTTGTGTAAAGCTGCCAGGTTTACCCCGATACCCCCAGGAGGGAGCCTCTTGCACAACCGCAGACACCTCCTGCCAAGCAAGTTTTTTTTTTTCCTAATAACCAAGCTGAAATTTCCCTTTGCCTAATTTCAGCTCTTTAATTTCTAGTCACACCCTATCAGGCTGCCCTAACATTTCCTCTCCGGTGAGAGGAGGTGTGTGCGGATGCTGACAGGCATGTGCGCCCACTGACACATCGCACACGCAGGGCCATGCTGCAGGACACCCCCACGGAAAGAGAGACCCCCCCCATATTCCTCTCACCTTCCTTGGGAAAAGGAGGGAGAAAGGGGCACGAGGGGCCTGTGTGGGAAATGGGGGCAAGCCTGGGGAAGTGAGGGGTGTGTGAGGAGAGTGGGGGCACGGAGGAGAGGACGAGGCCGTGAGGGGAGGGCGAGGGCTGACTGAGGCGGGGGGGACGCGGCCGTGAGGGGAGGGCGAGGGCTGACTGAGGCGGGGGGGACGCGGCCGTGAGGGGAGGGCGAGGGCAGCGTGGGGTCTCCTCACCTCTTTAATCTTCATCCTGCGGGCGCGGGTCTCGGGGTCCTCGCCGGGCCGCCTGCCCCGCACCGGGTGGCGGAGGCTCCGGCGGAACCGCTCGTAGTCGAAGCGGAACGGAGCTCGCGTCTCCCGGGCGGGGGCAGCACCGGTGGCGGGCTCGGCTCGCCGCTCGCCGCCCTGCACCTGCTGCCGGGAGCCCGGCGCGGTGTGGGCCGGCGGGCCGGCCATGCGGGCGGCGGTGCGGAGCTTCTCCCGGAGGCGGCGGGGGGCGGCGGGGCTGGCGTGGCGGGGCTCGGCGGCGGCGGGGGGGCTGCGGGGCAGGTCGGTGTCGCGGGTGGAGGAGGAGGAGGCGGAGGAGGAGGCGGAGGAAGAAGAGGAGGAGGCGGCGGTGGCCCGGCGGGGCAGGAAGAGGCGCTTGAAGCGGGAGGAATCGGGCAGGAGGAAGAGGGCCCCGAAGCACAGCGTGAGCAGGCCGGAGAGGAAGAGCAGGAACAGGAACTTCTGCGGCAGCCGCAGCCCCAGCGCCGTCGGCCAGCCCGGCATGCCCGGCAGCTTCCGCAGCAGCACCATGGGGCACCGGATCGCGGCCACCGGGCGGGATCCGCCGCCACCCCGGGGGACGCCGCTGGCTTCTGCGGCGAAAGGCTCAGGGATGCCCCCCCGCGCCACCGGCTGGAGCGGGCGCCTTCACCGGGGACCGCCGGCGGGTGACACGTGGATGGCTCCGAACCGGGCTAAGCCGCGGGGCCCCGCCGCTGCCCGGGGTCCTTGCCCGAGAGGCTCGCAGGGCGCGGAGCGGCGATTCAGAGTCCCACCTTCCGGCATGAAGGCGGCGGCGAGCGCATCCCGCCGGAGCCGGGCGGCGGAGCGGCAGGGCTGGGCTGCTCCCGGCGTCAGTCCCCCGTGCAGGCTCCCCGCCGGACGGCTGCTGTCCGGCTGGCTCAGGGAGCAGTGCCGAGGAGGTGCGATCCCTTCTCTCTAGGCGGTGGGTTCATGCTGCAGCATTTCTGCGAGGCGGGAGATAAGAGCGCGTTCATTCAACACCAAGAAGGATGCAGCCGGCGTTATAAGCCTTTGTCCCGGAGGGTCTGCCGCCTCCCCAGCCGTTCCCCCACCCTCCAGCCACACTAGTTCGTTTTCCCTCTCTCCGGACTTGCCATCAACTCTCTAATCTGCGAGCAGCTCCCAGCTCTGCACCATCCCCTACAGCTCCGGGCTGCCGGGCTTTTCTGGCGGGCCAGCCCTGGGGCCAAGAGGAGGATCCGCGCCCTGACGAGGAGCGAGGAACACCCGGGGAGGGGCAGGGTGCCCAGGGACAGAGAGCAGAGAGACAGGGACGACGAGGCAGCTCCGCTCCTCACCAGGCTGCCAGGAGCTGCCTTCGCCCGTAGAGGGCTGGAGACGATGAAGCTGCAAACAAGCCATGCAGAAAGCTCGGCTCGGGCTAAGTTTCTTGAGGGGGGGAAAAAAAAAAAAAAAAAAAAAATCTACGGATTTTGCTTTTGCTAAATAGATCCTGGCGAATTCCCCCTTTCTCCCAAATCTCTGCCTTGCTGTTCGAGTTATTCATTCCCCCCCACCAATCGCCTCCTTACGTGCGCTGGAAGAGACAGAGCTCAACTTTCAGACCACGAAAGCAAGCAGGACCACTTTCAAAAAGCAGGACACGTTTTAAAGACCTACCTACAAGCCCGAAATCACCCCTATTCCTACGGGTGGGAACGGCGCTGCCCCCCAAACACGCCGACAAACCCGCTGGGCGGACGCTTTCCTACCCCCAGCCCTGTTTACTCACCCCTCTGACAAATGCAAGCCACTCTGGGTCCTACAGGGAACAAAATCTTCTCAGTCCTGCCCGCGCATCTCAAAAGCGAGAACCCCTCGCTGCTGTCAGCGCTCACAAGTGCCCGTTAAATTAAGAGGAAGAGGCTGGCTGCCTGCCGGGCTCTCCGGGGGGCAGCTCCTCTCTCCTGCCCATCCAAGCATCCAGGAGRGAAGTACCTAACTGCATCAAGCTACTTAGAGGCCTCTGCTTTTCACCTCCTCCCCTCCCCGCCCCGCCTTCTTCCCCGCCGAAGGGGACCCGCCGGGCTGCGCTGCCCGGTGCCCGCACACACGCAGCCCGCCCGCACCGCCCGCCTCCACCGCCGCTCACTGCGACAGCGCCGGCAGCCCCGCCCCTCGCCCCGCCCCTCCTCCTGCCAACGGTTAATCGGGGGAGGAGGCGGGGGCGTCGCGAGCCAATCAGCAGACCAGGTCCTGCCCGCCGTGACGCTCGCCCCCAGGTCCGCGCTCCGCCCTCGCTCACTATTGGCTGGCTGGTGGAGCCTGGCCTCGCCCGTTGGCTCTTCCAAACGCCAGGAAAGCCGGGAGACACGCCCGCTTGTTTACCACAGTTGCCCGGCTCGAGCTGGGGGAAGCGCCTCACCCCGCCCCTTTCCTCCAGCCAGCCTTCCATTGGCTGCGAGGAACGCCCCATCCCCGCTGCGATTGGCGGACGGGGGCCGAGCTACTTTAAATAGGGGCTGAGGGAGGGGTGAGGGCTCGGCTGGTGGGGAGCAGGGGTGGCGCTGCCTTCCGCTCGCCTCACCCCTGAGGCGCGGTGAGGGCTCTTGAGGGGCAGATTTACCCGCGCAGCCCCCGTAACCTGCCACCTGAGGTCTGGCGTGTGCTAGAGGCTCAAAGCCCCCAGGAGGGACTTTGTCCCAAGGGCCTGGCATGGCAGCTCATCCCTGAGCGGGAGCAGGGGCCTCAGTGAGGGGCCAGAGATGGTTTGGGAACCACCTTTCTGCACACAAAACTGTCCTTCCTGGTTTTTATGAGCCCAAAGTCAACTGCCGTGAAGCACATCTGAATCCCAAATACATCCTCATMGCACACCTTAACCTTCAACATACCGTACAAGAACTAACCACATCTCACAGTCACCCTGTGAGGTAATACTATACCGGAGGTGCAGACGGTAAACCAAAGTGTTTCTGCTCATAAATGTTAAAAAGAAAACCCAAAAATCTTCTGCAGAATTAGCAACGAAAGAGAAAAAAGGCCACCACCCAAAACCGAAGGCATCTAAAACCACTCGGAAATGGAGTTGGTTGGGTGGAGGTCACCAGAGGTGGTTTTTGGGTGCTGTGAGCATGAGATAGAGGAGCTGCAGCAGGAGGAGGCTTACAGGAAAGGGTAAACTGCAGCCACCAAAAAGTATTGATGTGACTAAACTTGGAAGAGCTAAAAGAGAACATTTTGTAGGCTGGAAAGGAACTGGAGCTGCGAGGAAAGAAATCATCTGCTGTTTGCGTCTTCCTGCGCTCAGTGTGCTCCTTCATAAATAACTAGCACCACAGGAAAGAAATACCTGATCTGATTGCTGGGTCTAGCTGGAGCACGTTGCAGGGCCCCACATTTGGAACGGTTCAGCTGAGAACAGTTATGTTGTCATTTTCCTATGAAAAGTGCTGTAAGTGATATAAAGCAGGCGGCACAGCAGCTCTAGGAGCAGGATTCAGGAGCCACTATCGACCCGGCTATGCCCAAGGCCGGTGATCATCCTGCCTTACCCTTCCTTACACCTCCACAACTGCTGCAGGTTTTTACCTAGTCAAAATAAAACTGAAAAGTAAGCCTTGTGCTTTTAGCTGTCTAGTGGCTGCCCAGTGGACCTTGAACACAACCACCCTCAGAAGCAGATTTGCATCTTGATTATTTGGTTTTGAAATGTGTCCTTTGAACCATCTCCTGTGGTTTGCAGGCAGGACCAGTTCAGCCTGAGCAAGAGGGAGATGCGGGCACCCTCTCCCAGCCTCCTGAGCACTCGAGGAGCGCTCTGCACAGCTGCTCTCCCTTCCCTGCCCTGTAGCTGCACCACGAGGGAGAGGGGAGTAGATTCGGCTGCTCCATTTTGGCAGGTCGCACCGGAGCCTCGCTGAGCGCGGCAGATGCTCCACAGGCTCCTTGGAGCCCAGGGGAGCTCCTTGCGAAGGATTTGGTTTTGCTTCTTTGCACACCTTCGCAGGGCAGCTCGGGAGAAGGGGGAGAAACCTGAAAGCCAGCTGGTGGCTCTGTTATTTGGAGCATCGATGCGGTTGGGAGGGCTTTTACTGCTGCCCTGCCTCATGATTTATCAGTGGTCCCCCAGGGACCAGCACCAGCAAGAGACCATCACTCCATCATCCCTTCTCCCAACACCTAACACCCTGCCTCAGCCTTGCACTGAAGGGAAAAAATCCTTCACTCCCCTCAGATATCATCTTCCCTGGGGAGACCTCAAGCAGCAGGCTGCATTTTGTCTCAGCCTTATTAAAAAAAAAAAACAACCAAAAAAAACCCACAAAAAAACCCACAAAAAAACCCCAAACACAAACCCAAAACAAAACCCCAAACCAAACAAAAAAACCACCAAACCAAAAACCTCCACTATTGCAGTGGTGGTCCCTTGATCTTCTTATAGTTGGCCCCAGGACCGAAAAGGTTAGATAGCTCTGCTTCCTAAGAGGATTTGGGGGCATCAAGTAGGATAATAAAATCGACAGCTGAGAACAAACCAGAGGGATAATAAAATAGACAGTTCTGAACAAACCAGAAGGCTATGCCTAGCTCTTCATTTTATACAGCAGTGATAGAAAAGTTGAAGGCTTATCTTTTAATTAGGTTAAATTAAGAAATCTTTTTGTTTTGCTTTGTGTTTAGCATAACATTGTCTTGAAGGTAAATGCTTAGAAATTAAAGGTTTTCTAAATTAGGTTAAATTAAGAAATCATTCTTCTTAAAGACGACAAAGCATTGTCTTCAAGGTAAATGTTTAATTACATTTTTAAAACAATTTAGTCTGTGTCATAATAAGACAGAKAGCCCAGTCTCTGTGTATGACTGCAGCTCCAGACATAAGCCAAATAAATTGAGAAATTGGTGTTGAAGGACTTAGGAGGCAGAGTATAATTACTGGAAAGATGGGGGTCCTGCTGCATTATGATTCTTGTTTTTAGCAGGACTGGAAGAAATAATTTTGAGAAAATTACTTTTTTTATGGCCATAAGAAAAATAGAATTTAATATCTACCTTTCTGTGAGGAAGAAAACTACTGAGTGATAGATAATACTCGAGGCAAAAAGAGTTTGGCAAGATAATTACGCTCAAGCCTCCAGCCTATCTTTTAAAGTAGGCTTGATTTTTTTTCCCCCCTCTCACTGTAGAAAATGCTCCCATTCTGGCTGCAGGAGTGGCCGGGATGTCTCTCTTGTGCTGGAATAGCACTCCAGTTCTTAGCCAGAAAGCCCTCTCCGACTCTCAGAACCACTCAAACCTGTGATTTTTAGGCATCACAGCAATGAAAGGCTGGAGCAGGCAGATGGAAGAAAGGCTCTGTATTATTGGCAGACAGTTTCAGACTTTACATAGTTTTGCAAAAAAACCCAAACCAACCAACCAAACCAACCAAACAAACAAAAAAACCCACAAAACCCCCAACCCAACAACCCAGCCTTGTTTCACTGAAGTGGAAAGGGATAGTACATTTAAATGCATTCTTAAAACAGGGCAGCCTCAGCATGTAAACCAGACACCTAAACTTTGTTGATAGCTACTACGAAGTATAGATAGTGACAACAAAACCTGGTGAAATTGCCAGCTTTAAAAAGGAAGGAATCCTTTACCTCTAAAAGAACAAGCACGGCAGTTGACAGAACAAGGTGCCATCTTTTGGCACGTAGTTAAAAGATTTCTGACACTTTGCTGTGGCGTGGAGCCTAATTTGTTGCTCAGCTTTCTGAAGCCTGATCTTATGAGCTGCCAAGTTCCCCGCTGGGAACGGAGGGCTCACACTGTGTGGGATGGCTGCTGGCTGTTCCCACCCCGGGCTCTTACTCACGCGTGACCCAGCGGGGAACATTTCGGGGAGGACAAAGCTTCTGAGGCATTTTCCCTCTCCGTGCAGCCCCAACGCTGCTTTTCCTCACCTGCAAGCAGCAAGGTCTAATGTCTATTTAAAGGCTTAGATGTGTGTAGGCTGTCAGGCCCACTGCAACTACCGTCATTTTATCTGGTTGTGATCAGATAAGGGGAAATCCATACGTTTAAACAGGCTGATACATTATGCAAACAACAGCCCTAAACTTTCTCGAAGCAGGGCTCATCTACACACAGTGAGAATGAGCGAAACAATCCCCGATGGCCTGTAATGACTCAGGATAGAGGAAAYCTGGCTGATATTGATTATTTTAAGGTTTTAGAAATACAAGCAGAGGACACGAGGCTCCTGAGAAGCCTAGATAATTAGGAACTTTGTTATCTGCTATGTGAGAGTGGATTGCAGTTTCCCAGTGTATGTAGTAGCTTGCTTTTAACCTAGGAGAGCGTGCTGTTGCCTTGTGTTACTGAAGGAACAAAGAGTGAAAAGCATGATTGCTTGTTAGATTAGACCATGTGCTGATGGATTACTGGGATTGTTTTGGTAGGAGGTATTCTAATAAGACACCTGAAAGGCTAAATTGTAATAATAATGTAACCATAGCAATGTCACCTAGGCAGGGTGGATATATAGCCCAGATGACTTCAGCCAACAGAGAAAGTTCCCTCCAGCCACAGCCTGGAGTACCAACCTACATATGGTGCGAGAAAACTTAACGTATGAAATGGGTGATAAAGGTGTAGAAAGACATGTTTAAGGCATGGCTCTTTGGAGCAGCCTTCCTCCTCCTCCAAATGATCCCAGCAGCATCAATTGACCATCTTGTGCTGCCAAGGAGGAGGTTTGCAGGCTGTAAGTAACAAGAACAGGTAAACTAGTAGTGGGTTTTGCCCTGATTTCATTTAGTTTGTGCTGTGCAGGCATACAATTTTCATGTGCTAAACCTGCAAAACAAGGGGCTACTAAGCCCCTTCATCTCCTTACCAGTCAAGAGTGAATGGCTGATGCAGAGAAGGCARCTACTTCACCCTGCCTATGAAGCTATTGAAATGCTAGTAGTAGCTACAGTCAAATTCAAAACACAGAAAATAGCATATCTAGCCCCCAAACCTCTGAATTGAGACACATCATCATGCACTGATCTGCAGGTTTGACTGCTTTTAACTCCACATTCATACATAGAAGATAGTAATTATCTGAATTAAGACTCCCATTCAGGGATGCACAGAAGTCTCGCTGAGAATTCAAATGGCAGTTCTCTGCTAGCAGGAGAGAGAGACATTTGCACAATATAAAACCTACCACCACCTCAGCCAGACTTACCAGTTTTCTAAGAAAAAGGGAAAAAGCCATTCACATCTGAGATAACAATCCGTTCTATGTCTCTTAAGAATTGGGTAGGAACAAGCTTTCACAAGAGGAGGAATCTCGCTTAATTATGGTAAAGGTCTGTCTCAACAATCTTACCTCTTCCGTGCCAGGGAAAATATAAAACAAGATGAAAAATAGCACAAAAGCAGAAACACAGCATAAGGTGCATGGAGGAAAGAGCAGAAACGGTTCTAGTTTATTACTTTCTTGTAACACCAGGTGACTAATGTAGCAGGCTGCACAAGCTTTTTTTTCTTTAAAATCAGCATCATCAGAATGACTGTATTCCATTTTCCCCTACTTAAGTGAGATAAGAGCCACAAGAATGCAATGAATTTGCTGTTGTGAATGTGGAGCAACATTCTATTTTAGATGGCTTCAGAAATAACATCCCAAGTGGAAAATGTCTAAGAATAATTTTCAGAAAAAGAGTTGACTTGTCAGAAAATGCAGTTCAGGCTAACCAGAACTGCAGACAAATCAGTGGTGAACTTGGTGAGTAGTTTTGTCTAAGAAAAGTGAAACAAAAACAGTCTTCAACAAACAGAAGCATTAAGAAAACCCAACAATCTTAAACCAAACTTAAATATTTGGTTTGGGTCAAAAAAATATCTGGAGTCAATCCAAAAAGCAGTTCGTATAAGATCTGGTGGTCCCAACAGCATCCTGGGGAATGAATTATTCTCTGTCTATAGCAGTTTTTTTATCTGAAGTTGTTTGGAGCAGGAAGATCTCCCCTCCTTTTCAGGTAAAATCTGGCTATTCAAAGTTTCCTAACAAGTCTGCAGTCATCTGAACTATTTGGAAAGAAACCAGGAGGTGACAGTCTCATCTTACGTTGGTGGGGACCAAGCACAGCTCAAAAGTGTGCCAAGGGACCCTATTTGACAATTTTCCAGCCACAGAAAGAGCTAGCCAGAACGATGCCTTTGGAAACTGCCAGGCTTCTGGGTAGTTACTAAAGACTGGTTTAGTCATTAAAGGAAAATTATCTCCCAAAGGGTGAATTTCCATTTATTTGACAACCATCTGTGTAGTCCATTGTCAGTCCCAAATCCAGAGACATCCTCCTATGTCTGCAGCAGTCTCTGCTTTCCCCCACATGTGATAATCTCTGCTCTCCTTGAAGGGTTGGGCTAGGTTTGCTCTGAGAAAGTTGAAACAAATGCGTATTTCACAAAAATCTTCTTTCATCATATAAATATATCCTGCTGCTGCTGCTTTTTAAGAGTGGATTTCAAGGCAAGCCAGGAAATAATGACCAACATCTTCAAATGCTGGGAAGATTAATCATCCTGTGGGAGCATGGGAGGAAAAGCCTTTCTGTTCATCCTATTCATTGCCCACAGACTAGAAGAAAAAAAAAAAAAAAAAAAATTTCTTTTGGTTCTGCTCTGTGTTTTGGCCAAAGATGAAACACAGTCATACATTTTCATTACCTGCCTCAGAACTCTTACGGTTTATGTCAGCCCCACGAGCAACGGTCTGCTTCAGACCCGCTGCCTGAACTGTCACTTCTGTTAATAATTATGCCATAAGGTTAGTGATTTCAGCAGGGCTTTGGCAGTTTTCAACTCTGATGCTGAGTCTGAAGAGGATCATGCCCGAAGGGGATAGTTTTAGATGAGGATTAGTACGTGAGTTCTTCTGGGCTAATAGAGAAGTGCTCCAATAATTTAGGACAGTGATCTCCAACTTGTGGTTAGCAGACCCTTGGGGTTAATACGCTGCTCTGGAGCAATCTATAAAAAAAATACTGAAAAAAACCCAAGTTCATATAAACCATATGGAAATCTACACAGGGGACATTTGTTTTTAGGAGACCACAAGTCAGAGACTAAAACCCACCAGTTTATGGAGGTTGCAAAGAAACTTATCAAAATAGCTGTTACAGGACAAGCAGTCTCGGTTTGTTCAGCAAGAGATAACAGTATAAGAAACCTTTGGGTCAGATTATTAACTAGAGTTATTAGACTTAATGGCAAGTGATAACTCCATGAGCCATGGAGGTTCTCTGGCCATTTGTCTACAGATAGGATACGTTACTGTCCAACATTGCTGTCTTTAGATTGGATTCTTTCTGACACTGTTTAGGAAATCCTTGATAAACTCGTTGGATCAAACCTTCAACCCCTCTCGATTATTTTCCTGTGCTACTGAAGTGATGTAGAGAGACCCTGAATCTGCTGCAGAGACAGTCCCCTGCACATGGTAAATGAGAAGCCTGCGCCATTACAGAACAAGTACCTTCCTAACGCAAACAGATCCATCTTACAGAGGAAAAAATATTTTCCTACTTCCCTTGGTGCCAAGCTCATTTCCCTTAAACTTTAATGCTTTTGAACTAGGCCATTATGAGCCAGGCCAAGAGAAATAAAGACACCTTAGAGCATTTGAATGGGATAACGTAAATATTTCCATTATAGGGAAAACGAAGCACTTCCAAAGAGTTAAAAGTCATTTAAACTATGTGCTGAAATGAAAATTCCAGCTTATAGCACTATATATTGGCTCTCTCAGGTGACCACTAAGGCTCTGTTAAACTCATTTGTCAACTGTACAGTAACTTACACTGGAGGGTAAAGTAGGTCAGTAGATGCCCTTTGGGCAATTATATTAAGATTAATAAACAGGTTCCAGAGTATTTTATTGGCACTACTCAGATGTTACCAGCCTCTTTCTGTAGTGATCTCAAGCTGTCAGGTTATTGACTGGGATAAATACCTCACGTGTTTTGCATGGATCCTGGTGCCTGGCAGGTGAAGTCCCTCCCCAGGGACTTTGAAGGTAAGCAGAATTTAAACCTCTTTCAAAGAGGTCAATAGTGCATAGGAAAAAAGAAAAGAAAAGATAAGGTTAATGGGGCAGGTGTTCCAGCAGCTAAATATATTTCTGTTCCCCGTGGAGAGGAGTAAAAGTTGAAGCGCTTTGCTATGCATTGCTTTGCCAAATTATAGAATTACCCTTTTCCCTATCCAGACATTAACCAATACAGAAAAATAGAGACACTGTGGACTTCACGTTTCCAGAGTGGGACTTCCTGTGTCAGATCATTAGTATCCAGACAAGAAATACGAGTTAAGATTTTAAATGATCATGGGAAGTCATAAGCTAAAGCCATAAAAGAAGAAGAATCTGCACTTTGGAGATATGCTGGTGTCACAGTCCTATTTTGCAGGTTATTTTCTTTCCCCTGAAAGACAGGATTGTCGCTCTTTTTAAAAAAATCAACTTTTCCCCTGAGTGCCAATATCCCCCTGTAAGGCCAAATCCACCTCCTTCTTCTGTACACTGCACCATGCTTCCTGGTAAACACTGAAATATGGAGAGGGCTCAGTGTAGCCCAGAATAACTTTTAAGTCACCTTCAGGGTGAAGTTCATCTGTCCCAGCCTGAGAAACAGGTCACTCCTAACATCGCTCAGATGAATCACTGTCTACGCTATATTTATACGGGAGCCTGGGGAGATCTACACCAAACTGTTGACATTTTGCCAGTATAAGTCTGGTGAATAGAGATGTCCCACCTAACTCGTGGCATACGCAAGTAAAACACATCCTCTGACACAGACACAGCTTGTAGATGCCTCATCATCCTGGCATCGGCATTGGAGAGGCAACTGCACTCCACTGACAGAGGAGCTCCCTTTTCCAGTATCAGCTGCTTCCTGACTATGGGGCTTTACTGGTGGAAGCGTGCAAGCAAAGCCTGTGCCGTAGCAAGGACCCTGCTGTGTACTGGTGGGAGAGAGTGGGGTTTGATCCTCCAGGTTGCTACTGACTTCAGAAATGTCCTCCTCAGTTGCCTTTCAATTTTTCCTGGGTCAGTACAAAATAAAACAATTTTATAGTGCTGAAGCCCTATGAAACAGGAAAATGCTTTTCCTTACCTGATGTCTCCGGGTTGTACCAGCCCAGACTTACCATCCCATCATTCTCCATCTGTAATCTAAGAGATCCCATGGAATGACAAATCTCCTACTTGGACCCGCAGATCCAATTACATTTCAGGAGATGCTTGTCTTTCCTTTTCCTGCCTTAAGCTTGCACATAGGGCAATGCCTAATCCACACAAAAGAACAAGAAAAATCTTCCTTGGATCCTCATCCAGGCTAAACAGATCCTCTTCAAGGACCCTAACAAGCCTTGCATAGGTTGGTGCTTTCTCCCAATGCCTATGTCTGTGAGCCCACACTGCAGCTGGCAGTAGTGCCCAAAAGAGGGGGAAGAAAGCATTTGTATTTCTGTGCCTCRGGCTGTTGTATATAAGCATGCATTTTTAAATACAGGTCTCCTATGGGCTGCACTAGCCATGCACGCTGCATACAGATTAAAAAGGCTCTGACCAGGTGGCCAGGCTGTAAAATAGAAAATGARAACTGGAGAAAGTAACAAATACGGGGTTATAAAAATACCTGCCAGGTATCAGAAGTGCGAGGGAGGGGGAAAATCAAGCAGTTACGGGGGAAGGGAGAGGTAAGGAAATTAATGTTTCAGGGCAGTGTCCTCCTGTCCCGGCTTCAGAAAGGAAACAAACCCCAAAGATTTCTTGGTCAAGACGTGAAACACGTGACCTGTGGGGACACAGTGTCCTCTAGCCTGGCTGACGGGGAGCTGCAATAGCAGCAGTCTTCACATTGCTGATATTCTCCCAGGTTTTGTGGCTCTTTGAAGCCAGAGACGCTCAGGACAGGCTGAGCTTCCGTGGAGCGCAAGCCCACGGACTGTAAATGCCATATGGGATATGGAGTTAATCAGCATAGCCRGTGCAGAGGCTATGTACTTTCAAGTACTTTTGTAGGAGTTAGCTAGCACTGTAGGGAGGTTGTAATTGCTCATTTTCTAGCTGGTTGGTAGTAGAAAAGCAATGTCACCTAACGCTGATCTTGGAAGGTTGTTGCTTTGTGTCTGCTTCAATTTGTCAGGTGGTTTTGCCAGCCATCACTCTGACACAAGCCACTGAGTCGATGATGGCCCTCAAGGGCAGCCCATGGGCTGTGCGACGCGGAGGAGGGCAGACGTACACGTGCACTGCGACTCCTTGCTCCCGACAGCCCGTACCTGCGGGATCGGAGGAGCAGCATCATCCAGTAGCATCTCAAATCAGGGCTGGGAAGAAGCCTGCGTGTACTTGCCAAAGGCAAATTCAGCTCAGCCTTTAATGCTTTGTTAATGGCCTGCTTCCAAAGCCTTTCCCCCAAYTTGCTCAGGGCTCTTTCCATTTCAGCCTAGAAAATCCTCCCGGCACTGGCGTCAGAAGCTCTGAGAGATAAAAGAGGAGGAACTTCAGCCCTCAAATAGCCATTGCTGAGCGTCATCCTGGAGACAAGAGGAAAAATCCAGGGACAGATGATCAAACGATTGATTGCAGAGCACTGCTTTACATGGAAGGGGCTCTCCCCGTGAGCTAGTTGTCCACCTTCTTGCTCTTCGAAAGCATTTTTGCACCTGGTGGATCAAACTTTTGAGGAAAGGGAACAGTATTCTATCAGGGCTGGAAAGGTCTTTAAGAGATAGGAAATTCTTGTCTTTTTTCACAAGTTTTGAAGACTGTGTGTGGTTTTAAAGAGATCTGGTAACTCAGATGGAAGTTTGGCGTTCAGCACAGATGTTACCAAGTGACATCTTTGAACCATGTGTTTCTGTAGATGCTGATAATAGTTTCCCCTGGCTTTACAGTCTGTTGCACTTATTCTCACCACACAGCCAGAAACCGCCTTTCCAGATACTGCATTACATTATCACTTCAGCACCTTCCTGAAACGGCCTTAGTAGGTCCCAAACCAGATCAAAYCTGAGCTCATGAGGGTAGCCAGCATTTAAAGGAGGCTTTATCACTCCCTGCTTTGAACTTTGCAGCCACAGCAAGAGACACGAGGCAGGTTAGGATTAGGCTCACCTTGCTCCAGACTGAATGTTTCCCAGATTCTGGCCACAAATCTCATCTCCCAGCTCCATCACTCCTGGCTCAGCGTTTGGTTCATGCTGAGGGTTTGGGAGCGAGTTAATGACTCGTAAGAGACTGATTCAATGACATTTAACTAAAGCTGGCAGGAGCAGCATAAGGGGAGAATTGTTGACAATACAAGAACAGGACCACACCTGCGCTCCCTCCAAGTAAAACGAGGAGATCAGCTTGCAGCCATCAGACCTGATCTGCTGATCACAGACCAGAGAGGGGATGACAAGCGGGATCATATTGTCAGCCAGGGATGCAGAGGTGGCATGGGGAAACAGGCTACAAAGGACCTCCGGCATTGAAGAGTCTGTTCCTTGCTCTCAGGGGAGTCACGTCACAGACTCTCCTTCGTTATCACAAAGAGACCAGCCGCTCCACAGGCATCCCATAAATCACAGCTTGTTACAAAACGCACGGGTGGGTGCCCTCAAAAGCTCTGCGGTGCTCTGGGCCAGCCCGGAGCCGGTATCACGTGGCTGCGGCAGTTGCAGGCATCAGGCAGTAGCATCCGGAGCTCCCCACGGGCTTTTGGTTAGCCAGATGAAACCCAAACGTCTCATCTCCTAAATTTTGCTCTGAGGAAGCAATACTTTTAAACTTGTTTGCAGCTGTCTCTCTCATCTGCTGCTGCTGTGTCAGGTAGGAAATAAAGAGATGTAATTTTGAGCTCAGCAGTATTGCACCTCCTTATGCAATCTGGTTAATGAGACGAGGGAACACTTGTAACTGAAAAGATCTGCTCCAGCCTGTGCTGGCTCTGTCTTACCCCGGCCACGAGAGACCACACTGTCATTTTGAGGACATGAAAAGCAGAACTGGAAAGGCACATAGCATCAAGGGCAGGGGGAAGCACCTATGAAATACAACCAGTGCGCTAGCCGAGTTTCTCCTGTCATAGTTGTAAAATGACTTGTATGCTCGTACCTGTCTGAAGTCCTTAAATAACTTCACCAGCGGCTTTTTCCATTCTCCCATCACATTCCACRGACTTGAGTCAGGTCAGCTCGATATATAAATGGGAGACCACGAAGGAGCAAGTAACCCACATTCTGACAGTCTTCCCCCAGAAATTAGTCTTGACACATACAACACCAGTCATCTGCTGGATCACAGTGTTTTAATCAACCTGAAAAAACAAGGTCCACCCTCTTATCACCTTTAAAAGCAAAGGTCTTGCCCTCCCAGCACCGACTGTTTTCAGACACATACAATCACATTTTGCTGATTAGCTCTCATCCACTGCCCAGCCCCAAAACACTTATGGATGCATCAAAGCCTCAAACATAAACGTTGAGGATCAAATCTGGCCCAATTTAAGAAGCAAATCCCAAGCAGAGCAGCACAGACCCATCTCCCTGCCCCCAGACATACCACTGGATGACAAATACTCCCAAGAACCTGGGGCTGTGGCTTCTGGGATTTATTTAATTACTCCGAGAGGCGAGAAGGTGGGTTCAGGGAAGCTGTGAGTCAAAGAGCTCCACCTGCGGATTAGGGAAACCTCCCTGCTAGACCTGATGCCGTACAGCTGGGAGGGAGGTGAGACCAGGGAATGACAGCTTTAACTTGCTGCCTGGTATTGAAGGTCAGTGCCCAGTATTTCTGTATGATCTTGTGTGCTCAACGTAAAGTAAATATTTCTGACTCCAGCTGCACCCATGGCTTTAATAAAGCTACGTGAGAGTGAACTGGATTGTCTTCTGGCTCATGCATCAGCCACAAAATTATAGGTTCCTGTTATAGACTCTTTATTAAAAGGTGATTTCACGGGAGCTATAAGGGTGATTTTCAAATGTGAGCCGGATCTGCAGGTCCGACAGACTTTTTTGCATCATTCTCAGTCCTCTTTAACCACCCACCTTCTCTCACTCTGACTTTTTTTAGCTCGCATATGAAACCAAGTTGATCTGAAAGTCACTGACAGACGATACACCCGGTTCCTGGAATAGCGTTTGCCTGGCATCACCCCGATGACAACCATATACAAAACCTGCAAGCTCTCTCCTTGGAGCCCCCTCTTTCTCCACGGATGTGGAGCTTCCCCGACCCTTCCTTACAAACAAATCAAACCAGCCAAAGAACTCTGACACATTTTCCTGCTGGGGCTGGCCTCGGTGAACCACAACCACTTGTCTGCACATCAGCTTTTATACTGCAAAGGTTAAATGATAAGTAGTATTTTATATTTTTAAAGACTGCCTCATTCCACTATAATTTGCATGTTCTGCTCTGTAAATATATCCTCCTTGAATTGCAGCCACCTCTGGGGGAAAATGCAGGAAATGATGACCCAGGAATGTACCACACGGCAGTGGGAAACAAAGGACATAAAAAGCAAATCTCTGCTGTTACTGAACATGATAAGATCTCAGATACATACAGGCTTGGTTTAAGATCTTGTTACTATGTACAAGTACATTTATTAAGCCTTTGTTCTTAACCTGAGCTTTCCAAGAGAACCTGTAAACATGGTTTACTACCATAATTTCAGTTATAACATAATAATACATGAGCTTAGAGGAAGGCTATCAGCTGCTGCTTTTTTATATATAAAATCTTTCTGGCTGAGCAATTTCGACCTACTATTGATCCTGATGATGCATATGATTCCTATAATTGAGACTGGAGGAAAAAAAAAAGGTCTTTCTATTTCTTCCAGCATGTTTATTTCTTAAATTTGACAGCTCTGCGTGTGTATTGGTAGGGCTTTTTTCATGATTAAGGTGAAGGAATTTTTCAAGAGTGGAAAGCTATAACCGCTTCGGACCAAAAGTCACCGGGGAGGCTCAGATGTAGGGATGGTGGCTGAAAAGTATCTGGGTATTTTCCCACCAATCGTCTTTTAAATGTTGAGCAGCTGCTGCAGTTGTTTTCTGGGGATGACAACTAGGAATTTGGAAAGAATAAAATACAAGTAAGACTGACTCCAGCTTGTAATCTAACAAGCAGGTTCCTGATGCTGCAGGCTCAGTGGTCTTCCCCTTCCCCTTCCCCTCCTACTTTCCCCTGATTCAAGACAGAATTTACATCAGCTGAACTCAACAGAAATTCTCTAGTTTCACGTGGGACAACCAGGAGGCACCGACGCAGATGAGAAAGACTGGTATGAAGTGAGGATTGCCAGAGCAAGCGTGAAACCCTCCCTCTCTGGGTAACGAAGCATGCTGGCAGTTATTAGGTTTAGATCTTTCCGTAGGCAGCATATTGATGGAGAAAGTGCTGTATATACAGTTGTTTATTTGCAAAAAAGGTAAAAAAAAAAAATTCTATTAAAATCCTGCACCTCTGGGACTGTCTTTGAAAGGCATGTGATGTGACTCTAGGAGAGAAGTGATCAGCCTGTAATAATTTAGATGTTCCTGTTGCTATGGATACTTTTTTTTTTAAAGTGAAGCATACCATTATAATTTAAATTTCCAGTAACAAAAAAAGGTAGCATATTAAAAGCAATAAAAAATGCCAGAGACATAACTGTTTTATTCTTTACTGTCACTTTTACTTGTGCTGTGACAGTATATAGACGTGATAAAATTGCCACGTCTGAGGAGATTTAGTACTTTTACACATTTTATTACATTAATTAGACCTGGGGCTCATACGTACCAGCATGTGATACAGGCAATAGCCAAGTGACAGGCCTGGTGCTGGGATGTCACATTAAAATTCATGCCGCCACGCAGGGAAAGGGAGGAGGGTTGTAGCTAAAACAAGACCTGACAAGCAGCAAGTTTGGGGGATGTTATGGCAAGATTTGGGTTGGGAGATGGAAACACAAAGATACAAGCCAAATAACTGCCTGCAAAGTATCATCAGCAAGGCTTTAAAGCAAAAACTTTGCCTGGAGTGTTGTTACCATCCATGGGATTATTAACAGCCGAGACAGAAACTGCCGCTGTGGTTTGCAGCAAGAGTGTCGGGAAAACTCAGCCCTGTTTTCCTCTTCCACGGAGGCTGGAGTTTTTTGCTGGGGAAGAAATCGCTGACAGCGATGGCTGGAAAGGTGAAAAAAAAACCCCTTGGAGTCAGAAAGTGAGTGATCTGGACCCGAGTTTGCAGAGCGGCTGGTTTGAAAGGAGGGGAAGAAGAATCCCCTGGGCATCACCCCGTCTGCCCGAGAGATGACGGCTCGGTGATGCCCCGGCACGTGTTTGTTTCTGCTTGCCCGAAATGGAAACTGCGATGGCAAAAGTTTGGGGCAAACAAGGTGCCTGGGGAATAAATTGAAAGCCAAGGAAGGCAGCAGGGGTTTTGGTATCTAAATACTGGTTTTCTCGTGTCATGGTTCAAAAGATGTGCATCAGGGAGGAGAAGGCAGCAGAGTTACCCTCTCGTACCGCAGCCTGACGTGGATGGCTGTTCTATTTCAGCCATGACCGGTAATGTTGTTTCTACCCTGTTACCTCAGCCAGGACAGGAGTCTTGGCCTGAGTCTGTGGGCTTTAAAGCCAAGCTTTTAAAATCCATATTTTTTCCCCCCTCGCTTATCTTTTCCAAGCTGCAAGTAGCAGCTGGGCGAGTGATAAATCACAGGAGTCAGCAGGGATTTTAGAGCCAAAACTTGACTAGGTTGGTGTTTCACAACCTGCCTCTCCCGATATTTTCTTTTGCAGGGAGAGGAGTGACCCCATGGCCCTGACGTGGGAACAGTGACGCTGGTGATAATCACGCCTGRCTCCTGGAAGGAAAAGCAAAGAGGAGGACTGGAAGGTGGCACGGTCCCTGCCTGCRAGCACAGCCGGCACCGCTCTCCCCGGCGCTCCCACGCTGGGTTTGCTGGCACGATCCGGCTCCTGCGACTCCCGACGGCTTCCAAAGAGCCCCCCACGACCGCACCGCGGGGAATAAGGAACGAGCGCTCAATTGCAAAGACAAACCTCTGCTCACAGCCAAGGCCGACAGCTTTCCGGCGGGTTAATGCCCCGGGAGATGCTTGGTGCTGCCAAAGGTGAGCGGTGCCAGCCGGGTGCTGGGCAGGATGGAGAGCCCCGGGCTCCGGCTCCCCGTGCCGAGGCGCCTGGCTGCAGGCCAGCGCTGGCTGATGGCGGCGCGTGGCCCTGATAGCAAAGTGCTAATCCGCTTTCCGGGCAGAGCAGAGGGTCCCTTTGGCTGTGCTGGCCCAAAGAGCCGCCGCGCCGAGAGCTGCTGCGGAGCTGGGAGCGAGAAGCAATCGCTGCTGCTGAAGATCAGAGCCTAGGGGAAAAGGGACTGAGCGTGTGTCCAGCATGAGAGGCCGGTGACAGTAAATTAACCAGCACTCGGTCACTAATTACCTTCTACCTGCACATTCACTGCACAACTGCCTCCAATCTTCCTGCACTTCCTACAGCTGCTTTCTGGCTCCAGCTCTCTGGCCCCATTTCCACTCCCATCTCAGAAGATTTCCTCTTCCTCCAGCTTTTAATGGCTTGACATCCCTTCTTTTTGAAAAGTCAATATTTCTTCTCTGAGCCAAGAACAGCTGGAGATGTTTGCTTTTAGCAGGAAAGAAAAATAACAACCAACCCCCAGCAACCCACAGCACCGTTTCCCGTTATCCTTCCCCTGGGCATTAGAGGAGAGGTGCTAAATAAATGAAGTAATGCAATATTAAGACTCCCTCTGTCATAAGCAGTATCCACTCACTCCTGATAAATTGCTCACAGTCAGATGCCAGCTTGCTGCTAAAAGGACTTTCGAGCCACGGGCTGGCAGCAGAGGCCCCGCTCGCTTGCTTCTCATTTGCGCCAGGTAATTTCATCAGCTTCTGGCCCTGCGATTGCTGGTGTGGGCTCCCGGGTCCCCTCCATGCTGTGGATGGGGAAAGCTTCTGGGTCCTCCCAAGCCCACGTTGCATCTTGCTGGGCTCCAGGTGTCCGACGGGGCTTGTGCTGCCTCTGCAGAAGGAGCTGCTCTGGGAGATTTTATTTTGCAACAGAGCAGGGGCACAACACGGGCACCGTCAACCCCAAGTTACCACCGACTTGATGAATTGAGGCCCCAGGTTTCAGGGGAAGCTGGAGCAGAGATGGTCAGCAGGATTTCCTCTAAAGGGGGGATGTAAAAAAGTTAACTTTTTGACAAGTTTATGGATTTTTGGCACTGAAATTGGAGTTTTTTCAGAAGGAGATATTTTCACACACAGAAGGGATTTGGCAGAATAGCGCCGCACCCCTCGTTGTTTGTGCGACCGAGGGCGGCCGCATTGGCTTGCGGCTCTGCAGCTCCCTGCGATGGAAACTTTGACAAAAGCCATTTGCTAACGCTGCATCACTGCTCTGGTCTCCTGCTGCAATATCATCTCCTGCCATTAAGTGCTGCAAACCCTGGAAGAAGTTCAAAAGCAGAGGCAGAGACGCGCTTGCAAAATACCCTTTCAGCGCCGTTTGCTGACCCGTGGCGAGCTCCTCTTGAGCAAGCCCCTGCCCCGGGGTCCCAGCAAGGCTGGTGGCGAGGCTTTCAGCAAACATCRCTTTTGCCTGATGTTTTTTCTGGTTCGGCTCCCCTTGGCTTCAACAGGGACGAATCTCATCGGGGTCTGGCAGTTTGCTGTTGCCGTTGCAGGCAGCTGTCACGCAACGCTGACATGTAAGAGCGGAGGAGAGCAGTGCTCAACCAACACCCCCTTCCATTCCCTCCCCAGTCCCCCCTCCATCCCGAGCCAAAACACATTTGTGCCTTTCCACGAGGTTGGTTATTTCTTCTTGCTTCAGAGCACAGAAAGCTTTGCAGAGCAGCCCACAGCTCCTGGCACCCTGGGGCTGGCTATAAAAACCCATAATACAGCATTCAGGTGTTCAGATGAAATGTTGCTCTCTTTATTTGTCCTTTGAAAAAGAATGATCTGGGTAACGACGGCCCTACAGCTCTCCCTCAGGCTTGGCATAAATTTACAAACTCTCTTCGGCGCTCCAAGGAGAGAGGAGAGAATTTCAGAGCTCAGTACCTGCTGCACCGGACGCCGTCGTACTTAACAGCTCAGCGCTTCCCTGAGTCAGCTGGTTTGTAACCTCGGAGCTGGATTTGGCCTCGACTCACGTAACACAACTGACCATCGCTGGAGAGCACTCATTGAATAGAGAAGAAACGGCAATGTTTGATAAACTTCACGTCTATATGTAAACCCAGCCTGTAACTTGGCAGCAACGGCTGGGTTTGTGGTTTCAGTTTTGGGGGATTAAATGAGTTTAATGAGTTACAGCACCAGCAGTAAAAGAAATTAGCTCTGAACTACATGGGTTGCACCAGCTGCAGGTTTTGTTTCTTGAGCAGGTGCTTTGCGGGAGGAGATTGAAGTCGGGCTCTGAGCTAGCTTCCTCGCCCACGCTGGCTACCAYCCGTGGGATGGATGGAGTCGTTACGTCCTATACACACCCCGTGCCAACGCAGGGTGACAGACCAGCATTTCACAGCACAGCCACAGCTTCTGCTGCTGAGGCTGCTCCACGGGAAGAAAACGGGCAGCGAAGTTGCTCCACGTCCCCCCGGGGAAACACGGGTCTGGGGTGAGCAGAGCCACCGGCCCCCCCAGCTCGCGGTAGATGCTGCGGCCCCCCGAGCAGGCAGCTGCCTTTTCGTGGCACGGCCGCCTCTCACCACGGTGAGCCCCTGCCTCCCTCCCAAGCACGCAGCCATCGGGGGCGAAGGAAATGGATGCTGAGAGTTTCTTAACCGGCACTTAAAAAAATGTCACATCAAAACTGAAAGATCAATTTGTTCCTCAGCACCGCTGTCAGTTATGCATGAAGGCGCAGACTGCCCGTACGCAAGTACTCATCATCTGGGGCATCTCCTCACACTGGAACAGGCGATTTAAACAGAAAAATGAACTTTTATTGAATTTGTTTTGTTAGTCTAACACTGCAGGAAGAGAGACATCTCTGCAAAGTCCCTTTGCTCTGCCCGCAGCCCAGCTCCGGTACCCAAAGGGAGCGTGGTGCTTCTCACAGGTTAATTCTGTTTGTCAGCATCCCCAAAGGATTTTCTCCGTGTGCCTCCCAGTCGAGCGTTGGTTAGCCGGTGCTGTGGGAGCCCGGTCGCTCCAAGCTCGCAGCCAGCAAAGACAGGAATTGCCGGGGGAGGCCGAGTACGCAGGGCAGTGCCGGGCTCTCTGGGCTGTTTTTATTTAAAAGGCAGCTGTACAAATTAAACTCCTCGCAAGGGAGAAGTACTTTGCACAGCAACTCAGAAACTCTATCATTTGGTTTTTGATGGTACCAGCACCACGTTTACCTGCAGATGAGACCGAAGCACCGACTTCCCTCTCTCCTCCTCTGTCGCACCCTTACCCGGAGGCCGATCCGGCGCCGCAGGGGCTCAGGCAGGGATGGATTTACCAAGCAGGCTGCAACGGCCACCTCCCGGCCGGCGCAGGAGGGAAGGCGGCCGCTGCACATCCCGCACGGCCACATCCAGCCCCGTAAGCGCTTTCTGGAGGCAGCACCGCAGACTGGTGTCTAACTGCAGCCGTTTTCCCACCTGGATGGCCCTGGAAAGAGTCTTCCAATGGACACAAACCTCCCATGGATGTTTCCAATGGCTTACTGCTGTGCATCAAGGGAGACAGAGAACTCAACCAGTGAGAAATACAAAGGCTTCTATACATTAAAAGGACCGTGGTAAAAATAAAAGTCACCCAGCACAGACRCTCCAAAAAATGGTAGAACTTTTATTTTCCTCAGTACAGATATTCTTTACAGCAGAAGGTTTTCTTAAAAAAACTATATACATACATATATAGTATTGTGCATTTCAGTATACGCTCCTAGAGTCTCTAGAAAAGGAGAAAGATCAATGTACAGAGAAATGCTCACGGTCCATTCCTGCAGCCCAAGCTCTTTCCTAGGAAGATCATCACTCCCCGGGGTCGGGACAAGGCGCTTGCTACAACCACTTCCGCGCAGTTTTGGCGTTGCTTACGCAATAGGTTCATGTCTCTACCGTGTGCCTCTGTAGCACGGACAAACTTTGAATAATTCCTTCAATCGTGAGACTGATGCTACACGTAAGATCAAATAAGTCATGGGCACAGTAGTTTCAAGATGTAAAATTGCTTTAAACACAATTTTGCAGGATAAACAGAGCACACATTTTATGAAGAGACATGATGAGTCAGCTTCACAAGTCCTTGATACCTTATCACAACAACACTTAGGGAAAAAAAAAAATCAAGTCTAAGTTAGAGTCACTCAGCTGTTTCCTAATAAATTCTTACAGCTGACAAAGAGGTTTTTCTTTTTTTTTCTGCAAGCAGTTTTAAGAGAGTTATAAAGAGCTATCTGGGGAATGAATTAGTGTTTCAAAACCAAGTTACAAATCTATAAAACAGATTAGTATACTTCACATAAGGCCACAAACACTGCAAACTGTCAGTGTGACTATTTAGGATCATTAAACTTAATCTTTTAATTAGCATAAGCTTTATACCTCCATTACTTATTTTCAATTCCAGGAGCAGATGAAGACAGCTTCCCAAGCCTCACGGGAGGTGCGGCTGTCGGGGGGAAGAGGATCACAGTACCGCTGGAAGGGGCACCTCTTGCTAATTGAACATCCAGGTATTGGTCTTGCCTAATCCAATTCCATGTGAGTCTATTGAGTGAGCAACAACCAAATGGTTTTGAGACAGTAAAAAGGCATGCACAGCCAAATCCACTTAGCAGAGCTAAGAACACAGATCTATTGTGCTACTGGGTTCACCCAACCTGCAACTTTCAACATGCTTTAGCAAAACAAATTGTTACTCCCCGGTGGTTTTGCTTTTAAAGCCAACAGTGCAACGGAGCCTTAGTATTTCGAGACACATCAGAAACAGTGCACGTGAGTAGTCAGTTTTGAAACAGACCTGCAGCACTGCCGGGTTGGAGGGTTTTTTGGGTAAATAGCTTCTGAAGAGAAGTTACAGGCACTGCTTACCTTGACAATTCGGACCATTGCTTTCAGTTCAAGTTTTAAAGTGCAAAACTTCATAGAGTCTTTGGGTAAAAAAGTGTCAATTCCCATACGAAGCTGGCAAAGAAACAGCCAGAACACGTAGGGGTGACTGACAACTGTGAGAGTATCGCAGACATTCACAACAAAAGCAAGATCTCTGCTACCTCTTTGATTTTAATGCTGTTAGCAGCTGCTGCAAATCTCCTCCCCTCCGCCTAGGCAGGTGATGTGTTGTTCAAGAAACAGTGGATTAGTAACAGTTGTGCTTGCAATTGCATTTGCATCTGCAGACCTTTGTCTAGAAAAGTTATGTACAGAGAGACTTTGGTGTTGCATAGTCTTTTTCAGAGAGGAACAGGCACTGCTGAAGGTTCTTCCATGGTATATTGCCACCTAATACTGTAGATGCTCTACACACCTTCCAATAATATATGTAAACTGTAACGGCTATGAATAAATATGTTCAAGAGCATCTCGTGGTTTAGATAAAAGCAAGGTACAAAAATCTGCATTAGATTTCTAAAGCTTTGGTCTAAACTGTGCTGTAACATCATCTGACTTGGTGAAGAGCCCTCAGAAGAGTCCCTTGCGTACAGCACCGGGAACAGCATGATTCGGTCCATAGACTTTTAGTGGTTATTCTCGTCAGCTGTTAGATGCATTTGACCTCAAAACATGAACACATCATCTTTCTCGCCTGTGTTGGAATCGATTTTGTTCCAGTCTACAGGTGAGAGTGTTTCTGCACTCTGGATGTCTTGAGCCGTCAGTCCCGTGTCGAGGACGTGAGGGTTTGTTCTCGACTGAGCCAGTCTAAGAGGGGAGAAAAACAGAAAGTAAGAACACAAATCCGTGCAGTTTATAGCCTGGATGCTTGATGCATCCGTAATGCCAAACCCYAGCTGCAGTTCCACATTTCAAAATCCTCCAACGGAATGAAATAATTCAGTAAGGGGAGAGCTGGCACATAACATTTGCAGCGCTCTCAAGTTTGTTGCAGCTTTGCTGCTGGTTTATCCTAACATTTCCCCTACAGGCATCCAGGGAATTTGCAGTCTGGACATCCTGTATATTAATGGGCTGGCAGAACGGTGCCGTTTTACTTCCCCGAGCTATTGCTGGCGGATGCATCGTTAGCTGGGATCTTATCTCAGCGTAAAGGCTCTACTGACCAAAGGAGCAGCCTCATTGCAATGACTCAATTTTCATGGTGGTGTGTCTGGACACGCAGCACGTGCTGTAGCTCGCTGCCTGCCGCGCTCCCCGGCCCAAGCATTTAACTCTTTGGGTTAAGACACAGGAGGGCTCAGATGACGTTTAATAGCCCACAGGGTCAGCTTTAAGGAGTCTTCGCCTCAGCCCATCCCAGATGTTTCGCAAAACCTAACAAGCCCCAGTTTGTTGTTGTGTTATTAAATACCTCTGTGAAAATGTAACACTGCAGCATCAATTCTCCCAGGGCCAAAAGGTTAACTCAAATATTTGGTGTTTCATCCAGGGGAGGCATGGTGTCGAATAAGCCTCAGATTAAACTAGCCACACGCACGTTTTTTAATAAAGAAGAAAAATGTCCAGCGATGATGTTGCGGCAGGAACGCTTTCAGAAGCATCCGCCTCGGTGGATGAGCAGTCCAAATACTGAGTCACCAGAAGGCCAAGGGTGATGTGACAGCTCGGCATCCAGCAATGCAAAACAAAAGACCGCAACCAACAACATCTGCTTAATTAAGTAGGGCAAGGAACAGAGGTGAGGAAAATAGACGACATTACGACATAAATTCAAGCAGCCCCTTTATCGAACACAACTTGGGACAGGGCTACCGTGGAAGGGAAGGCTGTAAATCATTCCTGAGAGCCAAACAAGGCACAAAGGACTGTTTCCTTCGGGCTGAGCGTGCAGGTTTTGTGCTGCTGCAAACCCTGGCAGAGGTGAGCGGCTCTCGGGGAGGTGACGGCGTTGGGCTCAGCCCTGCTACTGCCCGACTCCCTCTTTCAGCACCTCGAGCCGGAGGAAGAGTCCTGGCAGCTCTCTGCTGCCCGTAGCATCTGCACCCAAGGCAGCTCTTTGCCCAAACTGGGGCCTCTGCAGCTCACGCTGCCCAAACAGCGGCCGGGTAGCTTCAGGCACTGATCTGGAGGACGGGACCCGTGAACACTAAAGCATCCCCATCACCCCGCAGGGGCCTGGCTGCACGAGGACAGACAGGAAAACTCACGTGAAAAAAAACGGATTTGTTTAACATTGCTGGATTGCTTGGCATGCACGTGCAGGGAAGCTCTTAATTTGGATTGGGAAGTGAACTAAGCCACATGAAGCTATGGCCATGAACTCTGAACGTGCACGGGTGCATGAATTCAAAATTGGTGCATCAGAGTCGCCCTGACGCAACCGCGCTGCAACAGGGACCGGTGGAGCGGGGAGGCTGCCCTCGGCAGTTGCTGTTGGTTTGGGGACAGATGGGAACGAAGTCCCAGGGTTAGTCCAAACCTCACAGAGGGCTGAGGAAGGGTAAAGTCCCCCATGCCAGAAGCTGGGACCAGCATCGCCGCAGTTAGCGCAGGGGCTGGAAACAGGCAGCCTCAAACCACGCCGGCAAGCAGGAGCGGACACACCAACTGCTTGGGGAATTAAATTCCCTATTACATATAGCCTCTCTCCATCCTTAAAAGGTTGTCAAAATATTTAGCTTATCAGTCAGCCTCAAAGCCTATCTTTCAATTAAAAGCTGAGGCACCGATGGGGTAGCTGCCTAGGTCAGATCACGGCAGCTGATTAGATTAGAAGCATTATTAAAAGCCAGTCACTAGTCAAGTCTCCCGGGCTGGTCCCTGGTGGTGTGAACTTGTAAAGGGAATTATTAGAATTACCTCGAAAATGCCTCGTCGAGACCATCATCCATTTCCTTTGTTAAAGAGATAAAAAGAGAGAGAAGTAGTTGCTAAGAGAACGCACAGAAGTGTATTTAGAGATCCGGCTCTGCACTTCAGCATGGCAGACAAAAAAAAAAAAATATATATATTGACTTCCGAGTGCCTAAAGCAACACTCCTCTTGGCACTCTGCCTCCTTGGGCAGGTTTTATCTCACTCTCTGCACAAGCCCCAGGGTAAGAGGCGTAACTCCGGGTGGTCCAGGCTTCCTCAGAGCAGCTCCCAGGGCTCGGGTCGGGGATGCTGTGCTCCCCTCGCAGCCCAGGGACGGGGCAGGGGCTTGGTCCTTTCCAAGGTCTCCAAACCAGGCTAATTCTGCCCCACTGCCTGCATGGGCTGGATCTGGCCCATCAGCTGGACCACATCCCCCTCTGGGGTTAACCACAGCCCTCGGCTCTTCCAGCTCCTGCCACAAGACTGGCACACCCTGCGGGTTCCTGCTAAGAGGAGGAACCCGGACAGAGCTCGGCAAGATGCTCCAGGCATCCCTTGGGGCTTTTCTGGATCAGGAACCCGAAAAGCAACTCTGCTCCAGCACAGGGGGAACCTGCRCTGCTTGGAAGCAACTCTGGGATCCTTTATCTCTGATCTGCTCTTAAGGTTTCCCAGAGAAAGCATTTGAGCTGCTTGGGGGAGAAAGGTTTGCCATGCAGGAAGATGGGCTCTGTGCGAGGGCTTTGCTATGGACAGACTTGACTATTCTCAAAATTGTGTGGTRTACTTACAGACTTAACGTAATATGTAAAGTATGAAAACTCTGCAAGAAGGGAGGGATTTGATATGACTTAGAGTTGATCTTCACATTTAACCTGAAAAGCCTCAGGCTCAGACCTGGCAGACTCAAGAAACAGGCTCCAGGCAAAGGCCTTTATCATTCAATTCTCCAAAATTTAGCAGACGGCATGTTTCCAGAGAGGGCACGTGGCGGGGATGAGGTCCCAGGTCAAGTGGGGCTTCAAAGATCAGCCCCAGCCCAGTTGCTGATGGAGCACTTGGGCACGGAGGAGGCTCCCCTATGGATGCACACCCAGGCACGTGGGCTGGGTCGTTATTTTTCTATTAGTGGTCCATGAAACAATTAAGCCAGATGACTGAGGACATTTTAGAGAAGCCATCCATGCTCACACAAGCCAGATACAGCCACAAACAAGAACAAGGGAAAAATAAGAGTAATAACAAACATAAATATAACCTGGTTTTAGTGAATGGTAAACAAAAGCCATCAACATAATGATTTTTTTCCCCTGAACAGAGCAGTTAGGTGGTCTCTCAATTAAGTGACAAACCACTGAGAAATGCTGCTCGAGAATAAGTAATATTCAATTATCTGACAGCGGCGTTTCTCAGAGTGCCTCACAATCTCGTTCATTTATTTACAGAGCCTAAAAAGGGCAGCAGGGGAAATCGATCATTTCGAGCAGGACACCGAAACCCAGCTGGCTCGGGCATCTCTTGCCTGAACGGCTCAGCCGCCCCAGAGCTCCCAGGGGGTTTTATCCAAGAAAAAGCCCCATGATGGGACCTGGAGCACACAAAATGGAGGTGGCATCGCAACCCCCCCCCCCCCCCCCCCCCCCCCGCGGCCCGCGCGCGGCGCCCGCCCCGCCCCCCCCCCCCCCCCCCCCCCCCGGCTTGGGAGACGCTGCGGTGCGCCAGGCACACACTTACCCACACCACGTTGTTATTTACAGAGGAGCTGGGCCCAAACATGCTGTTATCTAAGTGTGGGGAGTTTGTGCTGCTGGTCAGGGGCGATTTGGCAGGATCTTCTAAATCCAGCAAGTTCCCCGTGGCTGCTGCTGTGAACAGAGCGGAGAAGGAATGAGGCAGGGGAAGGGAAAACAGAGATGACATGAAACCAAGCCTTTCTGCAGCAATTGCTTCCCCTCAAGAGGGGAATCAAAGGGTTCCATCAAATTCCTTCAGGATGGCCCCAAATTTTAGCATGGAGGAACTGCATTCACCCCAGCTGGAGATGTGGTTTCAGCCCGAATGATTCGTGATGCTCAGATCAGGTACCCAAGACCCCCTCCACAGGGACGCAGGGGAGGATCGGCCGGCTCGTCCCTCCAGCAGCCATCGGGGAAGCTCCTGGGTACCCGCTTACATTCCGGGTGAGTCAGGATCAGCCCTGAGCAAAGCTGAGACATCCCAACCCCAGGGCATCCCAACCCCAGGGCATCCCAACCCCAGGGCATCCCAACCCCAGGGTGGGAACAGACCCCAGACGATATCCCCAGCTCAGCCCACAGCATTGATTCTGCATCTTACAAAGATGCATCGTTATTTTATAGGACCGAGGGCAAATCCTGCACTGGGTGAAGAACAGTTTATAGCTTGGGGGCTGCCGGTACACCGCAGGCTGGGTTGTTTCAAGGAAGCCTCAGATCCTCCCCATCACGCTGCAGTAAGGGTGGATGCAGAAGCTGTGGAGCATCCCCCAGGCAGATGCCGGAGCCCATTCCTACACCCATGGCAGCCCCGGGCCTCACTTATCCTGATGTGCCACCGTTTGTGACAGATTCCTCCAGTCCTGGGCCTTCACATGAAGAAACGAGATGTGCCAGCCTGGAAGGAAGCCCAGTTTAATGCTATTTTCCTCCGTGCCAAATCCTCTTATCTCCGTGGCCAGCATGGAAGAGAGATTAGCCTTTTGTCCCACTTCTCCCTGGCTACGTGTCTTGCGTTTCACAGGCAGCAGAGGACCCATGGCCAGGCACTGAATTATGAGGGTTTTTACTATTTAATTGTTTTATTTTCACGCTTTATTTTCTCCTTCCTTAGGGGAGCCAGAGGCAGAATGGCACCTGGATGTCCATCTCCTTCAGCTGATGGGATGGCAAGTCTTTCGGGTCCAAGAGAAACCCAAAATCAAACTCRGGATGTGTGGGTCCTAAGCTCATAAGGACATTACGGCCAATTTGCCTCGGGCAGAAGTAAACAGATTTGGGGTGGCAGCGGCTGTGTACGAGGGGCTGCATGATTTAAGGGGGAGATGGAAGGACCCGGCAGGCAGCCACCGTGTCCCAGGTGCTCTGCCAAGGGTGACATCTCCGCTACAACCAACGTGTTTGCTCCTCGCTGGTCTTCAAAGCCCTCCCAGGAGCCTGCCCTGTTCAGGGAAAACCCCGCAGACCTCAGGCTGTTCCCCATCCCCGAGCCCGAAGCAAAGCTCTGCTGTTGGTGACTTACGTGCGTCAGGACGGGCAGGGGCATCCGAGCCGGGGCTGCTCGTCCCTTCTCCTTCCAAGATGGACCTTTCCCGCTTCTCCTTCTCTGCAAAAGAAGGAGACCGCATCACTGCCCGCGGAGCGCTTCCCCGCAAGCCTTTTGGGAGGAGGGACAGGGGGGACAGCTAGGACGGGCCACCAGGTCTCCTCTGCCCACAGCAGCCCAGGCTCTGGGTGTGTTTTATAATCTCATGGAAGGTGAAAGCAAAAATCCCGACAGCGACAGGCCTGAAATACCACGGACAAGCACCAGCTCCTCCACATCCCCCTTGCGAGACAGGAGCGCAGCCAAAACTTGGATGGATTTGCAAGGCTGTCAAGAGACACCTGGAAGATGCCTTAAATCACACCAGCGGCCTGAACAGCAGCCTGGAAATTTGGAGGGCGAGGGGAAAAGGCACTCGAAAGCTGGAAAAAACCCAAAGTCATCCCTTGAACTTTCACGTGAAGAGCGGGAAGAGGGGAAAAAAGACTCACCTTCCTTAGCCGCTTGCCAGAACTCAAACGCAATTTTGAAGGCCTGGGCTACGGTGAGGGTGACGGCTTGCGCCTGGAAAGACAGCAGCGAGGCAGCACATTAATTGACAGGTCCTCACGTAGACTTAAATCATTTGGAGGTTTTTGCTTTGCGGATTCATGTTAACCAGGATCCAACCAGTCCTCTGCTCTGCGCACTCCCCGCCTGGCTGGGGAGGGGTAATCAAATATTGATGGAAGCAGAGACTTGCTCCGTGTAGGACACAGAGCTCGTTGTAGACATGTCTTTAGGTGTAATGGGAAGACAGAGGCGGCAGGGACGTGGCTGTCACAGGCACCGCGCTGATGGATGGGGAGAGAAGAGCTGCTCCTGACCGCGGGACATGCGCAGCTCTTCTGCACCCCACACCTAAGCATGATCTAAACAAGTGGAAGCGCTGCACAGCCCCGGGCTCGTCCTCACGGCTTCCCGAGGGATGTGGCTCCCTTCTCTGGGGCCGGGCTGTGCTGTACCCACTACAGACCATCACCCGCCAGAACAACCAACATCTGAAAGGGAATCAGTGCCTGGGCTGAGCCCTGGACCACACCGCTATCAGCCACACCAGAGCCGGGGAGGGATGCAGAGCGCTGTGGTCCATCCCTCCCCGGCGCCACGCAAAACCACGTGCACGAGGATGCTCCGAGAGCAACAGACAATAGGGTAAAACGCCATGAATTTGCAGCTCTTTCCAACGGGGAGCCATCTTAGAGGCAGGACAAGAGAGACCCCAGGGTCTTCCCCTGGCTCCCCCGAGCTAAGCTGGGGTCTCGCTGGCTTAGACCAACAGCGTGGGCTTATTTTGCAACAGCCAGGGCCGCGGCAGGAGCAAGGACACCTTCCCCTTCAGTCCCTCCATTCCTCCCCAAGCCGAGAGCTTGAGCAGCATTAAAAAAACCCACCACCTTAAATAGCCCAGGTTGCTGGAGATGTATAAATAGTGACATAAATGCCAGTTTCATTAGGAGAAGGCAGAGCTCACGAGCAGTTTAAATGCAAGGAGATAACGAGTAACCCTCTGCAAGGCTGGCACGCTGCAGGAGCCTTGAGGCCCGAGTTTGTTTTACGAAGTTGCAAACTAAACAAACCCAGATCCGGGTCCGTAACACGCAGCCCCTGGTAGCTCAGAGGATGGAGACATGGGGGGAGCGCGATCGGAGCACAGGCGTCCCCCAAAAGCCAGGCGCTCCTGCGCCGGAGGGGTGAGGAGACCCAGCAAACCTATCGGTGCCAATTAAACCTCGCCAAGCAGGAGAGCTCATTTGAATGTCGGAGCTATTTACATCTTTGATGGAAGTGCAAACACTTTATGGCAAAAACTTAAATATGGTAATTAAGTATGAAACTCCTCACAGCTGTTTACAATTTAAGCTGTCACATCTGAATCAAGTTTAATAGACCCAGCTACCATTGAGAATTACCCATGAACTAAAAATATGGACTAATTATATGCCCGTGACTGGTAGCCGTGCATACATTCAGGGACCCTGCCCTGGGGCAGGGACGGTCCCTGGTCTGGGAGCAGGGCATCACCTTACCAGCATGATGTTCATGCGTTTTAAAGACAAGGAAAAAAAAAAAAAAAAATCTAGTTTTTGCCACAAAAGGCCTTGGAGAACTTTATTTGGAGGGAGACACACTGAGCTGATGTACCCCTGAGATAATTCTTTTAGCACTGGAGAGATTTAAATTTTAATTTGCAGAGCAAGGCTTATCTTCACCGTGCAAGGATGGGAGCGCACGCCACGGAAAGGAGAGACAACTTGTAGCTTCCATTATTCTCTCCCTGGAAAAAAAACCCAAGCCGGGAGAAGTGCAGAATATTAACAGAGCTGCAGTGGCCACGCTCCAGGCACAGGGATGCTCGTAAGGACCAAGGAATTGCTGTGCCGGGATGCACCRGGTGGGAACGGCTCTTGGGAGGTTGTTTCCCTGCGGATCTGGGATATCCCACTCTCCGCTTAGGCCCYGCAACAGGCACCAGCGGAAGGGTTTCTGGGGGCAGAGGGATCTGACCTGCCCTTCSTCTCTCCTAAAGCCCCTTCCAGCCGCGGGGAGGGGGCTCAGCCCCAGCCCTGGCTCCACTGGAGACACCCCCAGGGCTTCTCCTTGCCCCACTTGCAGCTGGTGCCCAGTGACCCACTTCTCTCCCTCGCCAGCTYGTCAGTGCTGGGTCCCTGCCCATCCTGATTCACTGAATCAGCAGGAAAAAAATCCCACAAGCGGGTTCAAAGCAAGAGCCAGAGACAGTTCTCCATACGCAGGTCTCTACTCCGAGCCCCATCCTCGGCACGCAGMGGGGTCTCCTGCGCTGCTCCCATGGGGAGGACACGGCCCTGTCTGCAAAGACGGCACTAAAAATTGGACAGGGAGCTTCAATGGCAAGAAATGGAAGGAAGCCAGGGCGGCGAGCCCAGAACCGTTGGCTAAATGCCTCCCATCAACGAGGCCTCCCCCGGGCACCTTGCTACCAGCCTCCCGGGAGACCTCCCAGCCTGCCAAAGCCTCTCCACATGCCGGGCTTAGACCGGCGCTGGCAGCCCGGCGAAGCAGATGCTGAGCAGGATAGGAAGAGTCCCAGCAGCCGGGACCGCAGCACAGCAGGGGGATTTCAGGTGCCGGTGCAGGGCCAGGTCCTCTCACCCCTGCCCCAGACCTTGGGGCAGAAAGGCTTTTACCTGCCAAGATGATGGGCTGAATCCAGCCCGGAGTTACACCCGCTCGAGAGCGATGGCCGGGCACTGGGCAGCACTGCCAGGATTAACTGCCTGTGGGCAGGCGGTGACGGCTGCAGGAGGGTGGGTGCTCTCCCCACCTTGCTCTAACTACGGGCAGAGCTGTTATCTCACCGGCGCAGCCCCTCTCTGCTTCCTCCTCCTACAGCCACATCCCCATTTCTTCCTCTGGACTGACCATTTTCCGTTTGGTACAGAGGAAGGCATGGCACTCCAGGTTCTCATTGAGCTGGTTCTGGGCAATGTAGGCAAACACTTTATCGTGGATCTTGTCTGCCGTGCAGTAGGATATCCTGAAAGACAGAACGAAATGTCTTGTCCGGGGCACTGTGTGCAAGGGAGGTCAACCAACCCCTCCTCTGACCTGCCAGCAAGCGCCTACCCCGGGGCTTCCAGCTCCGGGGCCGAGCAGGGAAGGCAGAGGGAGCGTGGGAGCGTTACCAGGCTTCAATGCAACTCCTTCCCGAAGCAGAGGAGTCGATGCCACTGGCTTGAGCGTAAGAGAAGCCCAGAGCAACTCCCGCAGCCATGGCGTGAACCACGTGCATCACAGGCAGAGGCAGGAGAGAAGAGAAAACGTTTCACCTTGTGGGAAAGGACAGGTTAGAGAAGGTAAAGACTCTGCAGTGTGCCAGCCTGGGACCACGCCTGACAAATGCTCTGCCTTCCGAAGAGAGACTCCGGAAGATTTTCCTTGGAGGATAAGCTTGCAAGGAGAGAGCGAAAGACTTGTTCTCAGCCTATGATTTAATCTTGAGGCTCAAAACAGGGAAAGAAATTGATGCAGGGGTGCCCAAGAAAAGCTGTTGGAAAAGCTGAAATTCAGGCTCCAAGATCTGCAGTAGCAGATGCACGGGATGCTCCGAGACCCCTGAGCACACGGGACATGGGGAAGGAGGCTCAGCCGCCCCAGTGGAGCATCCCCAGGATGGCCATGTCTCTCCCAGCCCCCAGGCAGGGCAGGGCTGACTCCGAAATTCCGAACAAGGCTCTGGAAGAGCAACAGGCTGACCTGTTTGGGGAGATCAGGCTGTGACCGAGGGCTCAGCTCCCTTCTGCGGGGCAGCGGGTCCCTCAGCATCAGCCACCCCTGCCTCCTGCGGGTCCATCTGCACCAGGAGCTGCAGGACTGAGCGTCTCGTCTGAAGCCAGCGAGCAGAGGCTGGAGCAGCCCCGGAGGTTTAGTGCAAGGTGGCAGGCACTAGCAGCGAGCAAAGCCTCTTCCCTGGGCACGCGACAGATCAAACAGGTGTTAAGGAAAGAGAAAACCCAAGGAAAAAGTGGGACACTTCAGTAAAAGTTTTCCCATGGCCCCACGATGCCCATTCAGCTCCTGTTCTCGCTGCCCCTGGGAGTTTGCAGGGAGGGGACTGGAAGGTCCCAGTTCCCAACAGATGCCGGGACTTAAAAAGCCACATTCAAAATTTATTTACACTGCATTAGTTTCTTGTTGCATGTGAGGATGCCTCTGCTCAATGGCCTATATTTTGTCTTCCAGAGCTGAGCCAAGTACCTCTTTAATCCAGAGCACGGAAGTTCACTCCTTCCTCCCGTTTGTTCCCAAAGCGGCATGGCCGCTCTTTTAATAATCGTGACGAAGCTGCGGAAGGTCATCTGCACAGGCACGTGGCCCTTCCAGCAACCCCCAGCGCTCAGCTCGATATTCAATGGCCATTAATTTCCAGGGAAAGAATAACTGACACCCGCCTCTGAAGCAAGCCAGTTTTACGACCGAGGCCTCTGGCAGCGGCACGTCCGGTGACGGTGGCTGCGTTTTAGCCGCGGCCACCCTCTCCTGCCCCAGCACACGACCCAGGGCAAGAGCTCAGAGCCAGCATCATCCTGGTGAATAGAAAAGCTGAAGAGAAGACAGTAGAGGTGTTAGAGGAAAGCCCTGGGACCGCCACTGGTGGAGCACGCTCAGCACAGAGTGGGGAGATGACCCCCCCACGCACACAGACCCCAGCTTTCCCCGAGACCCCCGCTCCCACAGCACCAGCGTCTCCGGGGAGCAGCATCAGTCCCCACATCAACAGCTTATTTAGGATGCGCTGACTCCAGTCAACTGAATCGAGGGGATGCTCGTACATGAGCACCGACCGGGAGGAACAGCTTTATCGATGGCTGTTAAAGCATCTGGGGAGAATTTAAGGCAGCATCTAAAAACCCCGGCCCCATGGCTCTGCCTGCTTTTACACCTTCGCAGTGATCCCGATTTTGGTGCAGCCACTTCGCCCAGCTCTGCTCTTTAGCAGCGGGTTTATCTCCTGGGGAGGGCTGGGGCTCAGCACCAGGGGCTGTATGTGACTGCTTAGTTTGAACAAGAGAAAAGCAAGCGGGTTAGTCGTCTGGTTAGAGAGAGTGCCCTAACCCAGTGCTCCCCACCCCACATTTAGCAAAAGGGGACAGAGCAGCAGGTGAAGGACAGAAGCAGAGTGTGGGGGATGTAGCGGGAGAAGGGATGGAGGAGATGGAAAGGGCCAGACCCGAGCTGAGCTCTGCTCCACCAGGCCTGCCCCTGCCTCTAGCCTCTTTGGAAGAAATACTTGCCAAAGCCCGAGGAGCAGATATGGGATAATCCATCCTCGCCCTCCCCACACTGGTATTGGGTCTCAAGAGCTGTCCCAGCCCGGCTCTTTCTCAACGTATCAGAGGTGCAGAGCAGCCAGTGAGAGGAGGGCAGCCCCGGCTCCGGCGCTCACGTCCTCGCCTGCTCAGAGATGCTCTGACCATCCTCCGTATTTGACTCCTGCCATCACCCCGGATGCTTTGGCGTTTCTAGTGCCGAGAACAGGCAGCAAAGCCACGCGTGGCCATGGAGCGCTTGGCTGTGGATCTGTAGTCTGCACACACGACGCCTCCAAGCTCGTCATGTCTTTCCTTACCCCCGGCTGGACACTTATTGCACCAGATGTAAATTTACCTTAAATTTAGCAACCACCCTCCTTCCCCCACCATTGCTTTCCATCAAAACGCGATGGCCAGCGAGGCGTCAGCTCAGCCTGGGTGGAGACCGGAGCAGACGAGGACCCTTGGGGCACGCACCCACTGAAGCACATCCCGTAACCCACCTGTATATGGAGATGTTCTCGATCAGCTCGTTCGTTCCACTGTCGTTTAACACGATCCCTCTGGGCGAGACTTTCAGAGTCACTTTCTGCAGTTTCTTTCCACTTGCTTTCGCCTTTGGAAGGAAAAGAGGGAAAGGTACAGGCTTTTAACACCGATACATCCAAAGGTACATGAGCAGAGACTCCAGATACGGACTACCTAATAGGCATATTAATAGCACTCGTTAGTACTAGAGACTGAATTTACTACCAGGTGTGATAAGGCACTCGTTAAAACTTTTCCTTCCCTGAAGCAGTGATTTTTGCTGGCGTTAACGAGACAAGGACACGCACCCTCCACCCCACACCACATGGAGGTGCTTCCAGCCCCGTGAGGATTTCCCTGCGGTCATCAGCACGAAGCAGCGGCTGCTCTGGCTGAGCCGTGCGAGCGCTTGGTGAAACCCCGGGGAGTTTTGTCTTTAGGGCCAGCTCCGGAGTAGAGGGGGACACCAGCATGAACAAGGGAGAAGGACGGTCCTGCAGGACGTGGGCTCCCAAGCAGCTGGCTTTGAGCTGAGCTGCCAAAGCCCGCTCGAGTGGCAAAGCATCCCGCACACCAAGGTCCGGGCACCGGCTTAAAAAGTAACTAGACTTTTAAGGGCCACTTTCTCTTATTTACTAATCTCATGCTTTCAGCCTTCAGGTTACATTCAGCTCACTGCCCAGCTTCTCTCCAAAAAAAAAAAAAAAMAACACACCAAAAAAACCCAACACAGCTAGCTAGCTGCAGACTGCAGACCTGGATCCTCAGCCCTGCTCCCTGGGGACCTCACTTGAGCCGCATCCAGACCAGCCGGCGGTTGGTCCGGCCCCTCCAAGGCTGGCCTCAGCCCTGGGGCTTTTATTTAAAGGCTCTGTTCTTGGTCGATCAGAGCAGATGTGAAGGGCTCTGCCAGCGGCTCCTGTTTCATGCCAGCGCTCCTCTCCCATCCAGCTCAGCACATGCCAGCAAAGGATCCGTCATTACCCAGCGCAGTTCGCCACCCCATTGAGTTTTATGACAGTTAACTGTACAATTGGGTCTTTGCCTCATTCAGTTTTATAAGGGCTTAAAGAAGCRTTAATTTTACTTGGAGCCCGGTGAGCGGGGGCTCCGGGGAGGCTTGGTGCTAGAGGATGGCTGAACGTCAGTCCCTCTTGCATCAGAGGTTACAGCGGGACGGCGGCTGTATTGGCTGGGAATCGGAGCAAGCTGTCCTGCTCCCTTCTCCTCTTAACCCTCCAAATCCTGGGAAGAAAAACCCAGAACTGCATGYCAGCTCTTGGTCACGCGCTGGCCGTGCTCAGAACGCTGTCCCTGCCTTGCAAGAGGAGAGACGGCCCCGGGGAAGGCTGATTTCAGCAGGTCAGAGGCTGCTTCCACACCCAAGGTCACCCAAAGCTTATCAAGGGGAGCCAGAGCTCAGACACGTAACACCAGCTCTCCACAGCCTGCCCCATCTGCGGGCTGGGGCTGGTCCCGAGGGCTTGCCAGTGCCACTGTCTGCATTTCTACCTACACCACCAGACGCCTGCTCACCCCTGGAAGGGCTGGACCTGCAATCCTGACACCCCCCAGCCTGCAGATGGACAGCACTGCCTCCAGACCTGCGGCTTTTGAAACTCCCTGGTGACAGACTTATTTGAACAGCAGGAGACAGGGCTCTGCTCCAGCACGGACACTCACAGTGGCGACGATCCTTTTGACAGCGGCCGCAGAGAGCTCCTCTCCCTTGGGCTGCTCCACCAGCGTCATGCCCATGTACTTGAGGCTGAAGAGCATCCCCTCCAGCAGTGTCTCACGGGTATCGGTCCAGTTCTCCGGGAGCTCTAGAGAGGCAACAAAGAGGCTCTTGGATTCCCAAACGCACAAGGATACCCCTGTCAAGACCTAAGGGAGGGTTTAGGTACAAGCAGGGTGCTGGTTTAGCTACTGCCTGGATCCCCGTGCCCGAGTGGCTGGGAACTCACGGTGCTGCCACAGCTCTCGTGAGGTGCTGGGGGAAGGAGATGGGGCAGAGACAAGAACAACCCCCCAGAATTTTTTCCACAAGCCACAGCAAATGGTAGCGACCCTTTAAGATCCATCAGCTTCTCAGTTTTATTTTGACTACCCAGGCCCACACCATAGCCAAGGGGATCCTGAGCATCAGCCCCAGGCAGGCACAGGGGAGGGCTTGGTGCCACCCTACGCACAGCAATAACCTTACCCTGTGCTAACCATCACCTACCCACAGAGGCTAAGATGGGATTTGCCGCTAGCTAAGCCCACGCACAGCTGCAGGGATCCCGGTGATGTGCTGTGACTTGCTAAATCGGTCACCAACAGCCCTGAGAAGCCCATTGCGCGGTGAAGCTTCACCAGGGAGAGGTCTCTGCTCTCCCCCGAGATCGCCAAGGAGGCCACCAGCCTCTTCCCTTACGTGCTGGGGAGTGGGAAAAGGGTCCTAAACATAGAGATAAGTTTGGGACCAAACTGGAAGTCAGGTGGTTATTGCTAAGCCTGAAATTGCACCACAGGATCTAACCTCCAGACATGGAGCTGGCAACCCAGGATCTGCTGCTCTTGTGTTTAAGAAGGGTCTTGCTTTCAGCAGAAGGCAACAAACCACAACCCTCCCGAGGTGCCCATGGCCCTGGGGAGCGATAGGGCTCTCAGAGAGGAGTCTCTGCTCACTGCAGACAAAACACGTCCCTGAAGGCTTCGCTGCCGTGTATTCAGCCTCCTTCAGCTGCCTCCAAGCAGCAGGGCCAAACTCTGCGGCTCCCTGCAAACCTGCAGCGCYGGGAGGGCAGGGCTGCAGGGACGCGGCGGGGACGAGACTCAGCCTCCCGGCGAAGGCGAGACGGGAGGTAARCCATAAACCCCGGCACCACTCCCAGCGCCGGGTGTGGGTGCCAAGCAGTGAACCACCCCGGCCAGCCCAGCACTGGCTAAGGCCGAAGTGACGGAAGCTGGGTGGGAGCGGTCCCCTGGGGAGACAAGAGTTTGCAGCACGGCAGGGGCTCCGTGCCCGACACACGGCAGCAGGTCCCAACCCTGAAGAGGGAAAGGGAAAACTAAGGACAGGCGGGAGGCTGCATTTACCTCGCATCCCAGCTAGAAACAGAGGTTGCCAGCGAAAAGCCTGGATTTCTCAAAAGCCAAGGGTGCTGCTGCTGTCCGCCCACCCTTGGCGGCCAAAGCCGGGCAAGCACGCTGGGGTGGAGGGCAGTTTGCATGAGATGGATGGGCAGCTGCCTGCCCCACGCTCCCTGCCCCGCTAGCCAGGCACGGCACATGCTCCCTGCTCCCCGTACCCTGTGGAGGGCAGCTTGGGGCCTCACTGAGGACAGGAACCCCGAGAGCACCCCACATTGCCTGGGATGATGCCGGCTGCAGCGAGGCCCCGGGCACCCACAGCTTGCGCTGGCCTGGGATGGAAACAAGGGTGGTTTAAGTGCAGCCACTGAAGTGCTTTCAGAAAGGAAGGAGCACCCGAGGCAGCACAGACAGACAGACGCTCCTCCACGCTTCCTGTTCTGCACCGTTCACCACCACCTCACCCACCCTCCCGTTAATGCAAACGATTACACCCGGGCCCAGGGTGCGTCCATCCTGTGGGGCGACRGCAATGCCCCCCACCCAGCAAAGGGCACGGGGGTGCTTTGCAAGGTCACTCCGCAGCAGGCTCAGGGTGAATCCAACAGCTGCTGCATCTCGAGGGACCTCTCCGCCAGGCACATCCCGCAAGGCCACGTTGGGGCAGCACCCCACGTCTGCCACATGGCCCCCCCAAGCCCCGAGGCTGCCCTCCAACCAGCTGCCCCTTCACGTCCTGCAGCTGTTAGCCCTTAATCCTAGCAAAAAGGTGTAACGATGCCGGGTCAATCTCATCAGATTAGTAAAATCAAGAAGTTTGATCTCACCTGTGGGCAGCAAGGGGTGCTGGCAGGGCAAGGCACCCTCCTGCTGCCTGCCACGATGCTCAGGGCTCCGCGGCAGGGCAGGGGTCAGCCGGGCTGGTCCCCCCCTTCCCTGGCCGCAGCGGGAGGAGGCCTGGCAAGGGCCGAGTGGCTGCTCGCCCAGGGGCCATCGATCGCGTGATGGAGCCAGTGGTGGGACGAGGCCAGAAACCGCCCGCCGGGCTCCGCCGTCCCTCGCCCTGGCCTGGGGGACAGGGACAGCCCCCCACCATCCCACCCACCCCCCCACTGCTGCACGGGGGAAGGGGTGCAAGGGGAAGGTGGGTGCAATGGGGGGGGGGGGCAAAAAGGGGGCTAAAAGGAGGGGTGAAACAAGGAGTGCGAGAGGAGTAAAGCAGAAAGGGGGTACGGGGGGGCATGAAAAAAGGGGGAGAGAGCGGACAGGATTAAATCTGGTTAAAAGGGGGTGCAGGAGGGAGGAAGGAGAAGCTCAAGGAGGGAGAAAAGTGGGTGCAAGAGGGGTGAAAAGCGGGATAAAAGCGGGAAGGAAGAAGAGGAGGGGTACAGGACAAAGGGGGTGCAGGGGGGTAAGGGGAGAGGCGCTGCCGGGGGAGGGGGGAAGCGTGTCTCACTCTTGTGTCGGCCGCCGGCCCAGGAGGGTTTGTGGACGCTGGGGCTCCGCAGCAGGGCACGGCCCGCCGACTTCAGCGCGTCCATCCCGCCGCCGCTCCCGGCCCCGCTCCCGGCCCCGGCCCCGCCGCAAACTTTCCTGCGGCGCCAGCGCTGACCGCGTCCGGGGGCGGGGCCCGCATGCAAATCCCGGCGCCGTGACGTCGGCTCGGCCACGCCCCCCCGCCACGCCCATCCCCGCCCCGGCGGGGGGGGTGGGTCCCCGCAGAGCCTCGGGGGGTCCCCGGAGCTGCGCGGATGCCCC